>AP027112.1:33943119-34443219 GCA_028142955.1 Pinctada fucata | reverse complement strand
ATAACACTTTCAAAATAAATTAGACATACAGAAAACCTAGGAAATTGGTTATGCAAAAGTAGAGAAATTGGACATACAGAGAAGGACGTGAAAATGGATATGGAGATCGATTAAAACATTGTCAAGAACTTAATATTATTTCTCTTCTTCATTTTAAAAATATTTTAAAATTGCCAATTGACAGAAACAAAGAGAGAAAAAAAAAAAACTTAGAAAAAAATAACTTGACTATGACATATCTATCTATAAAAAAAGCAGCACAAATTTAGTCCGAAAAACCCTGACCTTAACCTAGCCTTTGACAGCTATAAGGACGGGAGGGGGAGGGGGGGGGGGTGACGGCTGGGTCCAAATAACCGTCAAAGGCTGGGTTTAGGTAAGGTTTTTCGGACTACACAAATTGTAGACCAACACAAGCGAAGCGGCTGTCGACTCCCTAAGAATCACATATAAATAAGCCAATGAATTATTAGAAAAATAAACAAGGGTTAAATATACAATTACGTTTATAAATTTGTATCAACCCGAGGATATATCTTTAAATATGGAAACAAATGACAATGCAATCAATGTTTTGATTTTATGGATAGGAAATACCATATCTGAGCAATGTCCGCTCAGAATGCTTCTTGTATTAAGATAAATAAAATATACATTGTAAGTTTGTAACCTCCCAAACTTCTTTACAAAATGTTTTCTTCAGACCTTAATTTCGCATGAGTTGTAGTGAATGAAAATAAGTGATTGAAACTCATTTAGGATTTAAACTGTCGGGTACATCTATATGTATTTCATCGACGGCGGGTGCGGCTTGCCAACATGGGATGCTTAAGGCACCTTGTCTCACCTCTAGCTTGCTAGCGGTCCGTCGATGCTCGATTTGGTGCTCTATTGTGAGTGCTGTTGAGAATATTGTCAGGATCTTCTTTAACTCATAAGTTCAACTATTAGTAAAAGTTGTGGTTTATAGACAAAAATGTTAGGACTGAAATTTAAATTATTTATAAACCGCCGTAGCTGCAGATGGTCGCGTCCTATATTTATATACTTGTCCAGTTTTATTTTTGAAATTTATTTTGATGTCAAAACACCCTTAACAGCTGGAAATCGACACCAACCAGTTTACAGGTGTTGCTACCATAAGTAATGACCTCGCCAGATGTACTGATCATATATTTAGAATAATTAAATTTGTAAGGTTGAAAACTCCATTCAAGTTAGTCAAGCGCGAATCTGCAGTGGGGAGACACCCCCCCCCCCCCCAAACCATGGAATTTGCCACAAATGCTGATTTTACCTGTTATTTTTCGTAAAAATCACTTGCTGCAACTACCCCCCCCCCCCTCCCTCGCCCCTGAGTGGACCCTACCCTGGAAATAATCAGGATCCGCCCATTATAGTTTTAGTTCATTAGGAAGGTCATTACTTTCTTGTACAACAACTCAAAAATTCCGTGTTATACTTGTAATTTATTCACTTCAATTACATTTTTATGATATAGTTATGTATCTTTTATTGAATGGAAATTCGACCACATTGATGCATGCCAGCTGGACGGAAGAATCTGTCAAGCCAAGATTCTTTAATTGATAAAAAAAAGAATTTATATCATTTAATTTACTGAATTTGATTTTATCAATTTCCTTGAGAAATTTCTCCCAATTCGAGCAGTTCACGCGGCACCAGAATAAATATGGCCTACGCTATAAATCTTCAAACACCTCCCCCCTCCCATCCTCTCCGTCCAAAAAATGTCAAATCATAAAATGCCTATAATCTGCATTCTTCATAAACAGATGATGGATGCAAATACCCTCTCTTCACAGCAAAGTTGCAAAAAGAGGGTAGGGGTAATAATTTAAGCACAAATTATGCCCCCTTCCCCTAAAATAGCCTATTAGTTCTAAGTAAAACCTATTTCAGTGTATTTTCCCGTTACTAGGTACTTCAAACCCCTTCTGCATTATGGAATTCTTTGCATGTTTCTTTCACAATTTCTTAATTAACAGATCTAATGAAGTCTGCCACGTGCCTTGTCTGTGATTTTAATGACTTTTGGTATGGGGACGAGAAACCATGCCTTGTGCATGTTGTGGACATGCAATCTTCGTTAAAGGGCGTGCGTCTTATTACAGATTTGTGTAATTTACGAAAAAAAATTTCAAGTCGAGAAGATTGCAAAATCATGAAAATGAAATGCGAGAGACTATAATTTTGAATACTAGTTTTTAGGATCGAATGAAAACTAAAAGCCGTGTCGTTTATTGTATTAACTAATGTAGATCTATACATTTCTAATCATAAACTTCAAATTTTATTGTATCTATAATAATGTCTTGCATTGAATTAATTCTGCACGCCAGATTTTCATGATCTGAAAATCTCATCACAATAAGAAAACGTGCCCTATACGTTAACAGCTGTTTTAACCTGAATTAGGGGGGTCAAGAAGTCAATGTCTTCAATGTCAGTAACATCCTGAAATATTGAAGTTTGGGACGAATTGAGCTCATAGTAATCAATGGGTATAGGGAGGACCCGATAAGGTTTCAGGAACATTCCCTCTTTTTTCATTTCTAAGAAAGGCTTTCTCATTCTGAAGTAATTTTTTTTTGTTCTTAAAAATCCAAGAATGGACCGGACACGCCCCCCCCCCCCCCCCCCTACTCCTTCATCTTATAAAGCCTATTCTGGCACTTTGTGTCAAATACATTTGAAAGCTTATTTTAATCGATTTTTCAATTAAACACTTTCCTATTTGAAAAAGTTTAACCCCCCCCCCCCCCCCCCCAAAAAAAAACACCATGTGACAACGCAACGCTTAATATTGACGGAAATGAATGCCACAGCATACATGTACAAAACTTAAACGAGATGCATGCAATAAATAATTGACGTGTCTGACCACAAACATTTGACATAGTCATCATAACTTTGCAGATATTTTTATCTAATTGTTATGAGACAAAAACCTGTAATGAGACTAACATTGACAGAAATGTCACTTTATTATAAAGTCATGCATGCGTTAGCAACACCTGTTCATGAATGAAAGTTCTTATTAACTACAATCAAAACAAGGAATTCGCTTAAATTGGAAGAAAATGGTTTACAAGCTTTATATGGTTCAGATCCTTTGCTTCCATCTATATAACGGACCGAATCTTTAAGTTCAGTCTCATGTATTTAAGCTGGACGTAAATGACGACAATGACGGACGGACGGACCAGTACTGCTACAAAAACTCATAAAGCTTTACTCGGGTGAGCTAAGTTCAAGTTCCTTGCAATTTCTTCTCAGACCAACTCTACTGTAAATCTAAGGTTCTGCTTACAAATTTGCTTTCGACTTTGTGCGAAAAATTCTATGTTCACAATGTGGAAATACATCATTTTGAATTATTATCTTGTTCACGAAATTCTGAAGTATCCATATTTTGTTCTGCTTCCAAATCATCAAATTTGGAGGATCAGAACCGGATGTTGACACGCAATATTCAGAGGACGGATAACGGTACTTAAAATTCCGGCCAATGACTGCACTTGCATTTGTGTCGGTGGTTTCCCTACTTTTATCAGGGATATATTTCTGTATTGAAAGTGTTCCTCGACACCGGGAAACAGCCGTTTGATTGTATACAAAATAGCATGATGATCCTTATTTAAACTGATAAAATATCAGTCATTCATATATCGTTTCCCTCTTCTTTCAATTTGTTCCTCGTTAATACAATTGATTCAAAAACAATTTAGGGAAACATGAAATATGAATTAAGAGTGAAAATGTAAACAATCATACGATTGGGAAACACCAGAAAAAGTCCATTTCAAGAATCATATGATATTTTAAAAGGGAATTTCAATAAATCTCTTCACAGCGCACCCCCCCCCCCCCCTTTACATTTATAAATTGTGAATTCAGTTTGACACATTGACACGACTTTTGCATGGTCCTCCAGATTAAAGATTACTTACATTACACCAAATAACCCTCTAACTTTCATAAACTTAGCCCCCCCCCCCCCCCTTTATCAATCTGAAAATCTGCAAAACAGATATAATTCCTTGATACAAGTAGGTATAAATTGTGCATTATTTTCATTTTCCCCGGAAACGAAATGTCGGAAAAAGGGTTTCCTCTTCAACCTTTACCGGATATATAAACTTGTTAATATCCAGATTTGTGCCTTTCTTTCAAGTGTTTTTGTCCATGAAAAATAAAATTTCTATTTTCTGAAAACTTCAAAATTCTTCTCAATAACACATGTAATTTTAAATTGTTTTTCGAAGGTATATAAGATGCATATTTTTTTAACTCTCTCTTGGTGTATGTCAACTCCTGTAAGCTTCTTGACAAATTCATACTGCAAGAATGTTAGATAACACAAATGAACTCACTTCCGGGGAACAACTCACTTCCGGGGAACAACTTCATGCATGATCTTTATACATGTAATTGTTCCGCTGTACAATCATGCTGCATGAATATATGTACATGTATGTAAAATTACGCATGTTGCATAAGTTTACAATAATATACATGTATAATAATTCTAGCATAATGCATTCTATGTACCAGTCGATCAGGTGTCTTTGTTTTTCAAAGTACATGTAATGTCACAGCTCAATGAAGCAAAATATTGCAATTCAAATCAGTTCAAATTTCACCCCCCCCCCCTCTTTTCCTGAAATAAATCAACGCAATCGCAAATGATACACGTATATGCATTATTGAGCAAGATACATGTATATGTGATCTCCATGTACCATGAATCCAAAATAAGACATTTCTTTCCATCGATCTCTCTTCCCTGACCCCATCTTAACTGTATGTCTACCTCATCATGCGATATCATTGTACGGTGCCACGACAGCACGAAAAGGCCTAATTAGAGTCTTCAAAGAAAATAAATCATAAAACATGATAGGCTTAATTGGTAGCCTCCAAAGTTAATACACAAGTCAAGGTAAGCAGTCCCCGAGCAGTTACAATAGGAGATATTGCTTTCTTTCACATCATCTTTTTTTTTATCTTTTTTTTTTTGCAGACGGTCAGTGAACTTCTCTTCAAATTGCGCGTGCGTGAACTCTATATGCGACTGAGTTTGTAGGCCGTTCAACGACCATAAATGCAAATGAACCAGAAAAAGGAAGAGAAAAGATGATCGCCGGTGTTGACGGTCGCAGGTAACCGTAAGCCATGACCTTTATGCTAATATTGGTTGATTGTACTGTTAGCCTGAGGGCACGTGCTGGACTCTTAGAAACATTTATGGACTCCCCCCCCCTTTTTTTACACATATTTTTGGTAAACATTCTGACTTCCTTTAAATGACTATCATGGCCACCGTCCTGTTGCCTTACAGGAGGATGCCCATGGTACATCCACATGACATTAAAATATCTTACTTTCGGAAAACAACTCCACTTCAAATGTTTTAAGAGTCGTGGGCTATATTAAGCTTCATATCGTCCGCCTGAACTGATGTTTCAACATCACATTTAGACACAAAAGGAAGCAAAGTCTCTCCGTCTCACGCCCACCTTACATTTGATAAAGCATATTGCCATTACGTGCCAAATGCCATTACGTGCCAAATGCATGACGTTTTCACATTCTCTATAAATTCAGTGTCCATATATACCAGACTCATTTCTAAGCCATGGTGTTGCAATTGATGTCCAAAAAAAAAAAAAAATAATAATAATAAAATGCACATATATATTTAACAACAAGCACATCCCACTGTTTGCCATCTAGGGGTCTCATAGCAATCGTGATAGAGAAATTCATGAAAGAGACATAACTCCTGCAAAAGTAGGCCACCATCGATCATAGTACAACTCAGACTTGCCCTGCATGTAACTCCTTTTTCTGAAGCTCCACACCAAGTTTCATTCAAATATATGTAACAGTGACAGAAATTAAAGCTCGGGAACCTCTACAACTGCTGTAAAACTAGATCAACAATGAGCTGTAACTCATCACTCTGAAGCTTCCATTATGCCAAGTTTCATTCAATTATCTTCACTAACGGACAGACAAACGGACGGACTGGAGTAGATCGAGCTTTAGCTCTTCCCTTCTCAAAAACGCATTTTACAGACGCACATCTTCCTTTTACGTGAAAGCATTTTACAGATGGATGGCATCATCTCTATAATGTACAGAAATTTGCTCTAAATCTGATATCCAGCAGGGATTCAAACCTTGTAAAAGCTACCCCCCCCCCCAAAAAAAAAACCCGAAAGGTTATCATAAGACATTATAAAGCAAAGAAGTAGAAGAAAGGTGTGGATCTCCAACAAGACTTGGATGCAGCATGGCATGCATCCACAGCAAAACGCAAAAAAAACACCCACAGTGAAGACAAGGAATACCAAAATACGACATCAAAACACAAAAACAATTCAAATCTATATTTGGAAACGAGAGGTTCCAAATCTTACACAAACCAAAAGAAAAATGTAATGTTACTCAACTTCCTAATCTAATAACTAATTCCAATTGGGTCACGTTAACCTGTTATAAATAATTACGTAATGTAAAATCACATTTTCCTAATGTTAAATCACGTTCATTTCCTTATGTATATGAAGTTTTGCTATTTTTAATTCACGAATAATGGAAACTTGTAGAGCTTAACTCCCCTAAGTGTAAATCCTATATTGGGATTCTAGTGGTTGCTTATATAAATATTTTTTGTAATAATACACTACATGTATGTTGCACAATGAATATTGAAATCGAAAACTAATATTGGATCGTAGAGACTGTAACCAGAATTCATCATAATCATTGTTCGTTCTTCTTCTATTTTACAAGAAAAGTTTGTAGGAATGTGCTTTCTAGATACTGTTTACTCATGTTTAACTCCAGAGAAGTGAAAACCACCGTCGTTTCGTTCTGAAGCAAAACTGAGCAAAGTGAAAAGTATAAATCTGTAAAACAACTGTTCTTTAAAGCTCATTCCTACGAAATTCTCTGAGTACAATACACACCTCCCCCCCCCCCCCCCTTTTTTTTTGCAGCGTAATTTTTTCGATCTGTGCATATATTTCAAGTAAAGATGAGTGGATTAGAGACCCTTCCTTTTTCTCAACTTCCTTCTTTGAACGGGATAAAATGGACTTCTAAAAAGATTTATGACCAAGATACAGTCTGTTAAAAGTACTACTACTTTACAAGTCTGATTATCTATATTAATCGCTTGACTGATTTCTCACGATTGGCAACGTGTTTTAAATTCCTCGTTAGATGATAATAAAAGATATTCCACCCATTCACCCTCGTTAAAAAGCCCCTGGATAACTCGCCTTAAACACCCAATCAACATACAAGGATTATTCAAACTTTAAATGATCAAATCGATCGGAGATCAAAACGAGTCGCTGTTAGCGCGCCAAATTATCGATCTGTGCGTTTGTTATTAAACAAAGTGTTGTGGAAACCAGGTCGATTTGAGGTTACAAATTAAATACATTTCCTCGTAATCGGGAAAAAGCTTGTTTCTGATTGGCTGAAACATAATAAGATCCCAATGGCATTCCATTCAAGATACTAAGAATAAGACGTCATCCATTCATCGCGAAGGGGTGAGCAGGTTAATATTTGAAATGAAAATATGATGAAATTTTTACATTTTCACTCCAAATCAACATAAAAATACATCAATATTTACCTCAAGATTAAGACTGTGAAGGTCTACAACATTTTACATAATTGAAATTCTAAAATTGTATGGTTTGAAGCGAAACATATTTCTCCTGAACATTCTGGTCGCTTCTATTTGGAACATTCCATATCTTACACATCACATGACCACTCAATGTAGTTTATTATCGGGCGCGAACGCATGTTTCTGGCTACGTTCCAATGAATACATTATAAATATTTATGACCCGAAGGATAGGTTGGAATCGCCTAGAACACTACCATGTTTCGTGTCTTCTAAAGCTGAATTTTTCATTTCGCACTGAAATTTTAAATGGAATCCATTAAACCGAATATATAAGTGACATTTATATACTTTTCGTGAAAATTTTGTGTGATTTTGTCGTTTGTTTACATTGATTTTCTCTGCCACGTGTACCTAAATTTGAACTTGGACTCGTCCAAAAACCAGACAGACGTCACTTGGCTCAGATCCAAGATTTGTCTGTTGTCCTAGATAGCACGCGGTGTAAAACGGAGTGGTATATCGCAATATAGTCAGTGTTTATTGTTACCTTGAGCTGTAAACGTTGTGAATTCTCTCCACAACAAATCTTTGTATACATACAAGAAATTGTTTTGTATTTGAAGTACTTTATTCTTACTGAACGTTTGGAAATGGCTATGTTTCCCAACGCCACCAACGGCTATATGCCCTTCGTTTCTGGACAAAATGTTAAAAAAGGTGTACCAGCGAAAAAACACGGAAAATCAGTAAAAGGGGATAAAAGACGAAAAGGGATTAAAACTTATCAAGTGACCCTTAGAGACAGAAGTGGGAAAACATATACCTACATAGTGAGATCGGACGCTACAAAGTCTATGCCCGTTTTGTGCAATACTCTTGCCAACAACATTGGTTGTACTACGTCTTTACCAAATTTGGGACTAACTTCTCCTGTGAAGAAAATGTTGTATTCAAGAGACGATTTAGATTGTAAAGACGATAGAGATAATGATAAAAAGGAGGGAATCTTCAGCGCTTTCTTCCGATTTTTGCGGGAAAAGACCGGAAAGAGTAAGGGCGGAAAGTCCAAGAGAAAACCAAAACCTCAACTTCAGAGGAAACGCCAAAGGACGATCTCCGCCATGTCTAATTTGGACCCCATTCAGGAGAGTCCAGATGAAGATGATTATATCGATGAAGATGACGATGAAGATGTTGATGACAATGACTCTTACACGCATGAATCGTCAAGTTTGTCATCAGAATCAGAACCGAACAGTGAAAATGTTAGCATATGCGAAACGGACAGTAAGAAAGAATCTGAAGAAAACACCGAAGAGCCTTGACGAAAGTTGAACATTTAGACATTTACAAATAAGTGCCAATCGTAAACCAATCCCAGGTTTTAATATCCTTGGCTTAAAACGATTCGCTTCGAAAGATCTACGGAGAAAAGGGCGGATCAACACGTGGCATTGGCAAAACAAGGAAATTTCCCGTCCGAACCCCAAAAAACTTTTTTTGTTTTTAAACTTCGGACTTTACGCAAAGAAGAAAAAGACAATTTCCGTACCAAAAATGCCCGAAAGAAAATTCCAAGCCGTGGGATCGCTTTCAATTTCCTGGTGAAGAGAAAATGACATTTCAGTTGGGATTTTTTTAGTTCAGTTTTAGCCGAGGAAAAGGGAGTTTTGAACGTTTTCAACATGGTAGAGTAACACATTGTGCGTGGGCACAGATTGTAAATACAAACATTCAACGTGGCAGCTGTTACTGACTTATCTGGACTTATAAAGTAAAGATACGAGTTCAGAATTAATTAATATTTATGTATATGTAAATTTCTTATTGCTTCAAGTTTAAAATAATTTTTCGTTTTAAAATTGTGGAAACTTTAAATTTTACAATATTCTCGAATTTTTCGAAAGTGTTCATTTTTAATACATGACGTCTCGAAAGAAAATGTCAAAAAATTAACTTGAAAATTGTAATTTCTCTTAATGATTAAGAAAATATGTTAAGTTATAAAGCTTTAAAATTTTAGTCATTTAATTTAATCGCAGATTAAAGCTTTCGTCTTGTGAAATTACAATGTGCTTGGATGTTAGATGGTATGAGGAACGAAAGAAGACGAATGAAAGTAATTTAAAGTACGAAAGGCGAGAAAAAGTGAGGAAAAAATGTCCTGAAATTGTTGCACTCGTAAGGTCAGTGGGTAATAGTAGTCTCAGAGCGTTGTAGTTTTCCCTTATGAATATTCATAAACAGTAATGGCGGACAGTCTGGAATGTAAAACATGTTTCGTGACTTTTTCATTCAAAACGACTTTTAAAATTTGAAATTTTACTTCTTTTGAAGCATTTGAGGTGGTAAAAATCGATTGCTAATGTTTAAAAATCATTTATTTGGTGGAAAATATCAGATCTGGATAATTTATCTTCATTGATTTCTCTGTACGTGGGATGGCGGGAACCTGGCTTTACCTTATATGGGGTTGCCATTGACAACACAATGGCGGACGCTCAAAGCGGAGTTGTTGTGAGAACGAGTGCAGCTATTCAGGCAATTGCAAGTGCTTGTATGTTTAATTTAAAGTTATTTAATGCGACATTTCAATGCAATGAAATTATTTGTTGTTCTTATTTGTTATAATGTGGTGTGAAACACCTGGTGATTACAATAAATTATGAAATATTGAAATTAAATAAATCTTTTCTTCTATTTTCTGACCAATGAGAAATATTTTGTCTGATGTATGACACTTCTACAAGTACCAAAGAAGTAGTATAGATATTGGTGGATTATCTAGTCATGGTCGCACTTAGACATGGTCGTACATCAAGAAGTAAATACATAATGTCTAACGAATGAAAACTGAAGAAAGGTTTGAAGTGTAGTAACTTGCAACGTAGACTACTGGAATCATCGATTATTATATTTTCTTGGAAGAAGAGGAAATATATTTAGCAATAATCTGGAAAAAGAGCTTCAAGTTGAGTTTGAGCAAATGTCAATTGTACATAGAGGAACAGTTATAATACAAAACAATTTGTCAAACCAAACAACAATTCAAACACAAAGTCAAATATACCTATCTAAAACAAAAAGAAAAAAAAAAAAAACAAAAAACAAACGAAACTTCTACATTTGAAGGAGATTTACTTCAGTTCACAGTTTCAGATTCAAATATTCTTTGCACGTTTCCGCTCTGATATCACCCCCCCCCCCCCCCCCCAACAACCAACAAATAAAAAAACATGCGATTCAACAGCGTTATCCATACCAATTTTTCATGTTCCATAATTCTGAAAAAAAAAAATCAGTAAGGTAAGAGACAACGACCTGAATCTCAAAGACAGTCTGTAAAATTGGGCAGGGAATAACAGAACATCAAAAATCCCGAATAGCAACGAAGTAACAGGAGATGTCTTCAACGCAACCTCTAAAGTTTACACAATTCTGGACATATTCAAATTCGTAATAAATATTGGGTGACCGAGCATTTGATTGAGCATTTTCCGAAAATACAGGGGTTAAAATCCCTTCAATGGATAATCTCATTATCATGTCATTTTATCTACACTTTAATCGTATTTCAACAACAAACCCCTGAAATCTATTGATGCGTAGAAATAAAACTTGATATTATCAAAATATTGATTGAATATGTCAGACATGCAGTTTGACTGAGGATCGCCAAAAAATATCGTCAATCGCTTCTTAAAACGCAAGAACCCCCCCCCCCCCCCCCCCCTTTCCTACCTTTTGAAATTAGATACTGTTCAAGAACAGGTTTACACTTTTTGAAATTATATTCTGTTCAAGGACAGGTTTGTCGCCTATTGGGTGTTGAATTTCAATACCCGTGCATGTTCGGTTGAAGTACAATATTCATGCATCAAGTAATCTATGTGAAATGTACTTAGTCTACCAGACACACAGACTGACACTGAGCCGGCTGAGTTGCAGCAAGCTGGGCGGCATATATACACAAGTAAAGGCACGACTTCACTTGACACAATTTCAAAATATCTTTCCTGCTTATTCATAATTTTAGGAATTGTGGAAGTTGATAGAATTTGTTTACGCACTTCCTTGTTTCCAAGAAGGCAATATATATATAAATATAAATAAACATAGATTTTTATCTTGCATGTTAGGAAGGAAACTTTTTTGTAGACGAACTGATAAGTCTTTGTAGGAAAGAGGAAATTCATACTTTTTAACGAATAATTTTTTCTTGAAACTAAATCCAAATCACTATCGTTGTTATGACAATTGTTACGGGCCAATTTTGGAATATTGAAAAAAAAACAAAACAATAATGTTCAACAAACAAAAACATCCACTCAAGAAAAACGGACAATACCCTGCGTGCTATATATAGGATACCATGGCCAGACTGACGGACCGACAATCATAGACATTGTTTGATCTAAATTTAGTTTTAAGCAGTAGAAAATGTATACATAAAAAATAATACACCTGCAATTTTGGGACATGCCCGGGCTATGTTAAATGACTAAACAATAACAGATATTTTCTAATTTTAGGGTGAAAGGAATTTTTAAAATATTTACTTTACGGCTAATTCGGTCAGGTATTTTTCTCATTCAAATGAAATTCTTTGTTCGGCCATGTGCATAGATCACATGCAGGATTATTGCTCGAACATAAAGACTACACATGTTACATATAGATGATGATGATGATGATGATGGTGGTGGTGGTGATGAGGTGATGATGATAATGATGGTGGTGGTGGTGGTGATGAGGTGATGATGATAATGATGGTGGTGGTGGTGGTGATGATGATGGTGGTGGTGGTGATGATGACGATGACAATGGCGACTATGATGATGATGGTGGTGGTGATGGTGATGATAGTGATGATGATGATGGTGGTGGTGATGATGATAGTGATGACGTTGGCGACTATGATGATGGTGGTGGTGGTGGTGATGATAGTGATGATGATGATGATGGTGGTGGTGGTGGTGATGATGATGATGATGGTGGTGGTGGTGGTGATGATGATGATGATGATGATGATGATGATGATGATGATGATATGATGATGATGATGGTGGTGGTGATGATTCCGATGATGACGATGGCGACTATGATGATGATGATGAGGTAGTAGGAGGAGAATGATGACGATGATGATGATGATGGCGGCGACGACGACGATGATGAGGGGAGGAGGAAGAAGGAAAGTTTAAATACAGAGATATGGACACGTCTACAAGGGTGTATCATTACACGACTGTAAGGGGTGTATGTACATGTATCCGTATCGAAATAAATAGTAGATGGCGCCACCGAAAATGAAACTCAATTATTGATAAACAAGGAAACAAAATAAATGTTGATATAAACAGAATTTATCAAATGTTCGTTTTCGGATTATGGCCCAAAATCGAAACAAGAAAAGCATAGAAATCTCTAAAAGTGTTGTGAAGACGCAATCGATACTATAGATATATATGTAGTATTAAATGTGCATCTGAATATCAGAAAAAGGAATGTGCCGGAACAAACATTTTATTTCTACACGGTTTACAATTTATTAAATTTATGAATTATAGACGGCTAGAAATTGAGATTTCATAATGACGCAGTCAACTGAATGTTGGGGTGAATTATAAATATATATAAATATATTTTTAAAAAAATCATTCCAAGGAATGCATGTGTCGCCCGCGAAACATAGCGACACTCAGGAATCACTTTTATAGGGTGTGACAGACAGAAGGACAACGGACAAAGTGATCTCTAAGTGTCGCTATGCTTCGCAGGCGACACAAAAAAAAACGATGATTGAACGAATTTTCCCGGAATGAAAATTACAAGTACCCGCACCAATCAATACCAACATTCCTAGAAAGAGCTATATTTGTCATCATCTGGTCTACGTTGTACCAGGAAAGCTGATACCTCAACATTTCATACAAAATTTATGCTCGCAAGTATGAATGCACAAAATTTTGGTATTCATAATGTAAAGTTCATTTGGAGACTATATAAAATCCTCAATTGGAGTAGATCGGAATATTGATTCAGTATTTTCTGAGCGTGTTAATCAAAATGCAAACGGACGGACGGACAAACGAACAGACATACCATTTCACTACAAGGAAGGAGATATATACCAATGAAAATATAATTTATTATTCAATGACATGCGTGTCCCTTTTCTTTACTACCTTTGCAATCTTAAGGCATCATAAAGGTTGGTGCTAGAAATTCCCTGATATGACGTCACCATGCCAAGAAGACGATGCTTACTATAACCAGCCACGTTCTCTCATTGCATACTAGTATTGATTGTAGTTCGTTACGTCGTTATCAATTTTTCTTTTGTTCCCTGTTTCGTTTTTGTTTTTGTATGCCCCCATTATTCTTGGAGTGTCGCTTTAGAAATCTGGAAACAAACACATCGTATGGATTTTGTGACAGTTGGATCGACAGACACATCTTTTTTCTTGATTGATCTCTGAAGAGAATTTCTGAGGCACAGCATGAAAGGTGTCAAAAACATACAAAAATCGAAATATAAAACGATTTTAAAATTAGGACCAATTTTAAATAACGCTAGATTTTGGTTCTCGTGCAAGCTTCGTGGCAGGTACAAACGCACTATTTTTTGGACGCTTTCCCCGCAATAATTAGCGAAAGACGGGAAACAGGGATATAAATAACTGATTAGAAATCAATCAGCGCAAAGTTTCTTTTCGTGCGCTACATTCCTGGTATTCTAAGAACCTTGTAAACAAAAGCTTGTTTACGACTCTGGGAGGAACGACCTTCAGTGTCCTCAGACGAGGACACATCGAACAGAATTCCAGTCATGCACAAGGACGGATTAGCTGATTCGATCGGATCTCAGGCTAGCAGGTATAATTAGTGGATGCTTAATATCAGATGAAGTAATGTTACTGCACGTTACAATAAAATCAGATTGAAAACAAGGTTGTGACATGCGCAGATCTGGAAAGACAATCTATGGTGGGCGTGGTCCGTCCTTAAAATTGCATAGAATATTGCGTCTTCTGGGTCGGACTAGAACACCCCCCCCCCCCCCTTTCGCACCCTAGGAAAATGTCCGCAACAGCTACATGTATATCGACCGCCATTATCTCGCAGAAGAATAGCAAAAAAAAAAAAAAAAAAAACCAACAACTTTATTATATTAAACTATATAGTAAAGGCAGTATATGATCGGGTTTCAAATACGTCTGCTTTGATCCAGATAATGATACGGATAGTGTCTTCCACCCACGGAGTTTCCCTGATAGCTAATAACGATCCCCAGCGTCTCCTTTGGTTACCGTCGGAATACAACAGAATGTCGCTGAAGGCAGCGGAACGTACGTGGGTTATTGTTAAATCCAATCTCATTAGTCTGCTTTCTAGATCGATTCTGCAGTATGTTTTGACGGTCTATATCCACGGAGAAATCATACTACGGGGGTCCAACATATCATCGTCTGCTGCGGCAAAATTGGCGGGAAAATGAGGCCTAGATTGCTCAATTTCCCTTAACAAGTACGATGGAACTTGATAAATAGAATGTCAGGCGCTGACACAAAAGGGACGTAGGGTCACCAAAAACATCATCTAAAGCTGAAAAGCCAAAACTGACGCCATCTTCATGAAGTCAAAGCAAAGTTTTAAAGTTGATATTCTTGAATTTTGAGACAATTTAAAGTCAAAGTAGCTATAGCACATTGGTCACCCACAATTTGTGTGTTGCCATATGTGATTCATGTTTTAGGGTATCTGCTTTGCTTATTGCATGGTGGTCAGTTTGGTGTGGGCATTTTTGTGTGTCAGTTTGGTGTGGGCATTTTTGTGTGTCAATTTGGTGTGGGCATTTTTGTGTGTCAATTTGGCGTGAGCATTTTTGTGTGTCAGTTTGGTGTGGGTATTTTTGTGTGTCAGTTTGGTGTGGGCATTTTTGTGTGTCAGTTTGGTGTGGGCATTTTTGTGTGTCACTGTCCCCTGTTGTTTGTTGAGGTTGTTTTGTCTAATGTCCGTTGTTTGTTACAATCTTGCGTGTGGGTTCCGCTGTGGTCAGTACAAGGGGTCGTGATGGAGATCATTTCTATATCCTTTCATCCAATGATAAGGTTCGCCGTGCAATGTCCGTGTAAGGAAAACCAGACAGACGGACGATCGGAGAGCACCGGACAAAGTCGCTACATTGTATGTCTCTCAGGTGACAGAAAGAACATGTGCCGATTTATCGTGACCAAGGTCTATACATATTTAAGTATCGGGTATATATCGGTTCTTCTCAATTGACACAGGGTCTGTACATATAGTCTAGATAATTGTTCTTTGGCAGCACATTGTGTGGAACATTTCTAACAGATTTTCTTCTGGTCTTTTGAGTCTTAAATTTGTCCTTCTATGTTTCTTTCAAACCGAAAATATATACAGTAGACTGACATCACGGCGCTTGTTCAGAGAGTATGTGGGGCAAAAAACACTCTCTTAAAGACTTTCACAATTTCCTTTGAATTTCTGTCTATATACTCTTTGTCGATCAATGATCGTTTAAATGATCAAACACTGAATTATGACGTCAATGGAGTCCCCGTTTAATGAGAAAATTCTATTTGTATTTCATTTTTTGTCGTATCGAATTCCTATTTGTAATAGCTCCTCAGATTTAACCCAATGGGCGAAGAGCCAAATATTTAAGTAATTTGAACATTGTATTGATTGTAATTGACGTTTGGCAAACATCCAGGGCATGCTTCCGTTTGCAATGTTTTTTTTTTTTTTTTTTTGATAAGGTTTTTAAGGAGAAATATAGTGATGGTAAAGACTAGAATACAATGGAGAAGGGAGGGTGAGGAGGGGGTTGGGGTTTGAAGGAGACAGCTTTCGAGCTTGATGTCAATAAATGGCCATGCTGTCAAATGACCATTTTTTCTTGTCATAATTGCCCCTATCGAACAACATGCTTATATTTTTATGTAAATTATACATAACGTTCACAATTTCATAACCATTTTGGTTTAATGTGTAACACAATACTAGTAAGCCGACATTTTTTAATAGACACTTTACCTCCTTCTTTTTTTATAATTTTGATTTAAATCATTCACATAAGATTATTTAAGGATTTTTTTTGGATATACTTGAACATAGAAATAAATATATCAATGCAAGACAATTTAGTGTGAAAATGTTATTCCTTTGTTTTAATAAATTCTTGTTAAGTCACGATACATTTTGAATCATTTTTCTAAATATATTCATGATTTTTATTAAAGTACAATTATTGATAAGCAATTTAAACATCCATCTAGCTTCACGAAACGTTAGGTCTACGGTATTTAGATTTAGTAAATCCATTCATACCTAGATACATTCATAGGTACATGATCATAAATTATTCATATCTTTGATGTCCCTTTCATTAAAAATATTTATGTTATGTACATGGAATGTTCACGTGGCTGTGGGTATAGATACATTTACATAAAAAGTTCCGAATCGTGACCTCCCATCCATTAAAGTACGACATTCAATATTCTCATTTTACAAATCTTTATTTACAAAAATAAGATGATAATGTTCAGTGATTTAATGAATGAGAAGCGAATGCCTGATGTTAAAATTTGGATAGAAAATGGTCATTTTTTTCTTTATCCATTACATATAACTATGACCCCCCCTAACCCAAGCCCAAACCACAGGAGCTCGATGCCAACACCCTCAGTGACACCCGCCTTTTCACATCTCTCTCTATATAAGGAAAGTAGGGATGGGAGATATTCTTGTTGATCGTTGGCATCGAGCTCCTGTGGCCCAAACCCCCTACTCCATCATTGTTGCGTTTTAACATATTTTTTTCTGTTAAAGCAAGGTTATGTGGCTCGTCTACAAATCTTGTCTGAAGCAAAATTCATTTTTTCTAACGAGGTAAACGATAAGAATCACTTTCTCTCTATTTATTTTTTCTTTTTACATAAACTGGATCAGTGACTTACTGTAATTCCTCCAAATTACCTGTATGGTGTAACAAAAGAGTTGAAATATATAGTTACACCACTGACCATTTCCAGTGGCGGATCCAGCGCCCCCTCTGCCGGGGGGGGGGGGTCAAGGGGCGAATTTTGCTAGTTTTTACTGAAAATGGGCCAAAATATAGGTTTTTTTTTTTTTTAAATTTGGGTCAGTGCCGGGGGGGGGGGGGGGGGGGGCGGACGCCCCCTCCGCACCCCCCTAAATCCGCCACTGATTTCACTGCAGTCTTGAGCTCGACTGATAGTTTTAAAATTGAAATTTGTAAATATGAGTAATTCATACGAAACCGAGCATCGATACATTTTTTTCTTATAAATAACCACACCCCCCCCCCCCAAAAAAAAAAATCATTCCAAGGAATATATGTGTCGCCTGCGAAACTTAGCGACACTCAGGAATCACTTTTATAGGGTGTGACATGTGACATCCAAGTGTGACAGACAGACGGACAACGGACAAAGTGATCCCTAAGTGTCGCTATGCTTCGCAGGCGACACAAAAATTGATTGGGCTGGGTTTCAGTATCCCCACCACCACTTCCGACACGATCAATGTTGACATGTACATTTCGTATATATACATAGACATTATGTATATGGTGGCCAACGATTGACCCCAGTACTTTGCCAACATTGCGGGTGACCAATATGTAAGAAACAGTAATTAACACTTTCACATGGCGGATGTACGTTAAGGTGTCCGTATCCCTTTACGTGTCACATTGAAGAGAGGGTCAATATCAAGAACTGTTTACCATCTTTCTGATTTATAATATATACTTTAAAATGTTCTACTATCTCCCTTCAAACCCACATGTATAGAAAACAGGGGAAAGGGGTGGGGTTGTGTAGCACAGGGATGGCGATGCATGCATGTGAAGCCGGGATATTAGATAGCGCATTTATAATTTATTTACCCCCCCCCCCCCCCCCCCCCCCCGATGTAATGATAACATCTGACTATTCAGACTGAAACTGCGGACGTTTCATGTCATCCTTTTATTTATATGTTTAATGTTATCTTATTTATCACCCTGATCTACTTTTTCATCGATTTCCCATTATAATGTACATATCGTAAAAGGTCAAGGTCAGTTTGTCAGTCCGAGGACTTTTGATCGCCAGTCTATTACAAGGATACTCATGTCACAGCTGTGGTATATGACCCAGCTATTATTTGTGGGTTAATAGGTGATGTAGAAGGAATGACCACGAATTTCCCATCAAAATTGATCAAAATGGTGAATCTTTCTTTTCAATTTTGATAGGTACATGTATAATATTGAAATAAACGCAATATGCTATCTAGACCCCCTCCTTTTTGAAAAAAAAAAAAAAATCGAAATTTCTTTCCTTAATCGCATGCGCTCTCATATTAGAGAGGGTTGAATCTTTCGGTGAGGAAATCTACAATAACAAATGAACCATGATTTATTTATCTTCAGCATGTTCAGTCAAACTTATCTATAAAAATTGACAACGACATGTACGTTATATTGTGTGTGTCATCTCAACATACCGACTTCAAGGTGCATGCATGTATGGGACGGGGGGGGGGGGGACAGGGGGTATCATTCTCCCCATCCACCACTTCCAGTCCCTTCCTCCCTTTCATCCTTCCCTCCCCTCTCTCCCTCTTCACGGTCTCATCCCCTCCAATTTCACCCTGTCCATCCCCTCATGAATGCTAAACAGAAGAAGATAGAGATTAAGGGTGATACATAGGCTGAACCCCCCCCCCCCCCCCCCGTATTTTCCTCCTATATCTGCGCACGATACTATAATGACCCTGTGAACTCTTGTACATACATATGATACATATAATGTGCCTCTGATTATTTATATAAACAAATAAATGTCTTGGAATAACTGTGTATAATTATGATCATTCATGATAAGGGAAATCACGGGAGGGGCATGCTGACGGAAATCAACAGATGACCTACTGACCAATGGGGTTAATTATCAACATATGCTTTTCGCGCCAACACTACTTTGATGACTCGGTTTGAATTAGCAGCCTCGGGGTATACAAAATGTCTTTGGAAAGCAAAAATTTTGACTACCTGAACTTAACAAAGTATGGAAAAAATATTGAACGGTGCGAGATAGCAGAAAATACACAGCCAATTGTGCCGGACATGAAATTTATATGATATGAGCATCATGTAAATTTCACATGAAATTTCATGTAAAATTCATATAAATTTCACATAAGATTTATGTGAAAAATATTTCACATAAGATTTATGTGAAAAATATTTCACATGAATTTCACATAAATTTTCTTCACATGAATTTCACATGAATTTTTCCAAGTGACCTTCAGAAGAAACTGAATTCACATAACATCCATGTAAAAATTTTCACATGAATTTCATGTGAAAAATTTCATGTAAATTTCATGTTCGTGCTCGTTTCACATAAATTTCATGTGAACTATCATGTAAAGTTCATATAAATTTCACATGAATTTTATATATATGAGGCACAATTGGCTGTATACATGTATAAAAATCCTCGGACACTTGTACATTGCAGTTTACGTTCCTTTCACACAATAAAGGCCGGGTGGCCGAAATAAAAATCCTTAAAAGAGTCTTCGTACTTTACACTCCCATTCTACTTTCCTTTGGAATCCAGGATCTATAGTTACAAAATGCGGTAGCCATAGTACGAGAAAACTATGGCCTGTTGTTAATGCTTCGTAATGGAGAAGGAACTTGGGTGGACTTAAAATAAGGTGTGCTTGACCTTAATCAGGGAATTACACGCTATACGTTACCTATTCATTACACATTATTTGACCGGACCCCCTTTTGTTAGGGAAGGGAGGGATTAAAGTCGTATTGTGAGACTGGGTTTGGAGGTCAGATTTTCGTAATATTACAGGAAAAAATTAAGTTTTAATGAAAGAATTCGTTTTTCTTCTTCTTTTTTTTTTATTTTGAATGACCTACTCCCCAAGTGACCGATTTAGAAGTTTTGGATGATGAAATTACATTTGTTAGTCCACTTTCCAATATCTGTATTTACATTGTATTTGTGACACTGAAATTTTCAGAAAAAATGAAAATTTAGAGTACATTATACACGTAAATCGTTCAGCCGTAGTAACCGAATTAGATATGATTTCAAATCAATATGTTGGATCATATATGCGATGGTCGAATTATTTGACAGGTAACATATTCTATATACAAAGATCGAATCTTTAGAAAAACAAAGCATGCAGGATCCTTTCTTTCTGAGAGGAAAAAACAAAACAAAACAAAAACAAAACAAAACAAACAAACAAAGTAAAAACAGAGCACAACACTAGCCCATAAAGATCATACACGAATCAGATTCAAATCTTGGTGATTAATGTGGTTTTTTTACGTCATTGTGAATCGTATCCGGAATGTTTACGATTTGTACCGGTCCTTTAAAGAAACTAATTCAGAATTTGGTAATGATACGCAATATACAAATAAAAATCTTATAATATATACGAGGGAGTAGTTTTATACAATTTGGAGCACGTAACACTTAGCTGGACGGTAAAAACAAGTTTATAAATAAAAATACGAGGGTTTTCCCATTTGACTGATTTAATTTTACCAAAACAATAATCTTTGTTGAATTTCAGTCGAGTAAATTGTCAAATTACCTTTGATTCTAATACCATTACAATGCCCGACTTAAGAAAAATGAAACTACATGCAGCTTTATTTTCTTTTGCTTGGTATTTTTAGCTTAAATTGTTTCAGCTTAAATTGACCTAATTAAATATCAATTGACAACTTTCAAAATTCCTTTTTTTATAAACGATCTTTGACCCAAAAAAGATACATAATTATACATTTAGTACAAAAGTCAACTTGATGGCCAATCAGATGCTCGATCGCTGTCATGCTTCTGCAAACGACAAGCGCAGAACAAGGGGAAGACGGTAGAATTAAACAGTCACATGTTTCTAGAAAATTAAGATTCATTACGAACATATCTTCAAATTAAAACATTGTAAGAATTGAAATTTTTAGAATTGAAGACTTGAATGTTATTTGGACTTTTTGAGGGATCACCATATGTACCACATCTTTAATTTTTAGGCAAGTCTATTTCAAAATTAATCAATTAATCAATCGTACAGCAGAAGTCTGTTAAAATTGTCAAGCGGACCCAAATTATTTTGGAAACAAGCCTTACAGACCATAGAAAACTTTACAGACGATCACGTGTTCACAGTCATGCTTCTGCAAAACGTTTCGTGTTGCTGCCAACTCGATCCAAAAATCTTCTGTACCTCTATGCGATCAAGGCTGCTGATTACAGAAAGCATCAGTCATTTTCCTTGGAATGATTCTGTCAAGGTTTATGTAACGAAGAAGAGAGGAATACCAAGGTCTCTGCAAAAGTCATTTGTCGGGGAACTGGGTACAAAACAAGTAATCTACACTTTTGTTGTCCCCTTGTTCTCGCCGAATTCCTTATTGATGAGGATTGCATTTAGAATTTTACAGACTTGTTTGTGTGTATGAAATAATAGTATTGTTGTCTGACAAGTGCAGATCTAGAATTGATTTCTTCCAGGGAGAATGGCCGGAACAGTTAATACAGCGGGGAGGGGATGACCTAGGAAAAAAGTCTCGAAAGAATTAGGAAATATATGAAAAAAAGTAAAATAAAATAAATTAATTAAAAAAAAAAAAAATAAGAGAAAACGAAAGAAAAGACAGCATTTCTTATCGATTTCTCCCTCTGGAGCCGCGTATGCCAAAACCATTAGAAGATCATGTAGATGCCTCAAGGTTATAAAAAATCGATATTGCTCTGCAACAGCATGCGATGCACTACAGTGCATCCTACAGAATCTTAATGACAAAATACGCATCTATAGCTTAAGCTATTATAGTCATCTATATTAAGTTGCGAATGAAAGTTGAGATTCAGAAGATGTTTGTTAAAATCGTTGGTGTTGGTTTGTTTGTTGTTTGTTGTTTGCTACAATCCTGTAGGTGTGTTCCGCTGTGTCACTGGATGTTTCGTTGTTCCCTGATGTCTTGTGGTGTTGTTTTGGTTGATGTTCGTTGTTTGTTACATCATGCGGGTGTGTTCCGCTGTGTTATTGGATGTTTTGTTGTCCCCTGTTGTTTATTGGTGTTGTTTTGTTTGATGTTCGTTGTTTATTCATCCTGTGGGTGTGTTCCGCTGTGGTCAATACAGGGTAGTCTTGATGGGATCTCGATCTTTCCCGTATCATCATACTAATATGGATGTTGTTTCAGATGCAATTTGTCACATATCATACGGTATTATGTCAATGTGATATGCACTTGTTTAAATTTCAGTTTTCATAAGCGCCTTTGCATGTACATCTGTATGCCATAGAAACTTGAATTATAAATTGACAATTACCTCCGTTCGATCAGTATTTTCATATATTTTTTATCTGATCGTGTATACGCCATAGAAACATGAATTTTTCTATTTTTAAACACAAATTGACAATTACCTTCGTTCGATCTATATTTTGATATGTTTGTATCATATTGTTTTGATTGCCTACTATTTATTGACAGTACCACTACCTTTCACCGTGGACTATTTTTAAAGGTATATCTCTACTTTCCATCATAAATTATATGGTTTTAGTAATGATCCCTAATTTAAACAGAATGTAAACAACGCCCCCAACGTAAGCAGGTACCCGCGGTACCTATTGATTACTTCACAATACAGAGGAATGTCGTCTTGGAGCCCGTCCATAGCCGGGGTATCAATGGGTAGAGTAATAAAGTCCATTAGGCGCGATTCCAGGGAGCTGTTCGCTGGTGGAAGACAAGACGGGGGGGGGGGGGTCGCTGAATATGACAAATTAAGTAAAATGGAAGGAGGACTTACAATTTTAAAGAATTTGGATAAATTTAACACATGTACAATTTTTTGTTGAGCTGTATCTATACTACTTTTTCAAAAGTTAATTACAGAAATTTGGGAAAAAATAATTTCCGCTATAGTTCCCTCCTCATTCCTAGTATAGAAGATACCTGGATCAGCTCGTGCACTGCCGAATTCGGTTATTTGGTCTGGTTTTATAAAAAGTTTGTTTACAAGGCTGCTCCATAGTTCCAATTTACAGGATTAGGGGAATTATAACAAGTACCCGTATCGCCGAGTTTAAAATTCCCTAAACATATTAAACTTCCGCTTAGAATATTATTATTAAGTATTCGAACATGTATACATGTAAACACATTTTTTATTAACCTCAAATCTGAAGGAAGGTTTCTTGGATTTATATTAATCTATAAGCCTTCATTGATATCAGCTATCAAAAACAGGGGACTGTTCCCTAATTGCACCTGGTCTGATATGTACATTGTTTTCCAGATAATTTTGGAACACGAATGCCTTTCCTAAAGAAGCAGGCGTTGACCAGATTCCCTTATTTCCAAATTGTCACGATTTTTTTCTTTCCCATCACCAAAAGTGAAATTCTTTTGAACGTATATACATGTAAGAGAGAAAAAAAAGAAGGAACTAGATTTGTTTTTGTCAGTGTTCCAGAGTCAGACATGAGGAAACGTGACACAAAAGCCTTATACATTGTAAGTTTTCAGCAACAATACACGCCGAATGACAACAATGTGAAACATATGGCACGTGGGTGTTCTACGTAATATTCTGTTACCATAGATAATTGTTCACCACTATTTACAATTCACGCATGAATCAACAATATTTACATTTTTTCTACAGATTTTTTTCTCTATGGTTACCAATGCAGTATACATTTACACAATTATAGGTATGCCACAAAATTCACGTGTTTCAGTTGTTACGTACTCGTCTTACACATACGATTATATATTTTTAAAGTTTTGTCCTTTCTTTTATTTGAATTTTTGTTTTGTTTTGTTGTCCTTCGTCTTGTTTTATACTTGTATGTTACATTAGGTGTAACCAGTTGTTGTTTGTTTGTTTTGTTTTTGTTTTTCCCCTCGCAATGTTGTATATTTGTACATGTACATTTTAAGTTGCCTTACATGTTACCCTCAAGTTGCTTTTTGTACATCTATATGGCTTTTTTGTAAGCTGCCTTACGTGTTGTTGTGTTGCCTTACGTGTTGTTGTATTGCATTACGTGTTGTTGTCATGCCTTACGTGTTGTTGTGCTGCCTTACGTGTTGTTGTGCTGCCTTATGTGTTGTTGTGTTGCCTTATGTGTTGTTGTGTTGTTGCCTTACGTGTTGTTGTGTTGCCTTACATGTTGTTGTGTTGCCTTACGTGTTGACGTGCTGCCTTACGTGTTGACGTGCTGCCTTACGTGTTGTTGTGCTGCATTACGTGTTGTTGTATCGCCTTACGTGTTGTTGTCATGCCTTACGTGTTGTTGTGCTGCCTTATGTGTTGTGTTGCCTTGCGTGTTGTTGTGCTACTTAACGTGTTATTGTGTTGCCTTACGTGTTGTTGTGCTGTCTTATATGTTGTTGTGCTACTTTACATGTTGCCGTGCTGCCTTAGGTGTGGGAGTGTTGCATTGCATGTTGTTGTGTTGCCTTACGTGTTGTTATATCGCCTTACGTGTTGTTGTGTTGCCTTACGTGTTGTTGTGCTGTGTTATATGTTGTTGTGCTACTTTACGTGTTGTCCTGCTGCCTTAGGTGTGGTTGTGTTGCCTTGCATGTTGTTGTATTGCCTTACGTATTGTTGTGTTGCCTTACGTGTTGTTATATTGCCTTACGTGTTGTTGTGTTGCCTTACGTGTTGTTGTGCTGTCTTATATGTTGTTGTGCTACTTTACGTGTTGCCCTGCTGCCTTAGGTGTGGGAGTGTTGCCTTGCATGTTGTTGTGTTGCCTTACGTGTTGTTGTGCTGCCTTACCCGTTGTTGTGTTGCCTTACGTGTTGTTGTACTGCCTTACGTGTCGTTGTATTGTCCTTGGTATAATTTTTTTGGGATCACAACGAATGTTGCTGTGTGTCTGTGTGTTTTTCGACTTGTTCTTATTGTTATCAGTGCTTTTTCTCTTGTTGTTTGAGTTTTGTCCAGACACGTTTGTATATTAGTGGGTGCATTTTTCTTTCTGTTTGTTCTTGTGTTGTTTATGTGTGTTGTTCTTGTGTTGCTTATGTGTGTTGTTCTTGTGTTGTTTATGTGTGTTGTTCTTGTGTTGTTTATGTGCGTTGTTCTTGTGTTGTTTATGTGTGTTGTTCTTGTGTTGTTTATGTGCGATGTTCTTGTGTTGTTTATGTGTGTTGTTCTTGTGTTGTTTATGTGCGATGTTCTTGTGTTATTTATGTGTGTTGTTCTTGTGTGTTGTTCTTGTGTTGTTTATGTGTGTTGTTCTTGTGTTGTTTATGTGTGCTGTTTTTGTATTGCTCTTCGTGTTGTTAATAATTCTCTGTTGTCCTTCATTTAAGGTATGCCTTTCATACTGTTTTGTTCCTTCTCTTTTTATCTCCTATGAACCAGTCTTAAGTTATTCTTCCTCTTCTATGTAATTAAATTCTCAATTTAAAAATCTCAAGAATTTAATTTAAAATCGTTTTCTTGTGCCTTTCTTCTACTCCCTAAATGATTTCGTAACTTTCTGTGTAGTTTGTCTTACATATCTTAAAGTGTGTCAATTTATATCAACCCAGGCGAAGTTTACATAATAAATATTACAACAATTTCAAGAAAAAAAATTAGAACAATTGCATGTCTATCCAATTTATCTCAGAATGATAATCTATATACAAAAAATAATAATAAAGATTTAATATTAATATATCTGCGCGATATGCGCAGGGATAGGTCAGGTCAGGGAGAAAAATCAATCAAATTGAATGTATGGATACAAACAAATGAGTCTAGTGAATACTATGACGAGTGGCAACAGCATGTATTCGATATATTTCATATTTTAAAATAATTCTTTGGATTTTTGCGAAGTTACATTGTTCATAATAACGCGTTCCGTGTCCAAAAAAAAAAAAAAAAAAAAACATAGGAAAAAATCCTATCTTTATTCCAAGTTGTAATTCCTTTTGAAATTAGATAGATACTGCATGAACATGTATTTCTCTTTTCTTGTAACATTCGTATTCATAAAAGAGCCCATGGCAAACAAAACAGCATGCATTCTTTTCAAACCAAATAATAACTTCTGTTTAAAAACAAATGTTTTATCAAGATGTACCGTACATTCAAGTGCTTTTTCAAAAATCCTAAAAAGATATTCATTCAAAAATTTCGAAATCTCGGTCGTACTACTAAATGACCAGGTGCGCGCGTTTATGAATTTTGAAAGTCCCCCGTCTTGGTAACCTTAGAAAACCTGCACCCATATTCATACGAGCAATGACGTCAATAGGTGATATTTTAAGAGGAAACCTGAATTAGAAAGTAATTTATAACTCCTGTTGCCTCCTTTTGGTGGGACCTCCGGGAAGATAGACTTCAAAACTTTTCCACGACGTAACCCATTCAATGCGTCTGGTCCACGTTTATATGTAAAGTTTGCATTTCTAAAGAAAAATATTTACTTAAACCCCTTATCCTTCATCTCGCAAATAGAGTATATATAATCTAATAGAGCTTGAATTATATTAAGTTGTTTACTCTGAAAACAGCATCTTAAGTATGAAATAACTCCTTTTAAAAGCTGTCTTGTACCGTAACTAATTCACTTTCACTAGCAAGATTTCGCTGTATCAAAAACATAAAAAATGCCATGAAAAATTCATTCGTCGCCAGAATTCAATGTCACATGCACAGCGTGTCGTCCACGTCTATATATAGACCAAACAGGATGGGGCGACCCAACCCTAGTCCCTTTATACAAACTAAATGATAAACAAGTCAGAGAAACTACATTCATTTGAATAATCCTTTGAATGAGAGAGTATACCTTATTATTTGTCACAGTATGTAACGGCTGTATCATAGGGCATCTAGTCATAAGGTCAAGGCGTTCTGAAATATTTTCTTTTCAACTTCAGTGGCGGATCCAGCGCCCCTTCTCCGGGAGGTCAAGGGGCGAATTATTGAAAAAGGGCCAAACTACACCTGTTTTTGGATAATTTTGGGTCAGTGCCGGGGGTCCCCTCAGCACCCCCTGAATCCGCCACTGTTTGGGTTTGTTTGTTTGTTGTTGTTTTTTTTCTTATCGATTCGATTCGATGAAAATTGAGAAAATGATACAAAATGCAAAAAAGTAATAACAGATAAATGTATATATATAAGAACATGTCCAATTTGAAGAAAAAGTCCAATATGCATATTTTTACTGATCTTCAAAATAAACAGATGGAATGTAAGTTGGACATGTGCAATTTACTTTTAAATTATCATAACTTTTTAATCTATTACATTTTGCTTTTTAAAAGTTTCAAATTCATTTTTCTTCTCTTTTCTTTTTAATACTTTCCTCTATCTTTTTCCTTTGTTATTTTAAAATCTAGATAGAGACCTGATACTATATTGTTTTGTGTTGACGACGTGTTGGCAGGCAATACAAGTCCGTAGTACCAGTAACTTTCAAAGAGCGTCTATATTTATCATCGGTACATGTGTTCTTAAATCCAAACTGAATATATAATCGATAATGTTTATTGAACTTCATTCTTTAATAAGTATATTTTATTCTTATATACATGTATATCTTTCATATATTTTCGAATGGTGTTGTTTTGTTTTTTCTTTGATTCTAATCTTTCCTCTTTTTTGTTGTTGTTATATTGCTTTTGTTTTGTCTTCTCTTCATGTATTTTCTCTAGATACTTTAAATCTGAAGATATTAATAAAAATAGAAACCTAGAGCTGAATGACATACAAAAAAGACTCCATTTCTGTCACAATGATTAAAGCAATGAGGGTCGTACAGCAAACGAAACAGAAAAAAAAAACAACAACAAAAAACCAAAAACCAAAAACCAAACAAACAACCAACCAAAAAAAAAAAACCCCAAAAACAAAAACCAAAAAAAAACAAAAACAAAAACAAAAACAAAACAAAAAAAAAACAAAACAAAACAAAACAAAACAAAATACACACACATTATATTTTAATGTGTTTTTTATTACTTCAAACTCATAAATCTTACTATTTCATAAAATAAAGTACATGTAGTAGTGAAAACCTGACACGAAGAAATCGAGATGTACATAAATTATCAATTACGACCATTGAATGTAAACCAAAATTTGAATGAATGAAATGAATTAAACAATCCCGTCGTCCTAATGAATGGATGAATTCATTCATGAATGAGTAAGATACATTTCATTAAAATTATTCAGAAGAAGCCATGCGTATTAATTAATGAAACTAAAATCGATACATGGAATAGCAACATGCTGTTCACCCTTTTCAATTGCTTCCAAAGCGAGGTTGCTGCACCAAACGAGACTGTGTACAGCAATGCATATCGGGACAGGTTCTATTTATAACTTGTTTGTTAATGTCACCGACCAGACGACCTTGAAAATAGACAATCAGGGTGCACATAAACGTGCAGCAGACGGTATAAACGTAAACAAACGGCTTCATTGACATAAGGGAAAGTCATTTATCTTTTCGTGAATCATAAGGCAATGTTTATAGTA
Source organism: Pinctada fucata (assembly GCA_028142955.1). Lineage (NCBI taxonomy): Eukaryota > Metazoa > Mollusca > Bivalvia > Pterioida > Pteriidae > Pinctada > Pinctada fucata. Next base: position 34,413,936 of record AP027112.1, on the reverse strand, counting down.
TCGTTATCTTATGTATTCGTGTTCAATTTTGAAGTCTCAATGCCATGAATGCAAATATTTCATGTCATGATGGTAACGAGAAAAGCATATTAAGTTTGCTAAAAACTTTGTATATAAATTTTCAACTCATGTTTTATCAAAATCACTGTTCAGTAATGTATTTCAAAGGTAAATTTCAACGAAATTGTAGTTTAGTGCTCTGTTCGATCCATTTTTGAGGAAGCATTCATTTTTATTTAAATTTCCGCGCGTTTTGCTACAAAAATTAATTGTTGAATAAAATCAATTCAGTGTCAATGATCGAAATTTCTCTCTTATATGGATTTTAATCTTATACTTTATGTGAAAAAAAAATTGTAAAAGTTACTCCTCACTTCAAGTCGGATACTAATCAATAATATAAAGGAGAATTGTAACGTCTTACATGCATGACATGGGCGTGCATGAACATTACATTGGGTCGTAGATCAATATTTTTCTTTTATTGCTTTATACAAAGTTAGTACTGTCGAGTATTATATTATCTAATAAAATAGAACATTTCAGAAATTAGATCACGAATACAGGCCTATATATCTGTGTTAACTTAATAATCGTACGAAATATGAACAAACTTTTTTAATATTTATGATATTGATCTTGTTTTCATGGTGTGTACATATTTTATATTGTACGAAATGTAGATTTGGTTATGACAGTGATGCATAGACAAAAGTTGAGATTATATTTCTGGTCTTATATCGCATGCAAGTTGAAAAAAAAATATTCATCACCAAGAAAATTTTGGAATTCCATATTCTCAGCTTTTGCCTACACAGCCAATTGTGCCTCACATGAAATTCATATGAAATGAGCATCATGTAAATTTCACATGAAAGTACATGTAAAATTCATATAAATTTCACATAAGATTGATATGAAAAATATTTCACATGAATTTAAGTAACCTTCACAGGAAACTGAATTCACATAACATACATGTAAAAATCTTAACATGAATTTCATGTGCAAAATTTCATGTAAATTTCATGTTCGTGCTCGTTTCACATAGATTTCATGTGAACTTTCATGTAAAGTTCATGTAAATTTCACATGAATTTCATATGAAGCACAATTGGCTGTGATATGCATCACTGTCTGACCCAAAACGATACACTACAGTAACCAACAATCGTTTTTGTGTCAGTTTGTCGGGCTAGAAAGTGATGCTGAAAAGTGTCAGTCCGATCAGTGATGCTGAAAAGTGTCAGTCCGATCAGTGATGCTGAAAAGTGTCAGTCCGATCAGTGATGCTGAAAAGTGTCAGTCCGAAGGATTTGACCGGGAAAATTTCATTCGGACTGGCCAAAAGTTGAAAGTTTTGCTACAAAATTCTTTATTCGGACTGGCATCATTTTCAAAACGACTGGCATGCCTCAAAAGTTTTCAACACCTCTCAATTATTTTCCTGTCAAAATCGACAACGGTCAGGTCTTGGCGGTGACTGTCCCTTGGCAAAGATGGGCGGTATAAGGGTCAAAATAAGGAATGTTTTCACAACAAACAACTTGTTTAGTCAGACATTCGGGCAATTTAGTTACTATACCTGCATACCAGTGAAAGGAGTAATAGGAAATTGTCTAAAATGTCTTCATTTTGCTACACCCTACATATATTCGTTTTTGTTTTCGTCTTGAAATGAATAAGAGCCTGCACGACTATGTCATAAATCAATTCAATTTTTGAATAAAATCATTTATCTACGTATTAACCTCAGTTTTTTATTGATATCCACTACTTTAGTTTCTCTTTATCTTTATACATGTACATATGCGGACCCAGAATGTTCCGGGGGAGGGGGGGGGTAGGCTTATTATTATAAAAAAAAAAACTATACGTAGAGATAAAAAAAAAATGGTTTCGGCGAATTCCACCTAGGGGAGTCCTACCCCCACCCCCTCCACTAAATCCGCCTTTTGTGCATTGGTCTGGGTTCACGAGTTAAAACATCTGACTTCTCATTTGTACTTGTTCATACAGAACTCCAGGTGGTCACCTGCACTCATGTGAGTTTACTAGAAGTCACGAGTTCTGAACCGTATTGTACCATAAGGCAATTCGAACTTGAGATAATTCGTATATCAGTCAGTTCAAGTCACGATATAGGAAGTCACAGTGTTATCTTATGACAAGTGTTAGTTCAAATGTAGAATGTGACCTTTTGTTTGATGTTATCTTTAGGGGTTATCATTATGATAAAGATAACCCTTATCATCTGATGTAATGTGGAGAAATTTCTTCAATGGAAATGCAGGTTGAAATGAGCTGTTACTATTACAAAAGGATGTCTTGACATTCTTTCATGTTATTTTTAGACAATCTTGATTAATTTGTGTGAAAATATACTGGTAGAAGTATATCAGTACTTTTCACACACCGAGAGAGAGAGAGAGAGAGAGAAAGAGAGAGAGAGAGAGAGAGAGAGAGAGAGACGTTAAAGGGAGAATTTTTCAAACCTATTTGAACATTGTTTTTTTAGCCGTTCTGTTTCTTTCTCTTTTTTTTTTTTGGAAAAACACGACAAAAATGTTCAAGAAAAAAAAAATCAAGAGAAATTCAAGATATTGTTGAGAGCATTCGCCGAGCAGTAAGATATTTTTAAAATGAATTAATATGAATTTAAAAATCAGGACAAAAACCTATCTTCTTTCGACATTTGTACACGGAAATAAACTCTTAAATTTACATTTCTCTAACTTTTTCATAAAAATATGATACGGAATATTCGCAGTGTAATTATAAATTCTTTTTGATTTCTTTATATAAAATCAGGTCAAAAACCTATATTCTGTCGACATTTTGTACACGTCTTTTAAGATCAGAAATAAACTTTTACGTTTACATTTCTATTTTACCGTAAAAATTCGGTTTCTGACCAATAAAAATCGTGCTACAAATGTGAATAACATAGCATTTACTGAGTAAGAGTGCAAAATTGCGCACAAAATTACAAACACATTCATTAATGTCACAGGTAGACTACATTTTAAGCGTTTTTGATTTGTTTTTATCTCGTTTTTTTTGTATGCAATAAAGGTGAACGTTCAGTCGAATATAAACATAGCAATACTTTTTGACTAAATACTATGTGATGTGTATTACACTAATTAATGTCATATTGAATCATGAGTTTGTGTACCTTCCATATCAAACATTTCTTCGTTGTTACATGTATTTGTTTCTGTTTCTGTACGATTTTTATGCAATTATAACCATTAAACGGAAAACAAAAGAAGTAGCCTCCACCCCCCCCCCCCCCCCCCAAAAAAAACCCACCGTCGACACATTATTCTTATTAATATAGATGTCACAACCATGGATGAGCATTAACATATATGGTGCCTCACTACTCAAGCAAATATAGATGGTGCCACCATGAATGAAATTTACATGTAACATAGATGTCGCTACAGTGCTAAAACAAAAAGATACCGCCATTCGGCTCACACTTATAAAGATGGCACCACCATACTCAATTAAAAGAAATGTTGTCTTCACACCCACTGATTCATAAAGATACATATCGACACCATGTTCACATTGGTCGCCGCAATGCACACACTAACATTGATGTCGCCACTTTGCTCACACTAACATATAGATGTCGCCACCATGCTCACACTAACATAGATGTCGTTACCAAACATGCATGCTCACACACACAGGGATTTTTGAGTTTCTATAAAATAAAGTCTAAATTTAAATAATTCCTTTGTAATATTTCAATACGATCTTAAAATTTTGTCGCTGATCATGAATGTCTTTAGTTGGTGAGTATTTCTGTCTCTCGTCTTGTTTGTGTTTTATTGTGTTTTCAATTTTTGAAAGAGAGGGGGGGGGGGGTAGGTAAATGAAAAATATGTTCGTCTTGAGAAAACAAACTGTTACAAAGAAAAATATCCCTATTTCATATCAATATTGACTTGATGACGTTATCTAACGACACCCACTACAGGTGTAAGGAAGGTACATCGTGAACATTTTAAAAATATTGACTTTTAACGACCCAGATGACCTTTTGAAACAATGGACTTAGATAGCCTTTGATCATCCCGCTCGGACAGTAAACAGAATGTTTACAAAGCAATCATGCCGAGGTCCTCTACGCTAAGTTTGATCACATAATATTTGTTTAAGATTCATCCCGAGCGCTAACAAAGATTACATTATGCAGTAGTAAAAGTACACCTGGCTTAATTCATAGGTATATATAGAACTGAAGTTGTAACTAGAGGACTTTGTTCGTTTTATCTTTATCCTTAAAAAATAAAGCAAAAATAAATCAATATTAAACACACACCCCCACCCCCTAAAAAAAAGGAGCACTTGAAAATGTTTCCCTTTTTCCAAAATTTTCAAACGATTTTTTTATAGTTTGTTTGATCTCTGTCTTTGGATAAGCATGTTTTCTTTTTTTGGAAAATGGCTGTGAATTTTCGATATATTGGAAACGCAATTTTGTTAACTTTGAAACCGATTCTAATACGCATCTTGTGGTTTTACATGTCATTCAACGTTAGACAATTGTATATTTGTACAAATGAACGTAGACCTACGACCTAAACGATTGTATCAGAACATATTTTCGTCTTTAAAATCTCAAATTTGAAATTGTTTAAAGAGCTTTAAAAGATAAGGAACCTTCTGATGAAAACAACAACGCCATATGGACGGACAACATACATGTAGGAATCAACAATGCCGTTTGTTCCAATACATGAACTTTTTAGATAAAGGTATCACATGCGTCAGAAATTGAAAGTACTAGTACATATAGGTTATATTTAGATAGAACGTGACCGCGGAATTTCAATTTTTCACCAAAGAATTAAAAAGTTTTAAAAGATTTTAAATACTTGAACCAATATTTTACTTAGACTTAAAATGTTTTAAATGACATTACTATAAATTTACGTATTTCCCGCGAATTATCTATAAAATTAAATGGGTTCTATTGAACGGAACATTTATATGGGTATTTGTCTTTCTAATTTTGATTCAAAATTAAATATTTGACTGATACTTATACAGGAAATTGTATTGTCTGCAAAATTAATCTCGAAAACAAACAATTTTCACTCCCTTTGAATACATTTCTATTACATTCCATACAGAGAAAACTATTTTTATAAGAAGCTTTTGTGTCAAATATTCGGACGCCCCCGCATACACAGAAGCATTCGGATCCCCTCGCCCTTTATTTGTAACGGCATAAAAAGACTCGGATGCCAATGGTGGAAAGTTTTACATCAAATCGATGTAAAAGTAAAAAGGCACTTTTTCAACATTCAAAATTCTCAAACCTGAATGATTGATGTTGTAACATAATTGTCAGTTACGATCCAGTGTTGGAATTTGTATTTCATGATAGATTATTACTAAACGAATAGATCAACGGGGAACTATTTTCAAAATGGCGCCGTCTGACGTCCGAGTCTTTTTTTCGATAAAAAAAGGTCGAGGTTAGTCCGAATGACACAGAAGAACGTTTCATGAAATGAACACAAGAAAGACATAAAACATACAGAGAAAAATAGATTTCAGATGAAGAAAAAAACCGTTAGTAAACTGTAAGGTCCAATGAAAAATGCGGCTTGTTTTAGCTTGTTTTTAAAATTGTAAGGTTCAATAAAATGTGTTTTTTTTTTTAGCTTGTGCATGTTAAAAATTGTAAGGTGTAATGAAATATGTGCCTTTTTTAGATTGTGTATAAAATTGAAAGGTCCAATGAATCAATTGTAAGGTGTGTTTAAAATTTTAAGGTCCAATGAAATCTGTGGCTAAGTTTCAGCTTGTGTATAAGTAAGGTCCAATGAAATACGTGGTTTGTTTAAGCTACATGTATATGTCAATAAAGGGTAGCAAGCCATACTTTCTGACACAGACCAATTGAATATAATTGCTATATATCAATTACATTTAATGCCACAATGATTGTGGAAGAAGAAGAAGAAGAAGAAGAAGAAGAAGAAGAAGAAGAAGAAGAAGAAGAAGGTGATGATGATGATGATGATGATGATGATGATGATGATGATTTTCTAATGACTAAGATGAAGACGACGTGAGAGACGGTAGTTATGGCGATAATTGTGACGAAGAAGACGACGATGACTGATGACTTAAAGAAGGAGCCGCGATCAGATGAAGATCGAGACAGAAATTTCGATCGTGTCAAAGACCTCAGTCGACCTGCGCGTCCCCAGTCAGAGAAAGTCTCATCCCTCTCATTAATGATATTAATAATCACTTAATCATAGAAATGCAGTCAATATCATCATCCTGCCTTACTCCATAGTAATAGTATTGACCGTCGAGTCTCCATGTTCGTCATGAGTAGACTATATAAAGCCCCATGGACTATTCCTGGCCTGTAGCTCCGATATCCGACGGCGTCTTGAACACCAATTGGATTGACCGACTCTAAATGTGCGCCTAATTGAAGTTATTAAGGAAGCGTTTATCAGCGATCCTTCAAATGGCATTTAGATATCAGATTATTCCGAAAATAAATGTCGCTTTCTATTTGTATGGACGGCCGAATCGAGCAGCGATAAAAAGTGACCGTGTATGGTTTTGTTGATACTATTACACGTATATTTAGTTAAGAAAGCTTTTCTGAATTCTTTCTTCTCTTCGAAATGTAATCTTTTCTACACAGATGCAAAACGGATTTCCATTTACGTGCGTTGAGCTGAAAGTAAAAGAGCAACTACGTAAACAGGTCGCGTTCTTACAGTGTCTATTTCCAGAACATATCTTTTTTTACGGAACATTAATTTTTATCGGCAATTGGGTCTTTATATAACAACATGCATGTCCTTTCGTTTAAAAATAAACACAAAAAGCTATTTGTGAAAAATTATTCCGGAATATTGTGCTAAAGACAGAAGCAGCCGGAAAAGAATCACATCAAAGGAATATTCAAAGAATTTCCCGACCTACCGCTTTAATGTACAATCAGAAAGAGACACTTAAACAAGCTTAATAAAATAAGATTTTCCATAAAATTTCTTAGTAATTCTAGTCATATCGGCAAAGGTCCTTTTCCGATCATGACCTGAAATGCCCAATTTAATGACTGTGACATCGAGACGTTTTTGATCAATAATCTCATGATAGCTGTGTATGTCTCCAGAGATAACCACAAATCAACTACGCCATTTACCAAACGAAAACCCTAACTTTATAAAAGTCGTCAAATCGATATGGCTTTCAATGGCGCGAATATTCTCTATCGTGGGCCAAAAGGACCCGGATGAGACAAATACATGTAGAAGAACTTCCGGAAACCCGGGGGCGTGGGATAGTGTCACCTCGCGCCGGTAATCCACAACTTACAAGTGATAATTATACAAAATGTCATCCATCAGTTTCCCATTAAGAATTATTATATAAAATACATACTGTATCGTCACGTAGGACGGAATAACGTTCACAATCATTTTGTCAATGATGCAGCGATTTTCAGACAAGCTATAAAGCGTTTGAACCCCCATAAAATACGCATATCGGTATCGTGTTTTTTTTAATGTCCTTCATGAAAAAAGCTATGAGTATATCATTGATGTTATGATCAAACATGCAGTATGTAGTATAATGATAGCAGAGGATTAAAGCATCATCACATTATATGCATTAGTTTTTACGACTCTGTTTGTGTATATATCTTTGCATAGATTCTGCTAAAGGTGACCTAGTAAGTCAAAAAAGCCCAGGACTTGGTCAAAAATGATTTTTTAAAAATAAAGTTGTAAATTATTTTCAAAAACTTAAACTTGGGTTATTCAACCCATTACCCCCCCCCCCCTTCCCATCCCAAATCGATACCACGTAATTGATCCATCTGTTACATAACAAAGGGCATGGAATGCAACTCTTATGACCGACGGCGGGTGCGGCTAGCCAACAGGGGATGTTTACTCCTCCCGGGCACCTGATCCCACCTCTAGCTTGCTAGGGGTCCGCCGATGCTCAATTTGGTGCTCTATTGTGAGTGCTGTTGAGATTGTAGTCAGGATCTTCTTTATCTCATCTCTCTTATGATCTTTTAAAAGAGCTGATTCTAATTCCGTTTGGATTTCGTTTCTAATCTAAACAAATATACGACTCAAAAAGAATTCTCGAAGTTTCCATTCACTCAGATTTCGATAAGAACTTGTTGTACTTTAGACTCATCAATGGGCTGAAACTTCAAATACTTCTTACACTAGAGTCCAAAATAAATTTGGGCATCTGACGATATGCAAGGACTTTGAACGTAAACACAGCGGTCGGCAAACAGAAATAGATCACCGGGTTAGAACGTCTGTGAGACACACCTTAATTGGGTAAATAGGTGAGACGTTCCCATGTTTAGGCAACAAAGATATGCGCCATTCTCAAATAGCTTTTTAGGTTCTTATTTTCATGCCTTTATCTACCTTTTTACTTCGTGGGCTTGGACTCATTGCAAAAATGATATTAAAGGTGCGGTTTTGCTGACTATAACTTTCTTTCATGATAACAGGAATCAATTTTGCAAAATGACATAGATTAAAAGGTGCATTTTAAATTTAAGTCTTCGTTCACGAATACAAAGAATCAAATTTATAATGAAAAGATGGCAAATGTGAACGACGATAGTTGCCGAGTTGCTTTCTGAGGTTGTTTGCTATATATTTTCTTGGTCAAAGGTGTTGCCTCCTTCAAGTTTGTCTCATTTATGCACTGGCTTTCGCAAAAGATGCAAATAAACAGAACAAAAAGTGTTTGTGGCAGATAAAATTGTGTGTGTGTGTGTGTGTGTGTGTGTGTGTGTGTGTGTGTGTGTGTGTGTGTGCTAAGTTGAATTCCAATCAAGGTCAAGGTTACATATATACGGTCAAACCTTGCCAGAAGAAAGGCCTTGTCATTAGTAATATAGGCTAAAGGTATGCGTTATTAATTAAGGTTCATAAGTCTCAGACAAACGAACAAACAGACATACAAACAGGACTTAAAAATATGCAGTCCGATCTTCGACACGAGGGTATATTGATATTCTTGGATACAGCTAGAAAAGAAAATGCATAGATTGAAAATAAGGACCGTTATTCACAAATGCACTTTCAATAGAGTCGATGATAAAGATTGAAGCCGTGTCAAATGGTTTTATTGGACATTTTTCATACTCGCAGACTTCGGACTTCGGACATCGCATTTCGAAGGGACTTTGTCACAAACGCAAAATATAAATTCTGTTCCAATGAACTCAGAGTACTCTGCGTGAAGAATTTATTTGTTTTCATTTGTATAAATACATATTGAACGTTGTCCATTGTCATTTCGTCCATGTGTGTCCTCATTTAACGTTTTTAATCGCGCCTGATTTCTTTTATATGGCCCCTTAAGTGCGAAGTCCGGAGTGCGAAGTTCGAAGTACGTTAACTTGAAAAATTTCCATTAGTACCTTAGATAAGACAGTTTTACCATAAGGGGTATAATGAAATTTCAAGGTATTAATTTTGGTATTAATATGATTTTACTGCAACAAATGGATCGCTTTCCTACTTAATACATGTATACCCATCTTATCTCCTCACGATAGTTATGTTAATGATCCAAAATAAGAGTAGATTTCAATCATTCGCCCAAAATAACTCAAGACAGTCTTATACAAATTGCACAAGTTTCATTTACAGAACTTCTCGGGATTGATGATCTAGTCAGACAAGTAAATCGCACGAGATACCTCCCACAAAATTTCGACGTTGACGTAGTTTCGGATTCCGAGCAATAAGTTACGTAATCCTATCAGACATGTATAGGGACATTCTTTACAATGCTGTACAGGAGCCAGACAGTCTTGTACATGGGCCAATAGTACTCTAGGCGGGAAATAAGGCCAAAAACGTGACCAAGACGAGACGTTTTAATTTTTTTTTAAAAATAAAATTAAAATAACAGAGGAAAAATAAGTCATAAACAGAATTCTGAATATGCTTACATCAATTTGTCTCTTTCAAATGTCTGAAGGTCTTCGACTAGTGGACTAAAGACTTTTCTTTCTTGTTGTTGTTTGCTTGTTGTTCAAATTGTGTATTCATTTATTTATTATTTTCCAAATACAAAATCGATACGAAACAATCTGGCAAACTTGGATAGTCCTCTCCTCTCTGAAAATTTCGGGGTTTTTTTTCTTTTCAAAATCGTATAATCAAGAATGCCTCCAAATCACTAAACCTGTAAAAAAAGCAACATTCAAAAAATTCAATACGTTGAATCCAAACCCACGGGGATCTATCGCGCTTTACGATTGCTTGATGTAGTAAATAACCCATACTACATCAAGCAATCGGGAATCCCTGTGTCCAAACCCAAACCCTTTTTGTTCTTCATTTTCTTCATAAAAACTCTTTAGTAACCTAAAGACTTGTACTTCAAGATTTATTCAATTTTCTATTTCAGTAAACTTAAGCATTTCTTGTCTTCCCAAAACTTCACTTTCTTTGGTCCTTGTCTTGCGTATGGTCATTTTGGGTACATTGAGAATCAAAAATTCATTCCTATAACTCGCTTTCACAAGTCACTTCTTAGAAGTATCGATCGTTTAACGTATTGAATATAATTTTCAATTATATATTCAATCATATTTCTTTAAGTTACGCAGACAAGAGGCTTATCTATATTACATAACATAATTCTGTCCTTATGGATATGGGATTTTGGTCAGTGGGTCAACACGTGATCAGCCACAGCGTGCGTCTATGGCACGTGAAGTCTACTGGTTGCAATGAAACTAGTTAGCTCATGACTTGGTGTGGTACGTGACTGCTGTGGGGTCTTGAAGGAGATCTAATACCTCTTTTCCTTGTTGCTTTGGAGGCTCTGTACCAAAATTATTTAGCTAGATAACTGCACTTGAGTCAGTTTTGATTTTTCTTTACCCATTTATTCCTTTTCGGTGAAATATGAAAAAGAAAGTGTGTAAGCTATACATGCATGTATCAATGACGAAGAAAAAAATATTGAATTGGAATTGTAAACGTTAAAGTGTATACGAAGGTCATGAAGGTTGAAACTCTGAAGAATTGACTAGCCGCTAGGTTCTACTCTAAGAAAACTCTAAAATAAATGAAAGGCTCGAAAACGTGAGAGATTTAATATATTCGGAATATAATAAACTTTTTTTTATCCATTTACGTTTCCTTTTCAAGTTATCTTTACATGCTTAGTAATCTACTGTTGAAGTCGGTGATATTGTATGGTTGATGAAATCGTTCATAAATTGAAATATCGAACGACTCGCCATTAAATAAAGTGACAATCTTGTTTCTTTTTAAAAGGCTCGGTCACACTGCGCTTTACTGCTTGATCACGGCCATAGCACGTCTAAAAAAGATCTCCCGTGAAGGAGACGTTGTTGTTCGCTTTTGTTGGACGCGGAAAGAAGTTTTGAACTGCTCAAAAGTTTATTCCGCGGACAACCACGGACGGTGTACGTGGTATAGACGTGCAACGCACGCGAAATGCACGTGATGATCCGTGTTCCGGCAGTGATAAAAACTTGGAGGAGACGCGGTAGGACGCGAAAGTTGAAGCGGTCTGTCACGGCCAGAGCACGGTCATTCGACTGGTCGTTCCGCGTTGGTATCACGGGTAAAAGCGTGTGTATAACGTCTTAAATTAATTGTCACGGACGTTTTTAGCCTTAGACGTGGTTGGACGTAGTTAGCCGTGCTTAGGCAGTGTTTCATACCCCGTACAAAGCACAGTCATGGCAATAATTACCACGTACGACCACGTCCAGCAGATTTTTGAACGTGATATGGACGTGGAGTGCAGTGTGACCGGGGCTAAAAATAAGAACAGAGGCAAAGTCTGCAACGTGTTCTTGATGGCACGCATCGTAGATATATATATAAATGTATACCAAACCTCATTTCTAGCTTTTCGAGCCAGAGGAAATCTACAGAAAGGTCCTAAAATGAAGTAATGGTCAAAGGACCCTCTTTACAACATCGTCGCAAACAGGCTCATTGCGTTATTTCGGAATGGACTGATGGAAGCAAAAGTTCCAAGAGCAGAATCTAGGACAGCAATGTAAACGTTCATTGAATGAGATGACGGATCATTTTGTAGATTCGACTGGGAAAAAATCTTTGAAATCATTCGCACTCTCTTTTTTTGGAATGAGAGATTTTAAAATAAACGACTAACACCTTGGCTACGTTTTGTCCATGACACGCGTTGTGGGCTATTTTCGAATGTCTGACCAACGAAGGCAATATAGAAGGACATTTCAGAGATAAAGAGCGCTAGGATGAGAAAGACAGCAATTTTATTTCAATAACGCGTCTCTGTTTTTGACGTACGTGTGCGCGTGTTACACTTTGGTCATCGTGACACGGCAATTCTGTAATTTCTTGGAAACACTTCAATTTTTGTCTTTAGATCACGCATTGTGATACAGTGCCAAACAAAGGTCATTTTAAATAAAATACTTCTCCAAGTGAAAGTATGCGTGAAACCGGGAAAATGATGAGTTTGGCAAATTACAAGGGGGTGGGGGGGGGGGGGGGGTGAGGTCCGACCTTTCTACCCTCCCTACATCTGCCCTTGTCCAACTGAAGTGTTTGTTATTTCATCACTATATGTTTTTCATTGACAGGTCAGAAAATGTAACCATATTGTTGTTCCAGAATCTGACCATCGATGTTTTTTTTTATAATTCATTCATGAATCTCGTGAAACCTTAAATGGAGTCAACTCGGGTATACATCTGCTCTATCTGCCTTAGACTCTCTTCTATGAATATATTTGACGTTGTTCCAGAATCTGACCATCGATGTTTTTTTTTAATTCATTCATGAATCTCGTGCTACCTTAAATGGAGTCAACTCGGGTATACATCTGCTCTATCCGCCTTCGACTCTTCTCTATGGATATTATTGACTTAATGAAAAACGTTTCCCAGAGGAATTGAAATTTACATCAAACTAATGAATGGATGGATGGATGAATGAGTTGATACTTCGGAAATGCCTATATCAAAAGCTGATAAGGGAAACATCAATAATGTGCCATTATATGTAATGTACATTAAAAACTTTGATCAAATTGCCCGTAAGAAATTTTATTTTCGATCTGCAGTGTTCTTTCCATGTGTTCCAAGTTACCATGACCCTATTTTAACTCTATAGTAGCATCATGTTCTAGTAGTCGTGGACTATTTCGTTCGGTGACATAATAACCTTTGAGCTTTATGATCTTGGTGGTCAATAGTTTCTATTTCTTGTTACTGCGACCTTTTGTCGAAAATTGGCATGTATAATCGGTACTCTAGCTATCTACCTAAGTGTTTAACTTGGAAGAGGTTTGTGACCTTGAACTTTGACCTCAATTACTCTCTTCATGGAGATCATATACATGTACATGTATTAAAATCTTAGGGATAAAAGCATGTACACAATCTTGTCCATACAGACATGACAAACAGACAGACGGACGGGCGGACATGTAGTCATACGATAACAATTCCACCTAAATACGAATGAATAAGAGTAAACGTAAACGAAACATTTATACCAAAAACCGTTTATGAAAGATGTTGTAAAACGAAGTCATGGGTTCAGTGGGGCTGAAATTTTCTATCTTAAGTTTCTTTCTTTCTTGATCCATCATGTCGCATCTTGCCACCAAATTTCATCATAGTAAACCTTGTTTTTATTCCATTCCTTTATTGTCCTCATTCAAACAATAGAATTATAATTCTTCTAACGTGTTAGTTTGTTCCCAATTCTGGACTTCATACATATTTCATGTGCAATTCGACACTCCTATAAGTTACACACATCTAGGGGAAATCGGTCATACAATCTTACCTACATCCCACTTATTTTGAACCTAAAATTTTATATCATATTTTATTTTGAAATGCTTTTAAGAACTTATTTTATCAGGTGCTGGGTAAACAAAACCCATGTTTTATGGGAAAACATAAAATTCAATATTTGATGTCGCAAATTGAAACATAAACCCTTGCCCTATCATACCACTCACAGGATTGTGTACGATGTTTAATTTTTCTCCACAAGTATGTTACATGTACCAAATTCATTCCATCCGTTCGAAAAAAAAATTTCCGAAGGAACATGATTCTTTTTTAAAATTACATTCACAATACTTCATTGAGTGACAATAAAGCCGACGGACAGACGAATAGGCGATCAAAACGGCATTCATCCTCATTGTAAAAGTACAAATGGTATAAATTTTACTTTTACGATAAATATTTCTCGATTTCATTAAATTCTACCCTGTACCCATGTATATTGAATGCAAATTTTTAATCTGTCCTTATGCGACGCAGAAATATGCAAGTGTGCAATTTGGGACGCAACGTGACCGATGCACGTCTTGAGGAATACATACTTGTTTTTTATTCATTTTCAAGGAAATTAATTTCTACACATAATTAAAAACAAGTTATTTTTTTCCATTATTTTTTCCTGGAATATGAAAGCGCAAGGTTCACGGATACAGGTATAAATATTAAGGTCGGTTCAAAATTATAATTTCTGGACATCTTTCTTTTTGGGTATCATGTCTTAATAAGTTATTTATGTTTTTCTAGGATATGAAAGAAATCTGAATATAGTGGCAAACTTTCACTACCTTACGGTTCATAGATGAAAAAAATGTATGTTTATACGGTCAGTTCCAAATTCTGACATCACGTGTCAGAACATACCGTCCTAAATACATGTATGCTCGTGGTGCATACAGGAAGGTCTCAACACGTGGTGCAGTTTGTGCATATAGTTCCAACCTACTTTTACAGGGGCGGATTTAGACGGTTGTTGAGGGGTATAGTCAGGAATCCCCTGGAATATTTTTGGCTTAGTTACAAAGTTTTCATGACTCTAATTTTTGGTTAAGTTTTTTTTTAGAAATGAATCTTTTTTTTCTCTCTTGATGTATGTAACACCCGAAAAATTGGACGGAAAAGTGCATCAATGCGCGTAACTCGTTGATGCAAAAGTTTTCCGTCAAATTTTTCGGGTGATACCTGCATCAACAGAAAAAAAAAATAAGATTCATTTCTTGTCATTTTATATCCTCTTCTACGGAAGCCCGTTAGTGCCAAATATGAATAAATAAAAAAAGAGGAAATGCGAAATATATTTAGGAAAATGCGAAATAAATTAAGGAAAATGAGAAATAAATTTAGAAAAACGAGAAATAAATTAAGGAAAATGAGAAATATATTTAGAAAAACGAGAAATAAATTAAGAAAAACGAGAAATATATTTAGAAAAACGAGAAATAAATTAAGGAAAATGAGAAATATATTTAGAAAAACGAGAAAAATATTTAGGAAAATGAGAAAAATATTTAGGAAAATGAGAAATATATTTAGAAAAACGAGAAAAATATTTAGGAAAATGAGAAATATATTTAGGAAAATGAAAAATAGATTTACAGAAAGTGGAAATATAAATGAGGGAGTGGACAGGGTGAAATGGTGGGGGGGGGACGAAGGGGAGGGACAGGAGCGAAAGGTGGGAGGGAGGGCAGGGGTTGGAAGATTAAGGGAGTGGCAGGAGAGAGGGTAAAGGGGAGGGAGGAGGAATTCAGGGGATGGGAGCAGGAAGCTTAGGGGCGGGATGGAGAGGAAGGGGCGGAAGGGGTACTGTTCACTCCCCATAGATATAAATGGAAACCACAAAAGAAATACGATATGTATATAAACATTAAATTCCCCCACTACACTCTCCGTTTACCAATCCCAGAATATTAATGAGATTATCAGGAGATAAAGACCTTCTTGTATTTCTTCCACTTCTTCCCCGACCCCCGCTGCTTTTACGAGAGAAATAAACGATTGGTACTGGTCAAGGCGCATCATAAACTATACAGTCTTCGAAATGGATGTTTGCAAGAGCTGCAATGCCAAATACCAGACAGATAATATTACACATGCATCTTTGCCCGTATACATAGGATTCATTTCTCGTGTAAAAGCAGCGGGAGTTGGGGGGAAGTGGAATAAATACAAGGAAGTCTTTATATCTTGATAAATAGATACATGTACTGTAATTCATTACTCATTAATGTTTCGGGAATGGCAAGGTCAAGCTTTAATTATTTGTTGTGGTTTCCCTGTTTTTATATTTCCACCTTCTGTAAATATATTTCTCGTTTTTGCTAAATATATTTTTCATTTTCCTTAATATTTTTCTCGTTTTTTCCTAAATATATTTTTCATTTTCCTAAATATTTTTCTCGTTTTTCTAAATATATTTCTCATTTTCCTAAATATTTTTCTCATTTTCCTAAATATTTTTCTCGTTTTTCTAAATATATTTCTCATTTTCCTTAATTTATTTCTCGTTTTTCTTAAGGTGGCTCAATAATCCAAGAATTCTTTGTCAGAGTCAAAAATTTTATTCTGTTTATTTGACATTCATGTCTGATGATTAATATTTGTAATTAAGATTACATATCATCGTTCATTTGATTGACTATTGGTCCTCTAAATATACATGTGTAAACCAATTCCGAGATCTGTCGCAAAACAATGAATTTTGATAGATAAATACATGATATAGGGATAATAATTTCACATCAAAACCATTCTTGTGATTATTTTCACCATGATATAATCAAATATGTCTATTTCTTTATAGATAATGCTTTCAAAGAGTAAAATAGCTAAAACTGTTCCTGAAACGTACATTTTTGTGCACCCCCACCCAAAATGAAAATCTAAAAAAAAGTACCCAGTACCCTTATTTGTCATCAAAGTGATAAGAAGTCTTTGTCAGAAGTTATTTTCTTTTACATATTTCTCAACGACAAACTCTGTTCTTCAAAAATAATCATAAAAAAGTACATGTTTTCGTTCATCCTGATTCAAAATACTTGGTTGTCATAGTAATGATTTTAAGGGGGGGATGGGGTTGTCAATAATGTTTAAAGATTGGGGTGATTCTGAAATAAGTAACACAGAAGATGAAATTTCTAGATTTAGTTATATTTTAAACGGCGTTAATATTGTAAAATAAGCGTATTTTTTTCAAAGCACAACGATCGCCGGGTGTCGGAGAGACGGAAATATGAATAAGAGAAATAGAAAAAATAAACGGAAGCGTTTTTAAACATTTTGACGTTCAAGGTCAATAAGTAGACGTCGCTAACCTCCCTCGTTCTCGATTATACGTGCACTCATCTGTAAAATGGATATATCCTTGAACAAAGCAGGGTTAAAACTAAAATTCACTCGCTCAAAGTTTTTAAATAGGGAAACTTTATTCGATAACATCTTGCTGCAAAGTACGATAGTTGACAAAATTGTAGAAAACTTTGTATTACCTAAGATAATTAGAGAAAGCAAACTTAAAATATTTTATCTATTATATTGCTAAAATCTCAAAGAAATATCCTGTTTGATAATTAAACTTTAGTTTTTCTACTTGATTTTATTGCTAAGCAACACACGATTGAATTTCCGATGATGACGTAATAAGAATAATACGTTTACGGCAGTAGCAAGGGTGTCTCACTAACGGGATATTTTTGATATATAGATTTAACTACGGAAGCCCGTTAGTGCCAAATATGAATAAATAAAAAAAGAGGAAATGCGAAATATATTTAGGAAAATGCGAAATAAATTAAGGAAAATGAGAAATAAATTTAGAAAAACGAGAAATAAATTAAGGAAAATGAGAAATATATTTAGAAAAACGAGAAATGAATTAAGAAAAACGAGAAATATATTTAGAAAAACGAGAAATAAATTAAGGAAAATGAGAAATATATTTAGAAAAACGAGAAAAATATTTAGGAAAATGAGAAAAATATTTAGGAAAATGAGAAATATATTTAGAAAAACGAGAAAAATATTTAGGAAAATGAGAAATATATTTAGGAAAATGAAAAATAGATTTACAGAAAGTGGAAATATAAATGAGGGAGTGGACAGGGTGAAATGGTGGGGGGGACGAAGGGGAGGGACAGGAGCGAAAGGTGGGAGGGAGGGCAGGGGTTGGAAGATTAAGGGAGTGGCAGGAGAGAGGGTAAAGGGGAGGGAGGAGGAATTCAGGGGATGGGAGCAGGAAGCTTAGGGGCGGGATGGAGAGGAAGGGGCGGAAGGGGTACTGTTCACTCCCCATAGATATAAATGGAAACCACAAAAGAAATACGATATGTATATAAACATTAAATTCCCCCACTACACTCTCCGTTTACCAATCCCAGAATATTAATGAGATTATCAGGAGATAAAGACCTTCTTGTATTTCTTCCACTTCTTCCCCGACCCCCGCTGCTTTTACGAGAGAAATAAACGATTGGTACTGGTCAAGGCGCATCATAAACTATACAGTCTTCGAAATGGATGTTTGCAAGAGCTGCAATGCCAAATACCAGACAGATAATATTACACATGCATCTTTGCCCGTATACATAGGATTCATTTCTCGTGTAAAAGCAGCGGGAGTTGGGGGGAAGTGGAATAAATACAAGGAAGTCTTTATATCTTGATAAATAGATACATGTACTGTAATTCATTACTCATTAATGTTTCGGGAATGGCAAGGTCAAGCTTTAATTATTTGTTGTGGTTTCCCTGTTTTTATATTTCCACCTTCTGTAAATATATTTCTCGTTTTTGCTAAATATATTTTTCATTTTCCTTAATATTTTTCTCGTTTTTTCCTAAATATATTTTTCATTTTCCTAAATATTTTTCTCGTTTTTCTAAATATATTTCTCATTTTCCTAAATATTTTTCTCATTTTCCTAAATATTTTTCTCGTTTTTCTAAATATATTTCTCATTTTCCTTAATTTATTTCTCGTTTTTCTTAATATATTTCTCATTTTCCTTAATTTATTTCTCGTTTTTCTAAATTTATTTCTCATTTTCCTTAATTTATTTCGCATTTTCCTAAATATATTTCGCATTTCCTCCATTTTTATTTATTCATATTTGGCACTAACGGGCTTCCGTACTCTTCTTATGGAAAACGGATTGTTTTCTTGAATCTAATAACAGTCAATCCTCGCACTATAGATACAACTGCCTCCCAAAACGAAAACAAGTTTTGGCAGCCGCCATGACAATCGCGTCTCTTTATTTTTTGGGAAAGAGCCATTTTGAGGAAATCCTAGATGCACAACAATTCTTTTTAATTTGGTACCATTGGAATTTTAAGCAAACATCAACATATCGTGTGTTTTTATTTCAGCTACGAGCTGATACGTGTTTTAGGGAATTCCCATTTCCAAAAATAATGCTATAAATAGACGTCCGTGAAAAATTTAGTTGATTGATGTATCAACAAAATTTCTCAGCCAATCATAATCTTCGTTTCTATGTAATAACAACGGAAATTAAATGATAGTAGTAAACCATGATCACATTTTTTTTTGTATTGTCAATATATGTTTTTTTGGGTTCAATAATCTAGATATCATGATTATCTTTTGGTTAAGTTTCCATTAATATAATTTTTATTAAGTACATGTATCTAATTATCATTATAATAATGTTGATTGACATTAACATAATTTACTATTAGAATGCTATATCGTCGGGTACATTTTCTCACTACATGTACTGCCCTTTTTACGAGCGTACTAAGTAGAGCCGCATCGAAATAATTTTAATTTCTAATCAGGCTTAGGTCACCTACATACAGTGTAATTTACATACTGACTTAGAAACATATAAATCTTATCTGGACTTAAGTTCATTTGTACTTAAATGTATTCTAAAGATGTGAAATCTAGGTCATGCAATTATCCTTTGTTTCTTTTTTTTTTAAATATGTTCAAAAGAAAATAAATGTATTTTCTATTTCGGTATTGTTTATATAAGAAATTTTAAATGATACATGCTGATTTGCTTGTAAATCTAATATTGTTTTCGATGTACACCCGATACCGCTTGATTGAAATCATTGTCTGTTGAAATGGTTAAGGGACGAACTAGTGTACAGTTGATACTAACCGTATAATGACTTTGATATTCAGTTACAGAGTAGAGTCCATGTGTACTTTTCTTGTCTTGTATCGTAACGTTATTTATACAGGTATTGTGCGAAGCATAATATTCTGATGAAATCCGAAAACCCGGATAGGTCGACAGGTTGTGCAAATGCGATCCGGACAACCGGGTCATCCGAAATAAAAAAAAATCCGAACCTGTTAATCTCGAGGAATAAGAGATCTGTTACAGTAACAATATGCAAATCATTACTGATCTTAATTCAAGTGTCTCTAAGTACTTCATCTTCTATCTTTGTTTACTTTTTCGTGGTATTCCAAATATGGATACCAGCATGTCAGAATGAGAGGAAACAATAAATAAATGTTACGAAATCATGCAGATGGTGTGTGGTGTTTTTTTTTTTTACATACAGTGTCGGTGAATTTTTAGGAGGCATCTCCAAAATAAGTGACGAAAATGACAACCACGTGGCGTAAAACGTGAATGAATCCTCCATTGTGACAGCTCATCTTAAAATTCCTTTGCAACGAATGAGAAATGAGAACGTCAGTAAAGGCACAGGCCAAAAAAAAGTATCAACATGGGAACTCTATGCATTGAAATTTAGACCATTTTACAGATATTCAGAAATATATGGTTTCAAAAGCTATTTGTAGTTGTCCGTTCTGTGCGGGTTTTTTAGCCGAGTTGCAAAACTCGGCTCTTAATTTGATGTGAGACGGGCGGGCGGGCGGGCGGGCGGGCGGGAGGGCGTCAACAATTGGTTTCCGGACTATAAGTCAACTACGAAAGAGGCTATAACAATGAAACTTCATACACTTACTCACCATTAGTCAAGGATGAGCCCTATTGATTTTGGCGTCAAAAGGTCAAAGGTCAAGGTCACAGGACTCAGAAGATTGAAAATGGTTTCCGGACCATATTTCAGCCTGTATTGCACCTATAATCATGAAACTTGCCAGAAATGTTTCCCTTGAATCAAGGATGAGGCCTATTGATTTTGGGGTCAAAAGGTCAAAGGTCAAGGTCACAGGACTCAGATGATTGAAAATGGTTTCCGGACCATATTTCAGCCAGTATTGCACCTATAATCAGGAAACTTGCCAGAAATGTTTCCCTTGAATCAAGGATGAAGCCTATTGATTTTGGGGTCAAAAGGTCAAAGGTCAAGGTCACAGGACTCTGTTGATTGAAATTGGTTTTCGGACCATATTTCAGCCTGTATTGCACCTATAATCATGTAACTTGCCAGAAATGTTTCCTGTGAATAGAAAATGACCACTTTTGATTTTGGGGTCAAAAGGTCAAAGGACTCTGATGATTGAAAATGGTTTCCTGGCCATATTTTAGCCTGTATTGCACCTAAAGTCATGAAACTTGCCAATAATGATTCCCATGAATCAAGAATGACCCCTATTGATTTTGGGGTCAAAAGGTCAAAGGTCAAGGTCACAGGACTCCGATGATTGAAACTGGTTTCCGGACCATATTTCAGCCTGTATTGCAATTATAATCATGAAACTTGCCAGAAATGTTTCCCATGGATCAAGGATGACCACTGTCAATTTTGGGGTTAAAAGGTCAAAGGTCAAGGTCACAGGACTAAGATGATTAAAAATGGTTTCCCGACTGAATTTGAGCCTGTATTGCACCTATAATCATGTAACTTGCCAGAAATGTTTCCAGTGAATAGAAAATGACCACTTTTGATTTAGGGGTCAAAGGGTCAAAGATCAAGGTCACAGGACTTAGGTAATTGAAAATGGTTTCCAGACCATTTTTGAGCCTGTATTGCACCTATAATCATGAAACGTGCCATTAATTTTTGGGTCAAAAGGTCAAAGATCAAGGTCACAGGACTCAGATGATTGAAAATGTTTTCCCAACCATATTTGAGCCTGTATTGCACCTATAATCATGAAACTTGCCAGAAATGTTTCCCGTGATTTAAGATATGAATTGTACCTTATTCTGTATCTTTAGAGTACGCTTTGTTAAATCATATTGTACATACAAATACATAAAATATTCTGTATGATGAGATTGAAAATCTGTATCCTTGAAAATATATTACACGCTGATATAGAATAAAGAGTAGACCATTTCTTGATCCAGAAATTTTCATTTAGGACCACAAAATGTTGTTACAAACCATACACATTTCATGTTAGTCTGCATATTCATACTTACATTCCAGTTTTGCAACTCGGCATTTTGCATCTTCGATGCATTTTGAGCTTATTTTTTTTTCAGTTGACTTTCAACATCACTTGACGTGGTCATCATGTTCGTCAACAATCAAAGTGTTGAGAGAGAAAAAAAGATGATGTTAAAAATATCTAAATTGAAACGACCTCAGCAGGATTTTCATTTGCACAAAGGATACGTTCCGTAGATTCATGATAAAATATTTGGGAATAAACCGAAGGAATTGTCACAAGGGACACACATGCTAATTACGAGAGTCCTAACTTGCTCTTATACACAGACAAACGGACGGACGGACGGACGGACGGACGGACGGGTGGACACAGAGATTCCTCTAGGGTGACCGCCATCAATCGGGGCCTTTCTACTATACAAGTTCATATGAACTAAGAGTATCCATGGCCATGAATGAGAACCATACATAATCTATGTACACATGAAAACCAGTAACCATTAAACGGTATGTGCTATCCGGATTAGATGCGCGTAACCCTGCAACGTTTCCAAAGTCCTGCATACAAGGTAAGGTTCTGTCAGGCACGGTCCATTTGATATTCGGGGGGGGGGGGGGGGGGGGGGGGCTTGGGTTTTTGTCGGAGCAAGATTTTTTCGCCCTGGACCGGGGCAAAATTTTTTTTCTTGCAAAGTTAGAGCAACAAATATCTTTTTCCTAACAAGTGATGTGAATATTAAGAGTGTTCATATTTTACAAATTTTATAAATTCTTTATTTTTACTCAAAACTCTAAATATTATTTTATTTTCATGCCAAAATTTCATTCACTTCTACAAAGATTAATAAAATATTTTTACAAATAAATCTCAGTAAACAAAATTTATGTGAAGTACATGTACATGTAAGAGGGTCTTAGGGGAGTTTCTTCTAGACGAATTTTTTCAATTTAGAATTGTAAATTGGTCAAAAACTGAAGATCTCCTTCAAAGCTTGTATATAAGATTAGATATATTTAAGCCTTCAAGGGAGCCCTTTTTAATTAACATGTATACTATTGATATTTTCAAATATGAACCTTGCCAATGAAGAAATAATGTTTTGATAGAAAACTATGGCGAGCGAAGCGTGCCAAATTTTTTTATATAAATTGAAAACTGCGGCGAGCGAAGCGAGTCACAAAGTGTTTAGGAATATAACGCGAAATATTATGGTAATTCTTCAAATTCAGATTACTTGTAAGAGCAAGATTATTTCTTTCTGCCACAGCATAAGCAACTTTATTATTTTCATCAAAATTTAGAGCAAAAAAAAAGTATTAATGGACCCCCCACCCCACCAGAATATCAAATGGACCGTGCCTTAACATTTTTTTCTCTACTTGATTCTCCAAAAACAAGACTTGACAACCAATGATTCATGATCTCCATAACAACCTGTTTTTTTTTAAACTTTTAATTTCAATAATCAAATGTTTAAAATTATATTAAAATTACATGTATATAATATTCAATCATTATGATATTTTGCAGAACTTCAGCGATATGAAGTCAATTTGCAGTGAATTAGGATAATTATGCTAGTATAATTTATATGTATTGCTTTCTGCTCTAATTTTGTGAAAATCGGTAACGCACCTGTTGCATCCTATTTTAGTCAATATAACTATATACAGGTCTTGATATGTCAATCCGAAGTGCATATATATAATGCACATGTATAAGAGTTCATAATACATACGTGCATAATACTAATGAGCGGGTCTAAGAATCTGTTCGTGAGTAAAAGGGGGATGGTGGGGGGATAAGTTTGGCTAATAAGTTCATGCGCGCGGTGAGTGAAGAAAATGCTGTGAATCAGGATTTTCAGCGAATTTAAATCTAAGAAACATGTTTTTTTTTTTTACCGTTGCGTCCCCTCCCGTTCCCCTCAAAACAGGACAAACGGTGCTTATATTTCTTTTTTTTTTTCGACTCATCATGATTTAACGATCTTTTTCAGATTAAAGACAATTCTACGCCATTAAAAGGAGATTTATGATATTCACATTTTTAAAAAGGACAGCGACGTACTAGGACTGAAAGTGGTAGTGGGGGTGGGGGGGGGGGTATTTAGGGAGATGGAGTCAGGATCCCCTCTAGGAAATTTGACAAAAATGCTGATTTTCCGGTTCCTCACATTTTTTTTTTCAACAGCTTCGTAGGGGCACCTCCTCATTGATGGGCTTGGATCATACAGGAGAACAATTTTAGTTCCGCCCATGGATGAAAATGACGTTCGTGTACAGTGCATCTGTGTTGACTTACAGAACATGAAGCAGAGCACAATGACGTCATACAACAGAATGGAAGTCAGAATTAACCCCCCCCCCTCCTCTTTCTAGAATTGGTTGAAAATGCTTCATTATTCCAATCGATAACAATGAAGATATTTCCTATCCGCGTGTAAAATAATTTTGTATACTTTATACGTAAATATACTACTTCAAAAAATATAATATCAAATATCAAGCTCGTTTCAATTTGAGCAAAAAGGTCATAATTGATGTATGTATTTGTTCCAAAAGTAAATTTCCAAACCAATAGAAATCTTTTTCTTCTTCTTTATTGAATATCTGATAAGTAATAATCATTATGAAACGAAATGAACTTACACAAAGGACAGTAAATGTTAAAAGTACTATTAAAATGTTGAGAAGAAATCAATACATTGTACATCATACAATGTACATCCATTCATTCGACTGTATATTTGTATATACATGCGACAATTTTAATATTACTAAGCTAAAGTATTAAAAAAAACAACACTAATCAATATGCAAAACAAAAATTATCAGTGTGATGATTGAACAAAATACCAGGGTAACAGGTAACTTCACACCAAAACGCTTTCGCACCTGAGAATTTTCGCATTCGGGAATTTTCGTCCGGGTATTTTCTAGAAACTAACGATGGAAACATGCTTTCTGTATGCATGGTTTCAGAGACTGAAAAAGTATGGCAGCTACATGTGCATGTATCAGTTAAAAGTTAAGTTGTAATAGAAATGTTAAATTAATTTTAATTCGGACTGAAAGAAAGACAGACAGATATGCCATCAGCTGAAATGACTGAACCGAAATAGGTAACTCACGAGAGAACGACTCTAGAAACCCTCTTGACACTATAGAATTAATGGATAAAGATGTTTACATGTTCGTTCTCTACAATTAACCCTATATGGCTTTTTTTCAAGTTTTAATATTCGTTTCGATCTGTTTCGTTTCGTTACGATCAATTTCGATTTTGTTTCGTTTCGCGCTTTACAGGGACCCGAAATCACGCATAATTTCAATCCAATTTCTCAATCCTTTGAGGAGAAAACTGATTCAGAAGCAGTATGACGATCAGACAGACGGACAGACAGACGGATTCGACAGCCATCGAAAACAAGATTGTCCTGAATCTGGCCAAAATTGAATGTTTTACAATTTTATTGAGTGTATATGGTTATAACAAATAACAAATTACTAGAATCTGTGACTTCCGTAATCAGATCGTTAAATAATATTAAAAAAATGCTTGTTATATCATACAAGGCACTTCAGTATTGTTATTGTCAAGTTCTGCGAAAGCAAAAATAAGAGAAAATCTCAATTAATAGGTATTTATTGTGCAATAAGATATCAGGGATCGTTCAATTATCCAGATTCCAGGTACAAATAGCAGGTATAATAACATGGACAATAACATCATAGGCCATGCATAAGGCTAAAAAAAAACATTGCTTAGTGTCAATGTCGGCAACGTGACTTCATAAAAGGGATGTCACACATACATTTTTTGTAGATGTATAAGTTATGTACTTTATCGACCTTTTTCAACAAGGAAGTTCAATTTTTGGTTTTGTTTACTTCTCAAAATAAAAAGAAGATTTTAAAATTCCAATACAAAATCTAAAATTTCATTACATTTTTTGAAGCTATTTTCTTAAATAAGTTAAGGTCTCAAATTATTTGGATATTTGATTTTTTTATTGAAATTTAAATTATACAAAGTGTTTGAATGTCAATTTTTTTTTTCATTATTTTGTGTAACCATTTGAAATCAATATTTGAAACTCAAGTATTTTCCTGATATATATTAAGTGTACATAACTTATTTATGGACATTACTTATCGCAGCTACATAAGCGAAATAAATCGTCTGGTTGTATTGATGCCAAGAAATTTTTAATCTCAATCCGGAACTATAGGACCGAGTCCAAAAACGTCACTTGAACGGTTTAAGATATGACAGACCATCGTACCGACCGCTGGCTGTCCTCCAAGCGTTTCGATGATATTGCACAGCTAGCCAAAGGTCTTTTGATATTCATGAAAGTCAAATTCCTTGGCAATTTTTCAAATAAATAGACGTTTTGTATTGTTTCTTGCGTATTTATTTAATTCCAGTAAACAACATGAGATTTGTAAATAATGCAAATTCTTGGCAACCACAAATCTAAGCACGTAGTTCTATGACCAAGCAGGAAAAGTGATTAACTTCGGGTTACTTACATATTGTTTATTACATCATTCATTTTCAAAATTTTGACCTTATGATGGCGAATCCAGGTATTTATGAAATTCTGAGGTGTAATACACATTCTTCGAGGAACTATTGGAGACAACAAAATGTCCATTACATATAAAGGACCAACAACCATTTTGATTTTGATCTAACTAAAACTTGACGAGATTTTGGTTTCGACAATATAAAACAGTTATTAGGTTTGTTACTGACCGTCAACAGAGATTTTTCGGGTTGATCAAGCCGATAAATCTCTATAGACGGTCAGTAACAAACTTAATAACTAATATCGGAGTTCCGTTTTGGATATTTGTCTTGTAAGTTCATTTGATATTTTGATGCTTTCAATCATCAAACAAAATTTTACTTTATTCTAAATACTTCTTACACTATTTGTCATATTTTTGTCTGAAGTATTGCTTAAATACAAATCCTATATTCCTTACTACTAACTAAAGACTCTACAATTTGATCCATTTTATTATATGTTATTTTACACCTACATGTAGATATTATAGCCATATGACACGCCAAAAAAGCAACACCTTTGCCACCTACATGTACGTGTTATTGATGCCACGTAACATGTTATAAATTCTGCAGTAATAACAAACATTACGACCTCCCCCAAGAGTGCAATCAGCCAAATTGGTCCCAGGCCCTGCAATCTGAAATATTCGAAACAAGGTACAAAAATAGGTACAGTTCCATGTACCTAACACCTCATCTGGCATGTACATATCCATGCATTAATGAAAACATATCATTCACGTAGGCGGATCTAGAACTTTCTTCCGGGAGGGTGTCCAAGCGGTCAGGAAAGGGGGGGAGGGGGTGTCCAGCCAATGCTTTTGAAAATATATATGTAAAATTGAAGGAAGATCAGCATTTTTAGCAAATTCAAGGAAAGGGGGGGGGGGGGGGCAGGATGTGACCCATATAACCACTCTATAGATCCACGCTTACATACATGTATTCTCACGTTTACGATCATGCATCCTGGCTATGTCCCCTGGACCCACCATGTGTTGCTTGCTTTGATTAACTTTCATTATTGTTAATTAGCTTGTACAACTGCTATTTGTATGAAGTGGCCATAGGCTGTACGCAATCAGTGCGGATCTACGGGAAAGGAGGGGGGGGGGGGGGGGGGGGCTGGAAATAACCTTTCATGCAATTCGTCGAAATTCATAATTTTTTCTCAAAAGTTCTTAAAACTTAGTAAAATATATGGCTTTGCTTCCTGAGTAGGATGGAATCAATCCCAACCAAATTCCTACATATATTTTCTAGTTCACATTGTAGATCTTGGAAAATGGTGGTGGTGATGGTGGCTATATATAAAAAAAACATTCCTTTGCAGTCAGTTGTGATGATAAATCTAACGTTTAAAATATAAAAATACTGGAAATCTCATATTTTTAACCTTGATCTTTTTTTTTCCAGACCAAGACAAAATCCAAGTCTTGTGTTTTGGGCAACAATTCTTGGAAATATAATCGGCATCCATACCGAAGATCAAAAATACGAACAGGACAGGCTATTTTACTGCTAGTATTTCTTCACTGTGAGCTTCAACTTGCAGAAATACAAGTTTAGTTCAATGTCATAACACATAAACAGTCTGGACAATGCTCAATACGTCTCAAATCTCGGCGGGGTTAAAAAGCTGTATCCCTGACAAGACTAATGGATGGACAAACGGACGGACAGGGTGATTTCTATAGACACCACTATTTTATTTGCTAATGACATAAATATACCATCACGAAACCCGTAAAGAGGGTATTGAAATACACCATGTATAATATTTAAAAAACGCAAACAACGATTTTCTCTTTCCCTTGTCTCTTCAATGCCAGGAAAACACATATTTCGTAGGCTTCTCTTTCTTTTGTAGAAAGATGTATGTTTTGTCATTAACAACTAACAAGAATGTATCCTACTAATACTATATTATAACCTGTACTCAGCAACGTGACAATGTAACCATGACAACTAACACGTGGTTTGTCTCGACTCTACGTCACTGGAATCTAGGTAACCATCATTTATACGAAAATTGATGATGACAATTCTACAATTATTCTGATAGTCTACATAAGTAACAGTAGTTTTCTGTGCATCTCCTTACAGAATGCATATAGGTCGACAAAAACTAAGAAAATTAGTGGCGGATTCAGAGAGGCGGAAGCGGCGTCCCCTGGCACTTAACCAAAATTTTTCAAAACCCAATATTTTGGCCCATGTACAGTAAAAATCGGCAAAATTCTCCCCTTGACCCCGGCAAAGGGGGCGCTGGATCCGCCACTGAAAATATAAGAAACTCTCATTACATGTTTATGTCACCAGTATTTTGAGGCTGTCCTTCTTGATGAAGATCCTCACCCCCTCTCCGTAGTTGTGTGCATGGGTGGGGCAAATAATTCTTGGCAAAAGGGCAATAATTTTAACATTGACATCTTGACAAGAAAACATGAAATACTGTAACATAGTGACATTACTGTAACATTGAAATATTTCATTTCTGATTCGAAAGTATGTCAAGGTGTTTTTTTTTCAAAATTGGATAAGCCTAATGGTCAAGGTCAGAATCGCAAACATCGTAAAATATCCTAAGGTTAGGTCACAAAAATGTTTCCAAGGTCAAAGTCATGCATATGCAAGTTTCCTCGGAATGACCAATTTACGAAAATTTAAAATATTTTTTTTATAATGCATATGAATATGAAATAAAAATGTTGAAACTAAAAGAAAAAAAGTTTCAGACCCCCCCCCCCCCCAAAAAAAAAATCTGTTTGAATATTGATTCTATTTTCACACGTAGAGACTTCTGTAGCGAAGGCGTCAGTCACGAGATCCTGTAACCAGTGGTGTTACTTTTCAGTTTGTTCTATTAACACCTTGTCTTGAAATTGGAGCAGGAGGCAAACCTCGTCAAGGTTAACACGATTTTATTCACTTATTATTGAAAAAAGTTTTTAGATATTACATACTGTAACAAAGACTCGGGTGTATCTTACAATGGAGGGATTATACAACAAGGCCATAGTAATTAAATACTTTGTTTTACGTCCGCGGGTGGGTACCTTTTAGGGGAATTCCTCTGAAAAAGAACACACACATACAAACATGCATTTTTCAGGT
Source organism: Pinctada fucata (assembly GCA_028142955.1). Lineage (NCBI taxonomy): Eukaryota > Metazoa > Mollusca > Bivalvia > Pterioida > Pteriidae > Pinctada > Pinctada fucata. The sequence continues at coordinate 34,384,060 of AP027112.1, read as the reverse complement.
ATAAAATATCAGTAAATGACCTTGAATACCATAAAATGCCGATTTCACCATTAATATCAAGAGATAATAGTAGTTTTTCTGAAAAAAAAAAATAAATAAAAAAAAAAAAAAAATAAATAAAGTCCGAATTACCCTCTTCTCTTGCGAAAGATATTTTTCTTTGCTTTCAGTCTTTCTATCAAAATTCCTTCATATTGATCTTGTGTTTATGTGTTTTCATGCCTGGCGAGAGGGTATCTTTCAGAAAAAGTTCGGGACGTTAAACAAAATATCAAATTACTGTGGCCTATGGCGGGTATTAGAATTGGAATATATTTCATAAGGCTTAACTTCGGGCGTGTTGGGGTAGAAAGACAAACATTACTTGGCCTGGGTCATTCCAGGTCGCGGTCATGGCCCAAAGATACATAAATTACAAATTGCAATTATAAAAAGAAAATTTCCAACTTCGTTTCTTGATTTTGGTGTGATGCTATTATTTCGATTTCATTTAAAGACATTTCAACTTTTGTCAAACTATAGTCATAATGTTTGTTTTAATGTTTTAACATTTCAAATATTTCATAGGTCACTTTGAACATGTCATCCTTGTTGAGGAAATCTAATCATATACTCTTCTTCCCCCTACATTAAATTATTACATGTAAAGTAATTTACACAGCCAATTGTGCCTCACATTAAATTCATATGAAATGTGCATCATGTAAATTTCACATGAAAGTTCATGAGAAAATCATATAAAGTTCTTATCAGAATTATGTGGAAAACATTTCATATGAATTTCACATAAACTTAAATTCACATAAAATACATGAATTTTGTATGTTACCCTCATGCGAAATCTAACTTACGTGAAATTCATACCAAAACTTTCACATGAATTTCATGTGAAAATTTTTCATGAAAAATTTATGCTCGTGCTCGTTTCACATAAATTTCATGTGAACTTTTATGTATACTTCATGTAAATAATTTACACACTGTGTACTGAAAATCATAGGCTTAACCCCTTTCAATCCTTCCGCGTATACAAATGCCTTCAGATCTTTATTTAGAGGTACGTTTTTTTTTCTTTTCAATCACTGTTTGTGCATCATATAACATTAACATGTACTGATCCCACCAAAAAAAAAAAAAATTCATTACGTGATGGATATTGACAAAACAAAAACTGGATATATCCAGAGTATACCCGACTCGCTGTATCTGTAATCAGATTATATTGACGAAGTATGTCAAGTCTTATGACAACCGTTTGCAGATTAGGTTTTTTTTCCAAATCAACAAAAAAAAAAGGGGGGGGGGGTAAATGTAATAAGATATATATGTAGGTAAATAAATAAATAGAAAGGGAAATAGAGGATATATTTTCATTGGATAAAAGTAATCAGGGACAGGACCATGAGACTTCACTTTGGAAGGTTTAATCCCGATTGTCCCACATTTGGAAAAAAACATATCCCGATTGTCCCACATTTTTAAACAAACACATGCATAATGATAATACAAACATTCAGGTTATAGTCTATTTTATTGTTGTACGTTTTTTGTTACACTTTTGAAATTGATATCAATATGATTAAATACCGATACATTCTTTATTAATACTCATAAGAGACAACTCTCCCCCCCCCCCCCTTGTTAACTTTTTTTCTGGCTAAATGTTCTTATGTATTTCTCTCTCTCTCTCTCTCGAACACTTTCATATTAAAATACATTTACTCTTTATATTTTCATAAATAAGCCTAATATTTTTCTCAAAATAATAAGTTTTTGCAAAAAAATATTTCACTCCAAAGACATGGACGATCTTCATTTTTGGCACCTTCATTAATTCAATTTATAGCTATTGGATATCATAATCAGGGTTTTATTTTTTTGGCATCAGGAATTTCATTAATTGTAGAGTATGGGATAACTACTGAAAATATTAAATATGAATCTACTATCGATATCTAAATCTAAGACTTATGGATTCTAAAGGATCGATATCTAAATCTAAAAGATCGATATCTAAATCTAAGACTTATTGATTCTAAAGGATTAGTTTCGTATGCTGTATTTCATAGATTTCATAAATTGCACATTCAACTGAAAGAGCATATACATGTACTTTAAAAATTGTATCTGTACAGACATTAGTTTCGAAACGTATGCAATATAGTGATGAAAAGATCTTTATGTCAATGAAAAGAGGAGTAATACTGTTGTCACGTTACGTACACGTTCCAGCAACAATTTAGGCATTTTCATTTTCAAATAGATTAGTATGACAAATATGGATATTTATTTCATTTATTTCTAAAACTCCATTAATTTTTAGTTTTCATAGGAATGTGACAATTCGGACAATTATCAGACACCTTCATATCCGATTTTATGTTATTTCATAACTCTCATTCATTGCATCTGCATCCTTTCACATTTTTAAACAATCACACGCAAAAACTTCGTTGTGATACTGTCATGATTCAAAAAGAAGTATGATAATGAGCTATACTAGTGTCAGAACGGTTTCCGGATAGACTTCGTCCTTTTGAAGTAATTTGAAGAAAATTCTGTGACAATTTATAAGTATTTCAAAATGGTGCATCGTAGTTGCTTAACACACCACCTTTTGAACCCTTTCGCCCCTTTGAAATTGTCAATATCAAAATATATGTGAATTTTTCTGGCGCCATCTACAATGTCGCGCATTTGGAAGTCGCCAAGAACCGTCCTTTTTTAATCTATGTACATTATTTTTTAATATCCAAAAACCATCCAGTTTTGCCTGAAATTGATATAGTTTGACAGCTTTAAAATTCGGTGTCCCGAAAATGGTCTAGTAATTTGCAAAAAAAAAAAAAAACCCTGCCAAAATATAGGGTCACAAAAATCAGTCTACAAACCACATCTCTTAGTAGATTTCATGGGCGGATCCAGGATGTTTAGAGGGATGGTCCTAAAGTCCGAAAAAATGAATAAAAGAAATAAATGAATAAAAGCACACCAGAAAGTACAAAACATTCAGCCTTTAATAAAGAAATCATGAATCAGACTTTAACCTTCACCCTTTGATCTCTGAATGAGATAATTGCCGCAATTACCTAATTAACTTGCACACCTTATCCCGATTGTCCCACATGACTTTGATACCTTTTTTATATAAATGTGGGACAATCGGGATGACACCCTTTGGAAAGGGGAGTTCTACCATCATGGTGTTCTCAGGGCACAAAAAGGAGGGAGGAATGTCCCTCCCTCAACCCTCCAATGATTGGGTCGGTACGATATAAAATCTTAATTGTGTTTGTGTGTCCGGATTTCTTGCGAGATGCATCTAGAAGACAAAGCAATATCAAACCTTCCACAAATGTTCACCATGGGGAGAGGTTGAACCTTATTGATTTTCAAACTTAAGGGTCAAGGTCACTGAAGAATTAGGAGTGAACATCAAGGAGACAAAGCAATCACCATAAGAACATCAAACTAACCATGAATTTTACTCTTAAGTTAAGGATCAAAAGTCAAGGTCACTGACTGTAGACTTAGTGAATAGCAAGAAGACTTAAGAAATGAATCTTATATTTTTTCTGTTGATGCAGGTATCACCCGAAAAATTGGACAGAAAACTGCATCAATGCGCGTAGCGCGTAGATGCAAAGTTTTCTGTCCAATTTTTCGGGTGATACCTGCATCAACAGAAAAAAATATAAGATTCATTTCTTATCATTTAATTATGGAAAACAGACTGTTTTCTTGGATCTAAAAACAATCAATCACCGCACTATATTTCGTAAGTCGGAGGTTTTCGCAGTGATACGTCTGCCAAAACAAGTTATGGCAGCCGCCATGATTCAAACGACGAACGATCGTCTCTCTATATCTTTGGAATAGGGACCAGTTTGAGCAAATTCTACATGCACTGTTATTTTTTGAGTAAGTAGAAAAGAAATGGTACCCTTGAAATGATAAGCAAACATCAACAAATTGTATTTTCAGCAACGAGTTCATTCCTGTTTGAGGGAACCCCCAGTTCTAAAAATAGTGCTATAAATAGACTTCCGTGAAAAATTGTGTTGATCGATGTATCAACAAAATTTCTCAGCCAATCAGAATCTTCGTTTCTTGAAAATGACAATGGAAATTAAATGATAAATCAATCACCATAAGAACATCAAAACAACCATGAATGTATCTCTTAAGTTAAGGGTCAGATGTCAAGGTCACTTTGGACTCGACTTGCTAACAACATAGAACAACACAGCGGAATCGTCGTAGAATCATCAAATTCGAGAAGGCAAGGCAAAATCATTGGAACTATAATTGGAATTTGAAGTTGCGAACCTCGGAATGAATAGCATTCCGAAGTAAGACTAGGTGCGTGGGGAGAGTCAGCGTCTCCTGATTGCATGCAGCATCCGTCGCAACAGCTCCATGGAAACCCGTCAAATTCGGTGATTGTATGGATGTACATATTAATGTACACATCAGGTAAATATGTCTTGTTTGGTAATAACGACAGCCATTCCATCGCGATCCAGAATTTTAACGCCACTGATCATTCTGGAAAGGGGGATCTGATATGCTTTTATTATATCCCCGTAGCGACCGAAGAACTTCCGCAATGATGATTTCAGCCGTTGTGTAATACAAATGTATAACTCTGAGCAAGTAGCTTACTTACAAGCCGTCTGGCTCTAACGATGAAATCTCCATAAATGAAACCTTCAGCAAATGTTCCCGATAGGAAGATGTTGTACCTTATTGATTTTCAATGTCAAGGAGCAATTGACCCTTCCGATTGCGGGAAAAAAATGCAAAATTTCGTGACGTCACAATGCTTTTACCTCGGACAAACAAGCTTCGAACCTCGGTCAAACATCGAAATTGCACTGTGACGTCATGGAATTTCTAAAATTTTTCCCGCGTTCGGAAGGGTCAATTTCAACATTAAAATATTTTAGACTCATTATCGCAGACATGCAGATGTTACGCATGCGCGTTGCCTTCATAATACTGGTCCCTATTAGGGGACATACTATATTTTACACTTGCCATAAATTGGAATTATTTATTGGAATCTTGGAATCTGTTCAAAAGACAGATTAGAATGAAATTCACAAATCAGATATTAATTCTACAAGGGACATAAACCATTGTTGGACATTTGTCAAAAGGAACTCATTATAAATTTTAATTATATTAACAACTGCAAGTCTGAAAAGACAGATACTACTAGTATGCGATATGCATAATAAAACAAATTATCTTGTCATGAAATGCCAGAGATCTGTGTAGGTGATTGTGTTACTGGGTTTTAAATATGTTTTTTTTTTTTTTGTTCTTATGCAATCGGTATCTTCATAAGAAATCTGACCGAGTTTGGCTACAGTATAGTTTATACATACTGTAAAGTACAATGTACTCCAATCCGATACTGATATTTTAAGCGATGCATGGTGACAAGATGATCATGATTTAGTTCTGCAAGTTTGACATTTTCCTCTGTTTTTTATATGGTTTCATATGGTAGCGGCAACCTTGCAATTGCTGATAATGAAAATTTAGTTCTGCAAGTTTGACATTTTGCCCTGTTTTATATTGTTTCATATGGTACATGTAGCGGTAACCTTGCAATTGCTGATAATGAAATTTTACATATTTACATTTGTAGGTTGGACGATGTAAATGTTATGTATGTAACATATATATCGGCTTATATAGAACACGAACAATCGATGGAATATTAATGTCGATCTAATTTGTTTGATGTCGAACAAGCGTACTTTAACATTTTGACATACATATGCTACTGTACAACCCACATACCGGTACACCATACAAAACAACTACAGGAAGATGGTGACAATAACGACTGTTAAAATTTATTGTCATAAACTATGAGGTCGGACACTTCTCAGCATTTCAGACTACACATCGGGATAATGTCTCTCGAGTACATATGACTACATGACATTTATAAAAAAGACAAGTTAGAAAGAGACAATACTAAAGAAAGAAACTCGTCATAATAATACTGAAGTGTCCTTCATGAAGAAAATTTCAAACCAATTTTCTGCACCAGACACGTTTTTCGAATATTAAATTCTCATCAGTGATGCCTCCAGCGGCGCCACCAAAATTAATTTCAGTAGCGCCCTCTTTTATTTTTTGAATTTAGATTTGTACATTTACTTTACAGTGAATGCGCGGCTCCAAATTTCCTGTAGGGTCGATTCAGTAGCATATATGTTCAAAATAGCATTGGAGGGATGGTGTTAAGATGTTCATGTCAAACTCGCATAATTAAGTTATATATCAGCAAATTAATTACTTTACCAGAATTACTTAGTATGGCGGAAAATACTACAATGTGAGTATGGTTGCAAATTTAATTAGAGACAGACTACTAAAGTACTGTTTAAAAGTGCAAAATTCTATGGTAAAAGTGAGAATATCAGTACATCCGAATAAATAAATAAAGCAAGAAAAAGTAGGACCAGGAAATTGATCACAACTAGAAGTAGTTCTTACGGTGACACATGCTCGGCCATATGGTGACGAATCTAATACGAGAATTTCTAAGAGTACAGTTCAAAAGTACAAAATTCTAAGGTAAAAGTGAGAATATCAGAACCTCAGAATATACTAAGTAAGAAATTCTTCACTATAAAAGCAAACCCCAGCAAATTAATTACTAGTTACGTAAATGTACTATATTGAAAAATACTGTCATGTGATCATGGCGACGAATTTTAATATGAAACTCTCCAAAAGTATTATTTAAAAGTGCAAAATTGCTAGGTGAATTTATACATTATAATATTGTTTATATCTAATACGAAAGTAAGGGTCTCGCAATTTCAGAGAACACAAAAGTTAAAAAATTAATTACTGGCAAACATGGCGACAAATATGCTTTACTATGTGTTGTTTAAGAAATAACAACTAGCTAGCCGTGGTTTATTGTCCAGTAATTCCACGAGTTGCATGAACCAATCAAATGATCACCGAGCCGCGAAGCGGCGAGGTGATAATTTGATTGGTTCATGTGACGAGTGGAATTACTGGACAATGAATCACGGCTAGCTAGTTGTTATTTCTATTCTTTTATAGCACTTGAATGGGCGGAGCTTAGCGCACTGGAAGTTTGTCGGAGATTTTACACCAGGCGAGGTCTACAGTACGGTGTACATAAAGGGAGAAAATTTCCAGCCATATTCGAATATAGTATGAAAACGCAATGCTATCAGATAGTGTTACATGTATATATTTATATACGAAAGAGACAAAATAGATATTATTTTATGGATTCTAGACAGTTGCCTTTCGTTGTAATCAGAGTGGTCTCTCACTTTGTAATCTAACCATTATAATTATACTGTTACATACGACAGACTTGTACAAAGGTGGTGTAGTTTCAACGTGTGCCGATGACACCATTATAATCTCTGAAGCACATATGTAATAAGTCTTACAGATTAAAGTACATGTATTATTTCGTATTACTGTAAACGGTTCTATATTAAGCTAGCAAACGTCTGAAGTATAAATCCTCTGACTATGCTTTCTTGTCTAACATACAAAATAATTACGGTGGTTTTATGTTCGCGGAAAATTCAAAATAGCAAAATTAAAACCACCGCAGTAATTTTCTCGTTTACAGTATTTTTGATTGATGATTTATTCAAGTACATATGGCCCCTCAACGTCATTTTGAGAATCGCAGAGGTGACGTACAAGTATATGTAAAATGCAAAAATTTCGCTGTTTATTTTGGTTACCTTCAGTTTTTTTTTTCTGATAATTATTTTTAGGTCCTTTTAAGGGGGAGGGGGGTGTTATTGTTTATACTAGGTCTCAAATGAAGACTGCAGTAAACAAATAGCAAACTAGTAAGCAGGCAATACTCTCTCTCTCTCTCTCTCTCTCTCTGCAATGGTGGTGACGAGAGTGATATAGAAGTGGGCCATACATTGAAATCAGACATCTATAAAAGACAAGAGAACCAGGGGGCACAACGCTCACCTGATACCCATGCACGCTCTAATTGACATACTGACATTGAATACTGATAGTGCCAGTACCAGGATTTTAGCCCACAACCTTTCTAACAAGATTTTTGCCGGATGCAGACAAGTTTTTTTTCAGACAACCTTTAAAAGTACAAACAAGAGAAAATAGTCACATTTCAAAACAACAACTTTTTTACTGATTTGAAAAGATGGATTATGCGATCCAAAGTCATATGCCCAGCTAGTATAGTTCGATTATGCAACATCAAAAATAAAATCATTTTGTAAAATTCCACATTAATGTGCAACAGAAACAGAATAAAACAATGAAATGATTTCATAAATTAAGTTTATTTAAAATTGAACACCAAACCTTTCATTATTAATAGCTAGTATGCCAGAAAATAATAAAGCCTGTGTTTGTGAAACACGAATGCCCCGCGGGTCATAAGGTTAAAAAATATAGTATGTGAAAAAAGGGCTTGTCACAAGAAATACACATGTGAAATATCAAAGCCCTATCACTTACCAATCAAAAGATATAGCCAATCTTAGATTTTTTGAAAAGTAGGTCAAATATCTAGGTCAAGGTCACGAGGTCAAAAAATATGGTTTGCGTAGAAAGGTCTTGTCACAAAGATTACACATGTGAAATATCAAAGCCCTATCACTTGCCAATCAAGAGATATAACCAATATTAGATTTTTAGAAAAGTAGGTCAAATATCTAGATCAAGGTCACAAGGTCAAACATTATATGTGTAGAAAGGTCTAATCACAAGGAATACACATGTGAAATATAAAAGCCCTATCACTAATCAATCAAGAGATATAGCCAATATTAGATTTTTAGAAAAGTAGGTCAAATATCTAGGTCAAGGTCAAAAATTATGATATGTGTATAAAGGTCTTGTCACAAGGAATACACATGTGAAATATCAAAGCCCTATCACTTACCAATCAAAAGTTATGGGGTGTGACACCCAAGTGTGACAGACAGATGGACAGACGGATGGACGGACAGACGAACAACAGACAAAGTGATCCCTAAGTGTCACTGTGCTTCGCAGGCGACACAAAAAGTCAACATCTTAAAAATAAATTCAGCGTATATTTGATAGCGTATGTGGCCAAGTTAATTCGAAGTATGAAAATAAGTACACAAAGCCAAACTAGCTATAGCTTGTCTTATTTAAAAAATCATTAAAAATCTAAAAGTTGATATTTTGACAAAATTCTTTCACAGTTTCATTTCTAGCGATAAATATAAAAATAAAAAGAGAAAAAAAACTGAAAAAGGGAAAAAAAAAATGTTGGGGTCCCGCCGGGGTTTGAAGCTACTCCCCATGGGTCCATTTGGCATGGAAAACATACATTATACCTATGTACAATCTTAAAAAATATTCCTTAAAAATCCAAAAGTGGATATCTTGACAAACTTCTTTCACTTGTAGGGTACCATGCATGAGTACCTCATACCTACAAATTGTCATGACAATCTGAAGAGTGGTTATAGAAAAGAAGCAGAAAAAGTATGAAAATCAACCCCCCCCCCCTTCCTTTTTACATAAGAAAAAAATTCATAAAAAATCAAAAAAAAAAATTTTAAGCATAAAATACATATCAAAGCATTAAGTAAGTTAAATATGATAAATATGTAGTAAATGAGTGTGTAAAATCATACACTTATTGAGTTATTTAAAGAAATAGTGCAAAAATGTGCATTTCTGACTAAGTCCGAAAAGACGTCAAAAACGCGTCAAAAATTTGACTTCGAAGTGGAACCAAAAATAACAACACTTCTTAAGACATCTCTCTAGATCATCCTGATGCTTTCGGTTTGTCGATACATGCTTCGGTTCTGAAGAAGAAGTTTGTCAAAGTAGGGTACCCCCCGTGACCTACTTTTGGCTGTGGTGGCGCCACCTATTGACAGATCCGGACGAAAAACAACAACACTTGTAGGGGACCATGAGTACTTCATACCTACCAAGTTTCATCAAAATCCCTTCAGCCGTTCTGGAGAAGAAGTTTAAAATGTGAAAAGTTTACGACGACGGACGACGACGGACGACGACGGACGACGACGGACGACGACGACGACGACGACGGACGCAACACTATGACAATAGCTCACTTGAGCCTATGGCTCAGGTGAGTTAAAAAAGAGCTGGGAATAAATTGTACTTATACACAAGTCCCTCGTTCTGGCCCTTAGCTGTTGACTTCATATACATCTGTTTAAAATTCAATTCATTAATACTTTAAGGAAAGTTTTACAGAAAAAAACACATTATAATAAAAAGACGATTCAGCTGGTATAATTTTCGCGTAAATCATTATTTTTCAAAAATTCATGATCTAGATCATTTATTAGAAATGATTATAATACAATGAAGTTCAGGTCACTGATAGATACCTTAAGTGCGAGAAGTTCACGTACGAGGGCTGATTGATATGTTGTGAGCCTCGTATTGATGGATTTGAATTTTATAAGACATTTTTCATTATTTTTCTACATAATCCCCTTCAGTATACACTTTTGCCACCGGTGTTTAATTGCCTCATAACCACTTTTAAATAAGCTCAAAATGCATCGAAGATGCAAAATGCCGAGTTGCAAAACTGGAATGTAAGTATGAATATGCAGACTAACATGAAATGTGTATGGTTTGTAACAACATGTTGTGGTCCTAAATGAAAATTTCTGGATCAAGAAATGGTCTTCTCTTTATTCTATATCAGCGTGTAATATATTTTCAAGGATACAGATTTTCAATCTCATCATACAGAATACTTTATGTCCTAATTTTTCTTGATTACATGGTACCATTTGTAAAAATGATGCTATTATGTACGAACATTTGCGATGATAAAATCATCGGTACTTGTTGGAAATGGCGAAATGTTGTGAAAATTTTAACCGAAAGTTGTCTATTAGGGTGCAGGAACCTTAATCAAAAGAAAAATGGTCTGGAAACCATTTTCAATTACCTAAGTCCTGAGACCTTGATCTTTGACCCTTTGACCCCTAAATCAAAAGTGGTCATTTTCTATTCACTGGAAACATTTCTGGCAAGTTACATGATTATAGGTGCAATACAGGCTCAAATTCAGTCGGGAAACCATTTTTAATCATCTTAGTCCTGTGACCTTGACCTTAGACCTTTTAACCCCAAAATTGATAGAGGTCATCCTTGATCCATGGGAAACATTTCTGGCAAGCTTCATGATTATAATTGCAATACAGGCTGAAATATGGTCCGGAAACCACTTTCAATCATCGGAGTCCTGTGACCTTGACCTTTGACCTTTTGACCCCAAAATCAATAGGGCTCATATTTGATTCATGGGAATCATTATTGGCAAGTTTCATGACTTTAGGTGCAATACAGGCTAAAATATGGCCAGGAAACCATTTTCAATCATCAGAGTCCTGTGACCTTGACCTTTGACCTTTTGACCCCAAAATCAAAAGTGGTCATTTTCTATTCAAAGGAAACATTTCTGGCAAGTTACATGATTATAGGTGCAATACAGGCTGAAATATGGTCCGAAAACCAATTTCAATCAACAGAGTCCTGTGACCTTGACCTTTGACCTTTTGACCCCAAAATCAATAGGCCTCATCCTTGATTCAAGGGAAACATTTCTGGCAAGTTTCATGATTATAGGTGCAATACAGGCTGAAATATGGTCCGGAAACCATTTTCAATCATCTGAGTCCTGTGACCTTTACCTTTGACCTTTTGACCCCAAAATCAATAGGGCTCATCCTTGATTAATGGTGAGTAAGTGTATGAAGTTTCATTGTTATAGCCTCTTTCGTAGTTGACTTATAGTCCGGAAACCAATTGTTGACGCCCTCCCGCCCGCCCGCCCGCCCAGACGCCCGTCTCACATCAAATTAAGAGCCGAGTTTTGCAACTCGGCTAAAAACTCCTTATCTTGACTGGTAAGAAAGTCATCCACTGCAAGTATGACGTCATGATCGGACTGCAAGTGGGTGCCAGAAATAGCTGCTTGAAGTTTTGGGAATAGATGAAAGTCTGATGGAGCAAGATCAGGTGAATAAGGCGGATGCTCAATCAAATTAAAGCCACAATCATGAATGGCAGCCATGGCAGTGACAGACTTGTGAACAAGAGCATTGTCCTGATGGAACAACACACCTTTAACAAGTGAGTTTTCCTTAAGTTTAATATTTTCCCGTAACGAAGCACAGTATGTGTCATTGATCGTTTGTCCTTTTCGCAGATAATCTATCAGCAGAATACCTTCTGCATCTAAGAAAACCGAGGATCACAACATATCAATCAGCCCTCGTACATTGAGAACAATTTTGTATTTGCTTTTATTCTAGACTGTTGCAACATGCATCATCAAAACTGCAACTATTTCTACGCATCAGCATTGTTATATCTGTCAATTATATCTCCACTTTGTCTGCATTCTCTTTGATACGAAATCGTCCATCATGCAGACGGGTGCTGCCGCTCTCTTGTAATAACTCATAATCAAATGTATTGTATAATCATCTAAAGAAGCAGACAGCCTTGAGGCATTGTCAGACTTTAATAGATATATTAGCAGACGTTATGCATGTAACAGACGACATGCACCCTCTTGTGTACGTCTTTCATCCCATCAAAAAGCTAGAAATACGACAATGTAACTTACGTCGTAAACAAGCAACTGAAGACTTTTACCATTTTTATCAACCAGGCCCATACTTTTAGGGAAAGGGACAAAGGGACCCGAAAATTCGTCAAAATCTAAATCTCATCATTTTTTTTTTTAGTTATTCCAAATGATGTTCTACAAGAAGGCATAAACACTTTCTACCCTGGCCAGACTTGCACACGTCACTTGAATTTAGAACTGTATACATGTTAACCTCGTAAGCCTTAGTTGGAAACCAAGTCTTCAGCGCATTTGCTTGATTTTGCAAGTCATTACCATAATTGCGGTTCTTGGCCCACGACATTAAACGCAAAATGATTTCGTGTATAAGTGTACAGGACAATTGTTTTATCAATATTCAAAGTGCACGAAAATGAAATAAATTGTATTAGAATTACTACGGCGTTTCTCTGATACCAGGATATACTATTATATTTAGGTTTTATTTCATTAACATTTTTGATTAAGGTGATATAATGGACTTAATTTACTTCATATGTACATATTTTTAAGACAGGACCACATTGCAAACTAGTTCATTTTATAGCTAAATCTGCTATCCTGTATAAACAAAGGAAATAAATAAATATTATATGTAGAAAAGATCTCCAACAAGGCCGACATGCAACCATGAACTGACCACAGCGGATCCCACACTCAGTGATGCAACAAACAACGGACATCAGACAATTTGAAAACATCTCCAGCAAACAACAAGGAACAACGAGAAACACAAAACATACATGATATATAGTTGTGGACAAAGTCAAGAAATGCCGTTTTCAATTTTTGCGTAGGATTTTTTTGCACGTAGGTCACTTAAAAATCGAAATTTCCATAGAAATTAGATTTTTTGAAGACTTATAAACTGGTAATACGACATTTACATGTAGTCATTCGATCTTACATCTCGGATCCAATAAAAATTACAGACGCGTCTCGGTAATCGTGAGTTAGTAAAATAAGACACCCCAAAACCCTGAATTATGAAACTTCGTTTTAGGTCACGATTATGGGTAACTCTTCTTTCTATTAATATTGGGTTTTAATTGTCTTTCTCTTTTATCAATTTGTGTCCGCTGTATTCTGTTTCTTTTTTTTTTTTTGGGGGGGGGGGGGGGGGGGGGCTTTTCTATCATAAGTTTTACTAAATATTTTCCCTGATGTGAAACTACTAGTAGTAGAGTATAGGAATATGTGTAATTTATGACATAGAATCCAAACCCCTTTATGCGTAGTTTTTTTTTTTCATTATGATTTTACTTTTTTGCTCAACGTTCGTCCTTTATTAGTTAGTTTTAATTTCAAACATTTATTTATTCACCATAATTCTTTCATATTCTTTTTTCTTAAAAAAATAAATCCACGGAAATTTACCGGTATTTATCGGATCGTTACATTTCCAGACCCCGGATATTTTAACAAATGCATGGACATGTCACAGCAAGGGCTACAAAATGGGACAATGATATTACCTTTACTATTACACAACATGCACTTTAGATATTTCATCATGGAAAGTTGAAGGTTACCTAGATAAAACCGAATTTATTCTGTTCGTAATGTTACATCTCTCTCTCTTTCTCTCTCTCTCTCTCTCTCCATCAGCGCATAATGGCGAAAACGTACGAGAACGCGGAATTTAGGTCAGACATGATTTTTTTAAAGAATGAAGTAGTGTCCTCCGTAGTGAAGTTTAATATAATAAATAACAATGAGCACTCTATATCCACAAATTTTCGGCCACTCGGCCTTTATCAAGTGGAAAAGCACGAATACAAAAGTATTCTACTGCTGGTAAACAAAGCCCAGCGTAAAATGAACAAGGTATGACGTCACACAACAATCAAACAGCAGTTATGAATAATACGTAGAATTCTTTTGTATTCGTGCTTCTCCACTTGATAAAGGCCGAGTGGCCGAAAATTTGTGGATATAGAGTGTTCATTGTTATTCATGATTTTTTAAGCAAGACGATATTATTATAACGTTCACTTCTTTGAAGAGTGTTGATCTCGCTTCATTTTTCAGTTGGTCAAATGGTCAAGTTGTTGTATTGTGATTTTTGTACTATCGTCTGACTTTTCTTTTTTGTATGATTATTATTGACCCATTTTGTTAATATCAAACCAAGTCTTGTAAATCCACATGAAATGAACAGAACATATCGTAAACCGTATCGAGAAAATAATCAATATTGACCATAAAGCAAACAAGAAATTCTTCGAAATATAAAATTATATGGCGAGGTGCAATCATTCAAAATTTCGCTGTAGATTCCCCAAGATAGGACTGGAATTGGATTTCTTAAGGAAGATTTCAATATTCCGATGGAATTATATTCTTTTCTCCAATCGATTTTTTTTTTGTTGCTCAATCTTTTTCGTTTTTGTATTTTTTTAATGGCAACACAGATTTTCTGTTATAGCTGCATTTTTCAATATAGATACAGATATGTCACCAACAATGAAAATGAAAACAAACAAGCAAAATTAATACACTTAGTAAGACCCCCTAGTGGATGTGTCATTCGTCGAGTCAATTCCATCGCAATATTATACACTACATTATACATATAATCAAATGACCCAAAGTGACTCATACCCATATTCAGTGCCATTCCATCGCAAATACCTGATAGATTTTATCTCACTGATTCTCTGTTAATCTTTACTATGACTCACGTACGCGAGCATTCGATCAGCCCCAGCATCCAGCAAAACAGGTGAAACTTACAATTTGTGTATTCCAAGAAATTGGCAATACACATTAACATGTAAAAATATGTATAGTGTCGGCATGATCAAAGGCGGAGAGTTTCTTATCTTAACACCGCGGTGTAAATTTCTTAAAATACCGCTAAATGCATCACATTTGCATCGATTTCAGTATAAATTGTTTCATAATCTTTCTGAACACGATTCAATCTAAAAATATCGCAATTTTATGTAATTTTCCGATCAGCGCGTTGGTGTTTATAGAATAATAAAACAGCACGGGGCGACGGATATATCTTACAATATCAAACTATTCCAAAGAGAAAAGAATATTTTTCAGTAGAAAATCAATAAGAATCTGGAAGTAAATCAAGAAAATTCTATATTAAGTAACTAATATTCGTTATCTTAATTATGTATCATCTTCATATGATGAAAATGATATATTTTAAATAAGATGAGTATATACTAGTAGTATACATTTATATATACGTAATAGATGTTGGATGTTTCTATTACACGATGACTTGTTTGTTGTGATAGAGACTTAGTCATGCAACACTATCATACTTGAACTATTTATTTATTTATTTATTTATTTAATGAATTAATTAATTTATTTATTTATTTATTTATTTATCTATTTATTTATTTATTTATTCATTTATTAACTTATTAATTCATTTACCTATGTATTTATTCATTCATTTATTCGTCTACTTATTTATTCATTTATTGATTAATTAATTTATTTACTGATTTATATTTTCATATTTTCATTTAT
The DNA here is from genome assembly GCA_028142955.1 of Pinctada fucata. NCBI lineage: Eukaryota > Metazoa > Mollusca > Bivalvia > Pterioida > Pteriidae > Pinctada > Pinctada fucata. Next base: position 34,367,877 of record AP027112.1, on the reverse strand, counting down.
TCATTTATTTTTATTTATTTATCAAATTATTGTATGACATCACGCATTAATTGATTCTTTTTCGTTTTTTTGAAAGGGGAGGGATAGATAATTACGATGGTTATACGGTGTTGTCAATCGTTTAGTCGTAAAATTATTCTTGTGCAAATTTTTACACCGGAAGTTATAAGTTTTTTCTTTTTAAGACGAACCGACTGTCAAAACTATTGCAATTTACAGATGTTACATTGTACTAATTTCAAAAGGTTAAACCCTATATCTATAATGTAATTTACATAGATTAATATGACTGTATTGAAATAAGAATTTATTTAACATGAATTTATATGAATTTTGATGAAATTCATAAAGTTATCAAGTTTACAAGTTTACAAGTTTACAAGTTTATTTTGTTTCTCATCATCAACATATTGAGAAAATATATATACAATACAAAATCAAATCAACTTAATGCATGCGCTATACTACTTAAATTTCTACAAAAGTTTTTATCCATGATGAAGCTTGGTCACAGTGAATAAAGCATAATTTATATGAGCGAGACAGATTTCATATAAATTTGAGTTGAATATGAATGCAGGGATAATCCTGGGTGGGGCCATTGTGAAATTATGAGAAAACTATTCGAGATAGGAGAAATCTGACTTCAAATATGAAAGGGCCCCCTATATAAACTATCCAAATATGCATTTAGTTTTGGTCTAGGACCCCAATAACAGTTCATCGGCCCCTCAATTTGGCTAAATGACCCCTTATTTTTTCAAATGGCCCCATTTTTTGTCAACTTTATATACGTTTAACATGTTTTATAAAGAGAGGGGCCATTGGCCCATTTTAATGCTAATTCAACACAACAAGTAATCAACTTAACTTTTTTACTTTTCTTTTCTGTATGTGCTCAAATTTATACATCATCTCTCTCTCTCTCTCTCTCTCTCTCTCTCTCTCTATAATATATTAAACCGTTTTAATACACATATTTCTATCCCGTTTTTTGGGGGATTTTTTTTTCAATATGAGAAGCCTAGATCTTATCTAATATCTTCAGTTTCTACAACTCATTCATAAAACACGCCGAGAACCCTAAAAACAAATTCTCCTTGATATCAGCTCTACTAAAATTTGAGTTTAACTTAATATCATTCTCAATATCATCATTGCCAAAAATAATTTTTATGCACTAAGGCTCGGCAGTGACTATGTGTATATCGGCCATGTGATACTTCGTACCAATGATGAATTAAGGACCGATATTACACGTCTTGTACCAGTACTTGACCTACAAGATATAGAAATATCTGAGTCACAAGGGAGTTAAGGTATGGCAATCATCCAGAAGTCACATGATGTAAATATTTACATCAGAAAAGGAGTTTGGAAATACCGCGGCTATAAATAGAACAACGCGGCAATGTCAGCCAAAGAGCATGTTTTGTTTGTAAATAATGTATTTTTTGCACTTATTATCTTATTTTGATACTTTTTACGTAAGAAACGCAGTGCGTATCAGAAGAGCAATTTCTTAAAATGAATATATTACAATTCTTACTATAATGAATATTAAAGCTTATATATATACATATATATTTTTTTTCACTTTGAATCATTTTACCCCAGGGAGCGATTTCAAAGGAAAAAAAAATAGCATAATTCAGTGAGCCAATGTTTCTGTTATTTACTAAAACTACGCATACACATGAAGGGACATTTTATGTAATTCATGCAAATCTAGCAATCAGCATTTACACGTCAAAGTCAATGAGAATTCAAGCTGTCTCTTTTTCTGAAAAAAAACTAGATTCTTCCTCTTTTTTTTTTTTTTTTTTTTATCTCAGACTAGTTTACATTTATTTACTATTTCTCAACGTGGGATCCTATAACAAATGTGTCGTCTGTAACCACAGGAAGTGAACGTGTCGTCTGATCAATTCACACGGCTCAAAGTGCGCGTGACAGATTACTTACTAATGATAAATCGTGCTGTCGTAGGAACCTTTCAAACGCCCCTTGTCAGTGGCCCTTCCTCGATGGTCGGCCTTACTACGTGCAATGTATGAAAATAAACATTTTGGCAACATGACGAAATTTTAAACGTTCCATAAAAAAATTCGTAAACACAAATCTCTCTCTCTCTCCCTCTCTCTCTCTCTCTTACTTTTCTCGCGTTTTCCTACCTATTTCTATATAATGTCCTACAAATATGCTTCTTTCAAAACTTTTTTCCTTCATTTTTTCTTGTTTTCCTTTTTATTTCTCAAATTCTCTACAATCGTAATGTATTCCAAACTTTTGCCTTTTTTTCTTTATTTCCTACCTATTTATCTATTGTCCCACAAATCTGACTTATTCAAAACTTTCTTCCTTCAATTTTTTCTTGTTTTCCTATTTCTCTTATGCTCTACAAATATAATTTACTCAAGACTTTTTGCCTTATTTTTCTTGTTTTCCCTACCTATTTCTCTAGCGCCCTACAGATATTTTTTTCTTGTTCTCCTATACCTATTTCTCTAATGCCCCACAAATCTGATTTATCATTCACAAACTTGTCTACTTTAATACATCATTCAAACTGAATACAAAGTTTTACATTGTAAACGACATTTCTGTAGAAAACTACAGAATAAATTTCAATGAGAAATTTTGCCCTTAAGCCACAGGGGAAATTTGTGAATGACATTTCCCTTTTTGATGTTAATTAGTACAATGACCCCAATGGCAGGAAGTGGTCACCATTCAGCTCTCTATAAAGACTGATTGAGAGAAAATATTCCATTAGTAAATTTAACAACTCGCTAATGGGCCTTTTTTTTTTTTTTTTAAATCTATTTGGAAATCTGAAATTGCCATGAATACTGCATGTTCGTAGTATACTGTTTCTGTTGTCAGTCAATATATTTTGTACGTAAAATATTTTAGGGTCCTAGTAGTAATTTTGAAGTTTTCTCCTAATATTACCATTGACGATATGTTGATTTCTTAAAGGTTAATATTGTTACAGTGTTAGTATTCATTATCTATGAAATAAAACAAAGACAATTGCTGCCGATTCTTTTTCAGTATGCGAACGTTGTCAATCTAACCTCTGGATTTCCCACAGGTACGACAATATACGTAGAATGGATGGCAACAATGGTGAACAGCCTTACATATATATTTTTCTGAGCAAAACAAAAAGATGGTGACAAATTTTCTTGACATTGTATGCTTTAATTTTATGCGAAAGTTGTCAATGGTACCTCTGTATTTCCGATCAGCACTTCGGATGGCAACATGGTAAAATTAATATAAGCCTAATTTTTTCTGAGCACAACAAAAAGATGGTGACAAAATTTCTTGACAATGTATGTTTTACAACTGAATAGTTACATATATTTCCCTTTTTTCGTATATCTTTCTAAAGAAAACGAAATATCTGTATGATAAAAAAAAAATCAAATGGTAAGATATTTTCATTGGAAGATCATTCAAAATGTGAAAGTTAGACAGAACAAATTACTTCGAAATAGCCGAGATTACTCAGAAAGACCATGTAAACTATGTGATTAAACAAGACGATGTTTACGAGAAAGAGTCCAGTAATGATGCTGATGATGATGATGATGATGTTGATAATGATATTGATGATGATGATGATGATGACGATGACGACGACAACGACAACGATGACGATGATGATGATGGAAAAGCTACATATTCATACACAGATGTTCAAAGAATTTAAAGTTCGCGTTTGTCACATGATCATAATATTTACATCACATGATCCCGACCTGGATTTTTGCCCAACAACGCAATTCTTATCTTTAAAGGTAAAGAACATATCATTCAAAAATATGTTAAAACGACATTTAAATTCTGGCGTACGTGCAAAACGACATGCAATTCTGTCACCCATAATAGGCTAATTAAACACTGAGCACTTAATTAGAACAATGAAATCATGCATGTCCGTTTCTGAATTCTGTGCATGTTTACATTGGATGGCTTGTATACGTGCAATGACTGTATGTTCAGAGTACTATCTATTATTAAATCAATGTTAGAAATGTATATGTTTAAAATTGAACAAAATTAATGTCATTTGTATGTCTGGAGCATTGTGTCGGCCTTTCGTCACTTTTAGTACTAACATACGAGAAAATTGTCTCATACGAATAATCGTTTTCAATGTTAAAACAAAGAGAAAGAAATAAAGGTCAATGTCACTAGGTCAAGGTTAAAAAGGAAGCTCTGGTGCATTTGTAACTATTGAACATCATAGCCATGATACATGTGCGCATGACCGTGAAGTAGACAGACTTCATTGTCCTACAATTCTGTGAAAGGTTAAAGGTCATGGTCATTAATATGTAACATGCAAGTTACCAAAGGAATTCAAAGCTCTCAGCTCTGGTTCATGCTGCAAATCTATCTGTTCTTAAATGATGCTATTGAATTTGAAGACGTTTAACAACTGTATGGCACATGATTTACAAATCTAGGCAAAGTATAAACTTTTCGTCAAACTTGTCTCAAACCATGTTTCTTTCCTTGAGGACAAAGGTCATCATGTCCAAAAAAAAAAAAAGCTTCAGTTAAGAAAAATGTATTCATTTGAATGGGATAACGATGATTTACCTCTAGTTAGAATTACATGTATATGTAAAACAAAGAGCAGAAATCATGATAAGAAATATCTTGTGATTGCCAAACATCAAGCAAAGTATATTTTACTCATTGTAATTGCTGAGATCATGCTTCAACCAGACATGCAATTGAACCAAAATTTGACAGACGGACAGACAGACAAAATGAAGACGAAACTTATCAATCAGCCTATATAAAGTGCTCAAATGGTCATCCTTTGTGACAAAGTTACAAGTGCTCAAATGGCCATCCTTTGTGACAAAGTTACAAGTTCTCAAACGGCCATCCTTTGTAACAAAGTTACAAGTGCTCAAACGGCCATCCTTTGTAACAAAGTTACAAGTGCTCAAATGGCAATCCTTTGTAACAAAGTTACAAGTGCTCAAACGGCCATCCTTTGTAACAAAGTTACAAGTGCTCAAACGGCCATCCTTTGTAACAAAGTTACAAGTGCTCAAATGGCCATCCTTTGTAACAAAGTTACAAGTGCTCAAACGGCCATCCTTTGTAACAATGTTACAAGTGCTCAAACGGCCATCCTTTGTAACAAAGTTACAAATGCTCAAATGGCCATCCTTTGTAATGAAGTTACACGATGTTCATTGCCTTGACGATCTTTTGTTACTCATTTGTGTTTTACATGTCATCTGTGTTTTCGTGCTTGGTTGTGTTTGTGCTTTCTTAGTGTGTATGTCTGTTTGTGCTTGCTACTGTGGTTTTAGCGACGGCGTCATGACTGTGTTAAAGAACACATAGTCATTTGACAAACCCACCAAAGTCTAGATACAAGATACAAAGTCTATGAATTACATAATTTGCGTAGGGACATCAAGTATGGAATCTCGATAGCGACTCTTCTCGGAAAGGCGTACTTACTTTATCACGTGCACAATCAGCTTCGATTTGGTCAACTAACATACATTTTGAGCAAAAATAGAGATGAAAAAGAATCCCAGCGATTGTAGATCATTCCGAATTGATTTTGCTATATTTAGTGAAAAAGAATCAATTGAAACGGATATAAGAACTCTTCTGTGAAGTGAGGAGCTTTCATCTTCAGACTACTCTGATTATTGATAAGCTACCTTAAGTTTCCCTTTTTGGCAATACTCTTAAAATATTCACGTGGGATAGACAATCCAAACGTGATATGTTAACAAAGGAAATCAGCAGATAAATCTGTCTGTGTTGTCCTATGGTAACCCAATGATGTTTCAGAGAATGATTCTAGAATTTCATGTCAAACATTGATTTGTCTTTATTTACACTCGGTCTGGGCTTTATCGTATCCAAAAAGTGCTTTACGTTTTACGTTTTAGCCCACACGAAACGAGGGATCAAAGTATTGTCATGTATGCCACCCATCTAGCTTCTGTTGCCCATATGCCGCCTGAAAAATATCGAAATTCGCTTTCTTCTCTGAATTCGCTGTACAAAATTAGGCCTTTTAATAGGGACTAAACTGGTCCGTAATACATTATATTAAATGTTTTCATCAACATCAAGACACGAGATGATGGGTCCATGGTCAAGGTTAGCTATAAAGGCACACTTGATCGAGACTCGTTCATATTTCCGTGTTTCCAAATATAAAATAAATTTATAGTTCGCGGAATTTTGCTACAAAAAAATGGGTCAAAGCCGGCCAATACGTCAGAATTCCATGAAAATTTGGTTCGAGGAAAAGCGGATAAAAAAACATGATGAAAACGGCATTCGGAGACGGCGACAGTCGCCGTACTAGTGTTTACAATAGCGTTATCTTTACAGATCGAGTTTCCTATATATTTGATCAAAATTTACTACATCTTCTTCCTAGAAACACATTATTATAAAGTTCAGTGTAATCTCAAAATCTATTTCAGAACTGAACTTTGTTCATAAATCTTAGAGTTTATTAGTTTTGACTTCTAGAAAAATATTTGAAAAAAAAGTGAGAATATGGATTATCTCTTAGTTTGAAATACTAGGCTTCAGACATCGGAATTGTGTTTGTGTGTGTGTATGTAGGGTGGGGGGGGGGGGGGGTGTTAGATACATGCGCGTATTCTTTAATTTTCTAAATACATACAAAAAAATTATGTAATTCTCGCTCTGTATATACTTTAACAATTGGAATAAAGATAGACGTTTAGTTTTACTATACTGCAAGTTGAAAACTTATGAATTAAAATTGTATGTTTTTCCACAGGAGCTCGATGACAACAACCCTAAATAGACACCCGCCCCTTCCTATCTCTATTTAGTCAAAGTATATAAACTGTATAAGGAAAGTATAGGGAAGGATATTCTTGTGGATCGTTGGCATTGAGCTCCTGTGGTTTTTTTCTGTACATATATAACATAATAAAGCCTGTGTTTGCGAAACACGAATGCCCCCGGTGGCATCTTTGTTAGTATGAACACTATTTTCTGTTAAGTACATGTATGTGAGGTCACTGGGTTAAAAGGTCAAAGGTCAAGAGGTCAAAAATTTTGGTATCAATGGAAAGGTCTTGTCACAAGGAATACACATATGAAATATGAAAGCCCTATCACTTACCATTCAAAAGTTATGCCAAATGTTAAAGTTTTTGAAAAGTAGGTCAAAGGTCAAGGTCATGAGGTCAAAAATTTTGGTATCAATGGAAAGGTCTTGTCACAAGGAATACACATGTGAAATATGAAAGCCCTATCACTTCCCATTCAAAAGTTATGCTCAATGTTAAAGTTTTTGAAAAGTAGGTCAAATGTCAAGGTCAAGGTCACGAGGTCAAAAATTTTGGTATCAATGGAAAGGTCTTGTCACAAGGAATACACATGTGAAATATGAAAGCCCTATCACTTCCCATTCAAAAGTTATGCCCAGTGTTAAAGTTTTTGAAAAGTAGGTCAAAGGTCAAGGTCAAGGTCACGAGGTCAAAAATTTTGGTATCAATGGAAAGGTCTTGTCACAAGGAATACGCATGTGAAATATGAAAGCCCTATCACTTCCCATTCAAAAGTTATGCCCAATGTTAAAGTTTTTGAAAAGTAGGTCAAAGGTCAAGGTCACGAGGTCAAAAATTTTGGTATCAATGGAAAGGTCTTGTCACAAGGAATACACATGTGAAATATGAAAGCCCTTTCACTTCCCATTCAAAAGTTATGCCCAATGTTAAAGTTTTTGAAAAGTAGGTCAAAGGTCAAAGGTCAAGATCACGAGGTCAAAAATTTTGGTATCAATGAAAAGGTCTTGTCACAAGGAATACACATGTGAAATATGAAAGCCCTATCACTTCCCATTCAAAAGTTATGCCCAATGTTAAAGTTTTTGAAAAGTAGGTCAAAGGTCAAGGTCAAGGTGTCAAAAATTTTGGTATCAATGAAAAGGTCTTGTCACAAGGAATACACATGTGAAATATGAAAGCCCTATCACTTCCCATTCAAAAGTTATGCCCAATATTAAAGTTTTTGAAAAGTAGGTCAAAGGTCAAGGTCAAGGTCACGAGGTCAAAAATTTTGGTATCAATGAAAAGGTCTTGTCACAAAGAATACACATGTGAAATATGAAAGCCCTATCACTTCCCATTCAAAAGTTATGCCCAATATTAAAGTTTTATGAAAAGTAGGTCAAATGTCAAGGTCAAGGTCACGAGGTCAAAATTTTTGGCATCAATGGAAAGGTCTTGTCACAAGGAATACACATGTGAAATATGAAAGCCCTATCACTTCCCATTCAAAAGTTATGCCCAATGTTAAAGTTTTTGAAAAGTAGGTCAAAGGTCAAAGTTAAGGTCACGAGGTCAAAATTTTTGGTATCAATGGAAAGGTCTTGTCACAAGGAATACACATGTGAAATATGAAAGCCCTATCACTTCCCATTCAAAAGTTATGTCCAATGTTAAAGTTTTTCGGACAAACAGACAGACAAACAGACAAACAGACGGACAGGCCAAAAACTATATGCCCCCGAATCTTTGATTACGGGGGCATAAAAACATGCATTTTGGATGATAATAATTTTCGTTCGAATATGTTTGCATAAAATGGTAATTCTGCTCTTTTCTGCTGCATTCTCTGTATATTTGACTAGCAAATAAGACGTCCACTTGTTCACAAGATATTGATGGATTTTCGATAATTAGTGTGAAGCTTGTACATGTTCCTTTAGATCGCATGGAATCCACTCTTAATTTGACTATAAATAGCATCCTTTTTTTTTTCTTGAAATAATACAAGTACACGCGTATTTTTTTTTAATTTCAAGTTCTACTAAAATTTATACTGAAAGTGGGTAATTTTAAAGCATGCTCTGTATCTCCAAATACGTATATCAGTATCTTTTTTTTCAACCTTGTACATGTCTACAATTTGTATATGCTACGTCGATAATGAACTTCAACAATTTACGCTTGTGTATTCGAAATAAATAAAACTAAAAATATAACTGTATCTGAAATAAATATTAGCCCGTGTATTCGTTTCCATGGTGAAAATAGAAGAAAGTAGAAAGATAATGAATAATGACGTTATTCTTTGTACAAACATGCGACATCTTGCTCATGAAATGGACAACTCATTGATAAACCCGTTCGATTTACGCAAGTTTATGAGAACTGGAGTTTATATTTGCTAGCTACGAGAGTAAAAGACATGGGCATAAAACACGCACAAAGTGCCTATTCTTGTCTTTTTCGTTCACCATTCATATTTCTACAATAAGGGGACCGGGCCTTTATGTTAATGACGTAAATGCGTAATTTATTCTACAAATAAAACTGCCATAAATCTATAACACATCGTTTACATGTACTCGACCAGACACCCTGTTAATTGACTACCGACAGACTTTTGGGAATGCAATGGGCGGATCCCGGTCGGGTACACTTTCTCGGTTTCAAAAAATGGTGGCGGGGTGAAGGGTTTAGACCGTTTTTGGAGGGAGAGAAATGTTCAAATTTGCGAAAAAAAATAATAATAAAAATAAATAAATATATAGATTAAAAAAAAAGTAATACAAAAATACCACCGCCATTTTTTGGGCGGTAGTATAATAATTTTTGAAGGAATTTCGGAGGGGCTCCAATTCCCCAATAGACTCCCTCCCTTAAATTCATACCCGGATAACACAAAGAACATGCGCGAATGTGACGTCAGAACAATTACCCATTCACGTGCGATGATTTCTTTTATGCACTCCATAATGGAAAACGATGCAAAATGTGTGGATACCCTCAATATCAATAATGTATTTCTACTCCATAATTGAATGAGAAGAAAAAACCTTTGACGTGCCTTGTTCACATTTCAAACCTATTTAGTTCAAATTACGCGACACCGTCGTTAACAGTGCATTTTTTTTAATGAAATTAAAAGTACATGTACAGGAACGCGGTGAAATCTAGACGTATTTTTTTTTCGAGAAAACTGCACATACAAAAATATGAAAAAAAGCATAGTTGACGAATTAAATTGAAGGGGGGGGGGGTATCCCTAGGTTTACACGCACACCTTTTTCTCAGCAACGATCTTTATAATTTGTAAAGCTAAGTCGACAAACTGTTCAAACACACTTTCTGGAAATACATAACGGATATGGATTTTTTTTTTCAGGAAAAGGGAGGGGGATGGGGGGGGGGGGGAGGCAGATTCAAGCAGGAGATTCTTAAACGCAATACCACTTTCGTAGGTCAACAAAGTGTGTATCTACCTATCTTAATAGACAATATGAACTCATGCCTTCAAAAGTAGGCTACAATTGCACATGTAGGACCCAGAGTCCTGAGGCTGTAATCAATCGTGTATGATGGTGACAGACGAAGATGAGCAAAAGCTATAAATTAAAGTACAAAATATATAATAGATATATTGTTTGATCTAGTTATCTATATGAAAATGGGACGAAAATTCAAGTTATTGAATTTGTAGAAAAGCATACGTTTACATGTACGAACACAAGCTTGTAATCTTGGCTTCTTCAAGGTCATGCAATAATCGTATTCTTTCATCCGTTTTCATAATAATTTAACAAACAATTTCCATGTTATCCAACCGAATTTCGAGTTAAAAATGAAATTTGTGGTAATATGAGCTGTTACGAAATCTCTGTGTGCTTTGTTTACGTATTTATTTAACAATCAATTTTCATGTTATCCAAACCAAATTTCGAATTAAAATGAAATTTGTGGTACTATGAGCTTGTACGAAATCTTTGTGTTGGCTAATAGGAACAGTCTGTATGTACGTCGATATATCTGGAACGACGCAATACATTAAAGGAAACAATATTGGGTGGAACGGTAAAACACGTTCCTTCTGACAATAGGACTGTGACGAAACCACATAGCTTCTACATTCATGCAAGAAATATTTCAGTTAATAAGATCTATAATTGAAAACATGCCGTTTTTGTTTATATCGGATAATGTTAGTAACACGTACGTCAGCGCGTGCCCCATCCATCCAGTGATGCCTTTAAGATACTCAATTAATTACGTAAATTGCAACATGCTGCAGATAACATACTCACATGCTTTTTAAGTTGTATAAAGACATTATTAAGTATCACATGGATGGGCAGACAGATGCTTTTTAAAGCACGTGGAAGGAATCATGAAAACTAGTTATTCTGTCTGTCTACGGACAGGATACTCGATTCCGATAAATTCAATTCAACAAGAATTCCTGCATTAGATTACTCAATTTCTTAAAAAAAAACTCTAAATTTTCTTCTATCTTATTTTTAGAGCTTGCGTATCATGCGTACATTTGCGAGAAAATGAAAGAATGAGAAATGAAAGAATTGAAAGAATGAGAAATGAAAGAATGAGAAACGAAAGAATGAGAAATGAAAGAATTTAAAGAATGAGAAATGAAAGAAATGAAAGAATGAGAAATGAAAGAATGAGAAATCAAAGAATTGAAACAATGAGAAATGAAAGAATAAGAAATAAAAGAATGAGGAATGGAAGAAATAAAAGAATAAGAAAGTGAAAATGAAAAGAGAATGTCTGGTGATGGTAACAAGTACAAACTCCTCGGTCGAACCTCCTTGTGAAAGAAACCGATCGCTGGAGGAAATTTGGTTATGAATGGTCTCCAAAGCATTCTGGTTGTTTGGACGAAAATCAATATGACTGGCACTTTCCTTTCAACTCATCAACATTTTTCCAATTAAACCGGATCAGTCTAACCAGTTTTCTCTTAACATGGAGATATAATTCATACAAATTTCACTTTTACCACGCCCTGATCAAAAACAACTAAGTGTATTATGTACCCTGTTTGACATTTTTGGCGTAGGCGTTATACAGATTTCAACGCTATTTAATTCCATCAATTTCCATTAAGAACCTTTACTGTACGTTCCACCCTGTGTATTGCCAAGTCAATTACGATTGCTGATAGGGCAAAGAAGGATAACTCTAACTTCTTTCAAGAAAAGTCTTTCAGAAATGTTCACTCTCAAAGTTGACAGACACGAGAGTGTTTGTCTGTTTCATTTCTTCTTGAAATTCTATGAAGACATCTTCTGATTGTAATTGTAAATATTTTTTCGAATTGCAAACTGTGGCTCATCTTTTAATATTCTTTCTATTAGAAATAGTTGAGCTACTTTTCAACCTAAACTTTACAGAAATCTTTAAAATATTTTTGATTCATGACTCATTAAGATTTCTTTCTCTATCTTTAAAACTTTGAAACTATGTGTATCATCATTCCAGTAAAATAAGTAAAAGCAGCCTATCTACATAAAACAAAATTGCAAAGTCTTTAACAACAAGTGTAGAAAATAAATAAAGCAAACATAAACTTTTAACACCTGTTTCTTTGATGCTATACAGATGAGGTAAAGTAACCTCTTAACCTCAGCCAATAGACAAAGTCAGTATAGTCACGGAAACTCAAAAGAAGTAAGATATCATTTTAGTTACCTAGTCATCTAGTGACCTGGTATCATCCCGTACCAGGTCACTAGATGACTAGGTAACAAATTTACCTCTACAATGACCTATTTGATGATATTTGTGAAGCGTTTGAACGCCGTTGTTGTTTACGCTTCGACGTCAACATGGAAAATAACATTGTCATTGAGGACCTGGTATAAAAGTCTATGCGCCCGGTAAAAGATATACCACGTCTTCACGTGACCATTATTAGCCAATAGCTATTCAGGATTCCCCAGCTAACTTGTCAGAGGTGGGGTACTCAATACTTTTGTACATCCATAATCTTCTAGAACATCAGATGCGAACGACATCAACCATCTGTATCATCCACACCTCGCACCTTTTATTCCACGCCCTGGAGGGTTTTTAATATTGTGATTTCATTTTCTTAAATAAAAATCACTTACCTCTAACAAAAACGGCAAGACAGGAACAAAAGTGCTTGTGGCCGCAGACAGGGTATTGAGGCAGCGTACACAGTGAAATCTCAGTGGATAGTACTTGGCTGTTGGCAGTAACCTGAATAAAAATAAATCTTTATCTTAAATTTACAATCTTCAAAAGGCAAGTTACAGAACTTATATAAACATCAAACATTGGCTCAGATGTTAGTGTGAGGGGTCTATGCAGCAGGAGGAAACTGGAGTACCTAGAGAAAATTTGATGTGAATGCACATTTATGGATATAGTAAAAATAAAATCATGCAAGTAGCTGATACAATTCAAGAGAAGATACATATTTACACACCTACTTTGAGTAGGAAGTATGACAAAAATAAACCCTATAATGAATTTATCATTCTACAAATTTTTTTGTAACATTTTCTTTGTAATTTTTGACCTTTGAAAATTTAAATTAGTGACTTTGCTCTGCATCAAAGTAGGACACCACGTGACCGTCTTATTTCAACGTCACTGGCTGAAATTTTATTTAGTAGGAGGCATAATGAAAAATAGAATTCTGCAGGCAAAACAAATTACATATGTGCTTGTGCGACAAATCTTTATACCTGTATCAAAAGTCTATAAGTTTTTTCTTCTGCAACTTTCAATACCGCGAAATTAAAACCACTGCAATTGGCTACATTCCGAAACCGCGAACTTTTACCACTGCGAAATTAAATCTGTTTACAGTATAAAGCGTATGATGTAATTAGAATCATGGTATTCATGTCTTTACCTAAACATACCATTATAAAACTCTTAAACAAGTTTGTTTACATCATTAAAGGTCATATTATAATATTAAAGGTCTCAATGTCAACGTCATCTGCGGAGGATTACCGAGATAATTTTAACATTGAGATCTTCATTTCTGCAATGGATGCCTTTAAATAACAAGGAAACTCTGAAACTCAACCTACTTGATAGTGCCTATGATGGTTTGCGTCAGGGGGTAAATGAGTGGATCCAGGGCCTCGTTAGGGTAGGTGGCACTCAGTAATCTTACCCAGAGTTCCAAGCAGTGTATGTACTGCCAGTTATACACAGCTTGGCAATTCTCCTGTAATAAAAACAAAGTTTTATACATGTACACTGCCATCCATAAATAACTATACAAACAAGGAAATCATTCTTGATTCTTTATAAGTCTATACTATATTTTCCATGCTGAACTTGAAAGAATCATAATAATTGGCTTCACATAATTCTAAAATATGAATAGTTATAAGGAAAATGTAAAAAAAAACTTTTTTCATCTGCACATTTTTTTTTCCAAAAATTGCCATCTTTCTATAAAAAAGAACAAAAATTCAAAAACTGCATATATTTGGGTCAAGTTTGTTACAAACGATTTCTACAAGGTATACAGAAATTGATTCAAAACTATTTGTTTTCTAACAGGAACACCAAGAGAAATGGTGTATACTAATTTACATGTATATATATTGAGGTATATGAATATTTCTTGAAATGAAGAAAATCTTCTTAAATCTCAGGTTTTCACATAAAAGTACTTGTTTCCAATGATTCAGAAATCAAAATTCTCGAACCTATTTTTTAAGATAAGAATATTAGAATGCAATATAGTATCAGCCCACATGCAACATCCTAATAGATAATACATTAGACTTTTGATAAAATATTAATTCTCATGAAAATTACATGTAAAAGGCCGATTTAAGGCGTAAAAGCACCTAGTCCTTTACTACTTCTTGCATACCAAAAATATTACTCTGAAATAAGGTGATCAGTGTAAAGAAAAGATCTGAGTTAAAGAAAAATTTTACAAACAGTACATGTATTACCTTTTTCTTAACCGTTATTGCGTTTCTTAAGTGAATAGCAAGCTGTCTTATGTAAATGAAAGCAAACTGGTATGTCATCGTAAAATCTACGGCAAATATTTCGACGAGGGAGTGCTGCATGAAATTAATCAACGGTAGAGTGGAGGGCGACGTAAATTTGGTGTTCTTCACATACGCCATGTACATTTGCTGAAAGAAAATTGAGAGTAAATGACATTTAATTAACATATTTAGATATGTCATAAAATCATACACATGTACTGGTATGTAAATGTAGCTTCTTGAATTTCTCAAATAAAATCTATATAATCAAGCGATATTCATACGCAACACATGTAAATTTTCAAAGCAAAAGTGAAAACTAAAATAGTGAAATATACTGTATCTTTTCATACTAAGTTGAAGGCATTTTTCAAAATGTAATTTTCTGTTTTCGCTACAATTCAGCTAAAAATATCATGCTATTTCATATTTTGTTATACATGTACCTTGATATAGGACTGTAAGGCCAAAACATTGGGGGAAAAAAAGAGTTCATTATTCATAGAAACAATTATATCTTTACTTATAACATTATAGACAAAGGGACAAAAACCAAGTCCTTGAATCAAAATTTTGATATAGCAGAATGGTTGCATCACTTTAATCCTGACCTTCATACAGGGTTCCAGTAGCGTATTTTGTGTCACCAGCACGAGGCGATTTATACAGAGAAATGCCACAATACGAGTTGTCTCCTCGCCAACGCTCCATAACGTTATCATTTTCTGAAATAATAAAAGCGTGCAACTTAAAAATCAAATTTGTACAAAATTGACGATCAATTTAGCTATGAATGTATGACTTTATAATATATATGTACATGTATAATAATATTCATTTCAGCTTTGCAAACCTTTCGCAATGTTACTGGACCAAAAGTTCAAGATTAATTGAGGTCAAAATTGAAACAAAATGGCACTTTGCTCACAAGAAATAAAGATGAAATTTTAATATTTCTATGTGATTTTTATTGTATATATCATATAATAAAAAGAATCTCAATAATGTTCTATTGAATACAGCATTTATGAAAGTTGTTGCAAGAGTTTAACATGTTTAATCCTCTCACTGCGGCTACGAGATGTAAAAATCACACTTTGTCCACTTGTTTTATAAATATTGAATGAAACAGAAAATTATTTGAGATCATCTATGCCTTAACTGAAACTACACCTTTTCAGAGCCACATACCTTCATCATTGTTTTGGATAGTTTAGGGAAACAAGCATAAAATGCTATCAGTCTGTGTATATGCTTCAATATCACATTCAACATGGATGCTTCTGATAGTTCACCCAGTAACTGAAACATGGAAAATAGAAAATATGGTTTTACAGACAGTCGGTTCTAAATAATTGCCTGAGCTTTTTGTCGCTTGATCTATTTCTTACTTGCTTTTTTTCCTTATATCTATTGATTAAAATTTTAGAAAGCAGGGCTCACACTGGCTCAAAATTTTGTGTCGCAAGTTTGCGCGATGACACAAAATTGTGCTGTAGCACAATATTGCACAATGATAAAGTTGCTGAAAAAACTTTGAAAGTTTGATTTTTCTCAATAGAGATAGACTGTATGTGTTGATAGTGTATGTGTTGTTCTATGTGTTTTATTTTCAAGAACATACAAAGTCATATTGTACGTGTTAGATTCAACAAAGTCAGAGACTAATATTAACACTACTTCTATGATAACATAGTAAAAGCAAAATATTCAGTAAGATTGAATTCAATGACAGTACTGAGTAAGTGATGAGTTCAATTAGACCAACTCAAAAAGTCACAGAATTCTTCATAGAGGCCCTCCCATCTGATTAAAAAATATCCATTGGAGGGCCTTCTATGTTTATCATCAATTGGCAGTTTAGGGATTAATGTATTGACAAGGCAGTTGGTAGCTGCAAACATGGTGTAGGCTGAATGAAATGCAGCTTTGCTTTTAGACCAAGCTATAGTACTGACCCTCCCCCCCCCCCCCCCCCCCATGACTTGAACTCCTTGATAGCAAGGACAGCCTGGAATTGGCTATTGTAGCCAAAGAAAGATGGTCAGACCTTGAATTTTTCCTGGGATGATGAGGGGGTCCAATTATATGATTGTGAAAAACATTAGACATAAAAACGAGAAAAATGGAATTTTAGGATATTTCCAAGGTGGTTCCTAACACCCTCTAGATATGCTCTTGATCATTTATTCAATGAAGCTTGAAAACTGTCCCCGTAAATAATTGTTGCTTGTTGTGAAAAAAAATGTTGACCTGATTAAATAAGGTCGATGTAGCGGAACCCCCCCCCCCCCCCACCTGAAAAAAAAAACAATAAAAGGTCTCAATGTACATGTAACTTATCTAGATGAATATTTCTCATATAGATACATAAGGTGTTCGTTTTCGTAATCACAATGGCCTAGAAATAATATAAGTATTTTCACTGTGTATAGCCGACACCGGATATTGGTACTATTTGTCGGCGTATTGGTACTACTGAGGCGAGAGATTTTAACAAATGAGGTGTGAGTGTCCCTTTCTAACATCGTTTTTTATTTGAATCTGGCAGCTCCTTTCAAAAGCAACTGTATAATGCATTACTACAGAAAGATATCCTTGAAGTTATATGAGTAAGATATGTCTAAGTAGAAGACTTTTTAACTTTTAAAAGCAAAATGCAAGTACCGTAAAATTTTCCATACTGAGAACTTTATTTGGATTTAAATTCGCATATTGCACTTTATTCTAGACTTGCAATATATCTATGTTTTACGATTTGATCACTGTATCATGATTTCATGGATTTGTAAAGATCTTACTAAGAACAACGTGTATTTTTTCCCAAAAAGATACACGCCAGGTGTACGGCATATTGCTGGACGAAAAAGAATTTACTGTACGGCATGTTGAAATAGGTAGTGTACGGCGACTTGCTTTTGGGGTCGGAGTTGCAAAGCAATTTCGGGACTTATGGAACGAAGATGACAATCCACTACTATGTGTACCTGTCCGTCACTTGATCCATAATCTTTCTTTACACATTTTTGTTTCGAAAGAGTTCAAGGGTGTGAATGTATTCATAAAACATTGGTACTCACAGCAGGACAAGAACCCCAATATGCTAATTTTATTGTTTCTACCATGCGCGGATCCAGAAGGGGGGGCCGGAGGTCCGGAACCCCCCCCCCCCCCCCCCATGAGATTTGCCAGAGGTGGGGTCCACGGACCATGGTCCCCACCTCTGGCAAATCTCATGGGGGGGGGGGGATTAAATTGTTTCATATGGATTTTTTCCGGCTCGCTTTCGCTCGCCAAATACATAAAACTCTTGTGTGAAAGGAAACATCAACTAAGACATACTTATATTGAATTGATATTAAAATGACCTTTTATCAGTTGTGTTAATTACCATAGCTTTCCATATGCTTACATATTCAGTTTTAGGTATTCAGTTCGCATTGTTTACAGGCGATTAAAATGTGGAAATCCATGATCTTCAGGGGGCTTCGCCCATGGTCCCCCACCAGGGCTTCGTCCTGGACCCACTGGGGGGCTAAAGGCGGCCCCCAGACCCCCGGCCTTTTAGACACCCCCACGTGAAAAAAGCTGGATGCGCGCATGGCTTCTCCTCTCTAGAAATTAAAACAAATTTCCTTTGTTTCTTCTCCACTCACTTCTCTGGTGTATTGAATAACACTCAGGTCATAAGGCGTAATTTTCGTGTTATGCATGCATTCTTAAAAAATATTTATAATAAAAGAGAAGGACAGCCCTGTGGTGCACATACATAAAAGTATGATAGCGGCGTTATGACACATGTCAGTGACGGATCTAGCTTTGAGTTAGAGGGGGCGTAAAACGGCGAGGGGTCTGGTAGGATGATCAGGGGGGCGAAGCCTACCGGAAGCTAACGCATTTCAGCCTTTTCGAACCCATTCTCGTGACTGAAATTGATTAAAGAATTGATGAAGACAATTATATTATCTGACAGGTAGTGAATATTTACCAATATTTACTCTTTTTTTTACGGAAAATGATCGTTTTACCTATAATTTTGCAAATTTTAGGGGGGGGGGGGGGCGCCCCCTACGTCATCCCCTTGAATCCGCCGCTGCATGTGGAAAGCAGCACCTGTATGTCAATAAGGGGTTTTAGCTCACCTGAGCGAAGCTCAAGTGAGCTATTGTCATAGTGTGGCATCGTCCGTCCGTCCGTCGTAAATTTTACACATTTTCGACTTCTCAAGACCCACTGAAGGGATTTTGATGAAACTTGATAGGAATGAAATACTCATGGCTCCCTACAGGTGGTGTTGTTCTTCGTCCGGTTCAGTCAACAGGTGGCGCCACCACAAGCAAAAGCTGGTCAGGGGGTACCCTCTTTTGACACACCAAAGCACATATCGAAAAACCGAAAGCATCAGGATGATCTAGAGATAACTGTTTCTTTGAATAACCCCCAAAACATGTGGTTTTATGCCCTCAATAACTGTATGTTTGCCATATTTAAGGCAATCAGTGGTTTCATATTGATTTTGGTTGAAATTTTTATTTTCATGATTTTTCATGATTTTTTTTTCTTATGTTAAGAAAGAGAGGGAGGGGGGGGGGGTATTTTCATACAAACTGGACATCTTATCCAGAACCACGGAAGGGATTTTAATGAAGCTTGGTAGAAATGAAGTACTCATAGTCCCCTACAAGCTTTGTTTTGTTTTTTTTTTGTCCGGTTCCGTCATTAGGTGGCGCCACCACGGGCAAAAGTAGGTCACGGAGGTACCCTCCTTTGACAAACTTCTTCAGAACAGAAGTACATATCGACAAATCAAAAGCATCTGGATGATCTAGAAGGATGTCTTAACAAGTGTTGTTGTTTTGGTTTCAGCCCGAAAGTTAAATTTTTGACGTGTTTATGACATCTTTTCGGACTTTGTCAGAAAATGCTCATTTTTTATGGAGGGGGATTAGGGTCAAAAGCTTACATGCTTCATGATATGTTGCTTCATTCAATGTTTGATTATTCCATGTTCATTTTGTCTTGCTTTCTTCATTCAATGTTTGATTATTCCATGTTCATTTGTCTTGCTTTCATTTCAAATTGACTTTATCTTTCTTCTTTGTGTGATTTTGCTTCCCTGCATTTGTCCTTCGTCAATGCATAACTGTCATTATACCATGCGTTATGACATCCTTCTTTCTGCCATTATCCTTTCGTCTTAATGCTATTATTGCTTCGTCAATGCTAACTTCAATTTTGATACCAGATGGCGCTTTGCGCAACCCGCATGTGCCCGTGAACTTTGAAACATCCCCTGTCATTAGAAATTTCTTTTAAATTCTTCTACAGTATCGTTCGAAAAGGTAATTATATTATCGCACTAAATATTTGAAAAATATTATGAAGTAAGTAGTAAATATTTGATTTTGTATGCATTAGATTTTTGTAAGTTTTAAATCTGACTGTAAAATATAAATGATGTGAAGAATCTCTGTGGTGTAGTGGTTATCACATTTGCATCTGAATTTTATTTTACCACCTTTCCGAGTGGGTACGAATCCCGGACGAGGATACTTTTTTTCCTTTTGTCAATTTTAAGTATAATGTAACTTGTCCATGTTGTCCATCTGCCCAGTAGAGGATGTCGAAAAGATTTGGGGTACTTATGAAAATTAAATGTTTCAATGCATTTTTTTTTTTCATTTTTTATTGGGGGGGGGGGGGGGGGTCATTGTTTGGAAAAAATATCAAATGATGGCTTTTTGTTGAAACTTGTCGAGTCTGCTTCGAATCAGTAAATGACAGTCAAGTTCAAAAACTAATAAGGCATCATGCTTCGTCGATAAATCACCTAGTCGACGCGAAATATAGGTAATGATGGGCTTTTTGTTGAAAATTGTCGAGTCTGCTTCGAATCAGGAAAATGAAAGTCAATTTGCACAAACACAAAAGCCGAAACTATGTTCGATTCCCCCCCCCCCCCAATAAAAAACTTTGTCGATGAAATATCTTCCGACAAAATATTGGGTCAACATGAAGATGACCATGCAAATTATTCAGATGGCAATTTCTCGAGACAAGTGTACGTAATATCTTACGAGTACTCGAGGCTCACGTGGTTTTGGGGCTTTGTATATAGCATTCATTCGCATATGTATATACATCTTTAAAGAAAGAAAGAAATTTAAAACTATAAGGTTATCTGCATGAGTCTTTAGTTTGAGGATTTTATCTGTAAGGAATCCTAGTGCCTGGTTTTCAACTAGCCGTACAGTTAACTAATAACATGCCGTACACAAACAATTTCTTTGTTGAGCTCGTATGTAAAATATAGATGCAATTTCTATATTACCCTTGATTAATATTTAATAGTTATGAACTTCTACATAGACTGTGCACAGAATCATGATCTGCAATAGTATTTTCTTTCGTTAAAAAGAATATAAACTTCATACATATGCAATTTTATGTGTACTAGGTACCCCATTAATGATTTTGTGTTATTTTACTATTATCGTCCGACCAAATCCTTTGTTTTGGAGGATTTCGATGTTGAGTTTACCATCTCAGAATTATTTGCTTGAAGTTCACTCCATATAAGATCATATTTTCTTCACAAATCATTGTCAAATGCTAAAGGTTATACCTATGTCATACTTGTTTACCGCCTCGGTAGTACCAATACGCCGACAGATAGTACCAATATCCGGTGTACGGCTATACACAGTGATTTTTTTCTTGTTCATTTCTTCGTCGCCGACTCTTTGTTTCACAGGAGATCGACGCCTATGACGCAAAATTAAAAGAAAGTAGAGGGGTGCTATTGTGAGTCCACGACGTCGAGCTCGATTGCTTTCATCCTGAATACAAAGATCTCAAAACCTCGATTTAGATGCTATTGAAGGCTTATTTTTGAAAATTTTATCGTCAGAACTGGCAGACGTTTTAAAAACGAACGACGTCAATTTTGCTATTTTGTTTCCGATAAGGAATCGGACATTTCTAAGTTATTTTAAAATCTAAATTGTATAATACATTGGTACCTCTTTTGGGGGAGAAACAAAGAATTGAAAAATAAAATAATTATGACATACTCGTGATGATCTAAACTTTTCAGTGACATCGAAAGATATAAAGTTTGCCGTCCGCCGTAACAAAGTTAAAATACATTTTCAAAATTAGGAACAGCTTATCTTCATAATCCAATTATCTAATTAGCAGTGGCTCTCTTGCTGCTGGGGCTACCTAATTACCAGTGTATTTCACACCTTTATACGGTCACCCGCTTACCTACATTACACCTGAACGCTTCAACTGCACTTTGGATTACTTAGAATCGATCTGTCAATGCCGAATTCGCGTGTTTGTCGGTACTTGAAAACTCATTTTCAGAAAATTCCCTTTGTCGCAAATCGCGATTTTCTGTCGCAAATTTCAATTTTTTGTCGCAAAATGCGACATTTGCGATGCCCAGCGCGAGCCCTGGAAAGTCAATGAGCATTATCACTGAGGGACCCTGCAACAATAAATATCATAGTGGCATATTGTTTCTAGATTTATAATTTTTAACAAATGGAGGAAATAGAGATTTATATAAGACATTCAACTTCAAAGTTACAAAGATAAAATGGTCTGCTTCTTGAAATAATGTAAAGATTTTTTTTAAACACCTCAGACATGTATACAATACACAGACAAGGACATTTTTGTATATAAACACAGAACATGGAAGAGTATATGTCGACCAGCCCGTGGTCCTAGTGAGGCTCGAACCAGCAACCTTAGAGTCACTAGCCTGACGCCCTTACCACTAGACCATGGCACCGATGTGAAATAATGGAAAGATGAATGAAATTTCAATCTGCAATGTTCTTCTGTTTTGCAATAGACACATACATTATATTTTCATCTTTATTAGTTTGAAATAATCAATTGTAATGAAATCAAGTAAATAATCAAAGCAAGGTAAAACAGATTTTAAAAACAATCAGACGAAAAAAATAAAAATTCACACACCTGTAAGAGATCTGTGGCATACATTTTGACCTCTACTCGTAACTCTCGCCATTTTTTATTTTGCTTTGTGGGTAATGTAGGTTTTTGAAGGTCAGTGAGTGCTGGCAATCCCATGATCTTGTACAGACATGGAGCCATGTGGGATAGGCACATACGTATGATTCCGTTGAACACTAAAAGAAAGATGACACCTTTATATACAGTAATTACATGTTATTACTTTATCTGAGATCAATGCCATGGAAAGCTCCTTGATAGAAAATATCATCTATAATATTCATCGAGACCTGCCTACCTATTTCTTACCGCAAATGTAAAATTTTACTCAGGAAAGTGTAATTCAGGGAAGCAAAGCGTAATATGAAGAATTGATTGAAAATTAGAAAGAAAAAAAAAACATTATTTTTCCCACTTTGACATTATCACAAATCTTAATCATTTACACAATTGCTTATACGAAAAGAAACATTCAACTTACAAAGAATTTATGTACACGAGCCAATTCATTTGTTTTTTAAAGTTACTCTGATTGGAAATATTCTTAAGTATATATATAGGCGTAAAACAACACAGCAAAAGCGTACAGCGTAACTGCAGGTCAAAAATCATAGAAGTAGGCAGGTCTGTATCATCTTATTAGTATTACGTTTGAAAATCATAGATAAATAACATAAAATCTTTATCAACAGACTTAAAAGATGAGCCTCTCTGATCTATTTTTAATACACGGATAGCTGTTGGAATAATAGAATCTATCACCCCTTTGTACAGGGACAGGGAAATACCACCTGAGTATCAAAGATTTACAGTCCACGACAAGGACGTTGCAAATCTCTGAAAAGAGGGTGGGATTTCCCTGTCCCTGTACTAAGAGGTGATTGATTATTTTTCTCTCAACCATATATTTTTACATAATTCTTGTTTATTTGCATTAAATGTTGCTCTATGTGACATCAAACACTGCTAAACCTACATAAACATCACAATGGGGCGTTCGAGAAAAACATCCGGGGTGCGAGACAGAGTTGTCTCAGAACAGGTAAATCTGTAGATATTTCTGTCTGGGTGATAGAATGTTATATCTACCTTGGATGATGTTTACCTGGGTAGACTTTTAAAACATATTAATGAACTGCAGTATTAGCAAATCAGAAAAGGGGAAATTTTTCATTCATGAAAAAAACGCAATTATCATTACACAGTAATTTCACTGGCCAATCAATTATAAAGTGTTGAGAGATCAACAGTCTAGATTAAAACATAAGCCAAGCTTCACTATGTACCTGAGTTGCCTTCGACTCTGTACTTGATAACCTCCCCTTCACTTCCCGCCTTTTGGACGGCCGCCTTGAATGCACTTATCACGTCCTTAACGAGTCCAACTGTAGGCTTGGTCTGAAAAGTCAAAGAAAGAATGAAAGGTGCATTTAAACTTACAACTACTAATAAATGTATAAAACATTTTGTTACAATAACAGTAACCTAAAAATACTTTTAGCAGTTTTTTAAGTACAGTCAATACTTAAGATGCGACCACTGAGATCGTAATAAGCGTCCTTCTGCCCTCAGCAACCAGTCTAATATCCTCCCAAGGTTTTTTGCTATATAATTCCTCTGTATTAAACGGACATCTGTCCAACGAGACCAGCATCCATCTTAATTGTTACCTACATGTATATGATCAATTCATTTGTATTAAGCGACCAATTAAGGTAATTACGTCGGTTGTTTGATCGCGTAATTGCCGTATCGCAATTGTAATAAAAAACATAAGTGCACCGATTAAGACCCGCTGGAATAGTATTGTTGACATCAATTATTTTAACTCGTTAATCATAATTCAAAACGAAACTTAATTTGAAACTGAAGCATTTGAACTCAGAGAAACGGAAGAAAATGCACCAACGGTATCGTTAAAAAAACGAAAGAAAAGAAAGGAAATGCATCAACAACCACAAAAAACTCCAACAAACAAGAATTGAAAAAAAGAAGAATAAAAGAAAGTAAAACCAGAAGGTATCACAACTTATATGGGCGTGAAACCGAAATATCGGAAGATTTTTAAAAACGTAAATAGCATAGATCAGGTAAAAAATGAAATGCCTCGATAGAAAAGACTTTAAGTGGATCCATGTAGACGAATCATTAAATGACGATGTGTAAGTGACAACAGCGGATTTTATCAATAGAATTATTAGACCGTGAATGTATTGACCTGTATTTGTGAACGTCAAAACTTTTGTAATACAGATGTGAGAATTTATTTTAAATCGAAGCACTATGAAAGTACCTGTCACACTTCGCGAAGGGATCAATGGTGACATTGATGACGGTGACGACGCGGACGAATTATCAAATGACAATTTGGATTTATTTAAACCATCATGATATGAAAAAATTGTTGTATGCAATAGTACACGGAAATCAGAATTTTTTGTACGATTTTGATTTGATGCTTCACTGAGTTTGTGAACGTTACTTCAGAATTCTTTATTGAGATAAAGACTCTTTATAAATATTTCATACGTTGTCTGTTTATTAGTTTGATAAACCAGCGAATATTTTTATCTTATTCATACATTAAAACTAGATTCCTTTTTGTGAGAGTTTTTTTTTAAACGACCATCTGTCTTTAGCGATCATTTTTGTTCTTTCCCTCGTGTGGACGCTTAATACAGTATTGTCTGTATTTTGAAAAATAATGTATTGGCATGTAGATATTTCAGTGTAGTATTATTACATCTACATGCA
Organism: Pinctada fucata; assembly: GCA_028142955.1. NCBI lineage: Eukaryota > Metazoa > Mollusca > Bivalvia > Pterioida > Pteriidae > Pinctada > Pinctada fucata. The sequence goes on along the minus strand of AP027112.1, from coordinate 34,342,304 downwards.
TTTTTCAACTATAATGAATTCTTAAAAAATAGAGCCGCAAAAACATGTCTTACAATGTACATTAAACTATACCAGAGGTTCCAAATTTGAAATACAATATACCAAGATATCTATTTATCTAGGAGAGTCATAACTCAATTATTTTTTTGTAGCCGGTCATTATGACCAGCTTAGTGCAGTAACTTTCTCAATTTGTATTGGTTTTGCTGGCAGGACGAAAAGATTTCAAGAACAATGAGCTTCACTACATTACCTGGAGTTCTTTTGACCAAGATTTTATATGACTCATTGTGACTAGGGTGCCTGCTTTCTTCTTTTTCTGCTTTGATTTCTTCTTCTTTTTGTCATCTTCACTATCCTCTTCAACATCATCTGAATCTTCATCTTCACTGTTACTGGCAACCTGTAAAGAAACTAGGCCATTTTCCAATGTTTCCTGTTAGACTAGAAGCCTGCAAGGAAACTAGGTGATACCATGTATGACATTCATAGCAAAAACCTCTCAGTTCCCTAATTCAAGTAATGTTTATTGCATAAGGAATGGCTCTCAATAATTTGAATGGCTTACTGAAACGCTGAAGAAATATATACATGTATGTATATATGTACCACATTTCTAGAAATAAAGTTTAACAACAAAATTTCAAGAGAAAATGATTTGCTAATGACCAAACTATTTGCTAATGACCAAACATGAAAAACTGAAGTTTTGGAGAAAATTGTAAGTAGGGTTATTCATAATCCGCATGATTGTTCAGATTAACTTTCAAATCAAAGTTTTTATTAATATTTTACCATACATATACAGTAGTGTATGAACTTAATACTTTAACACTGATACAAACCATGTTATAAATTCATCAAGGAAAGATAAAAAAACAAACAGAACTATGTACAAAACTCAGAATGCAATACAAATGTAAATATTTACATATACTAGTAGATTCCCCATGTTGAACGCCCATTAGGCCACTGGAATTATATTCCAATAACTTGATGTCACTTTCAAGTTTTGCATGTAGGAAGAATTTACAAAAGTAGAGATACATTTGACACTATTACGGGCAAAATGTGCAATGTTCATGCAAATAAAAATTACCGATAATTAGAATAAATTAATGTAAATATAAGTAATGACTGTCTTACTTTTGGTGTTCATGGGTGTATAATTCTGGTTGTACACATGCAAATTTTCTGAGAATTGCGAATTTGCACATGACCAACCAGAATTATACATGCATGAACACCAAAAGGAAGACAGGAACACCAAAAGTAAGACAGTCATTTCTTAAATGTACATGTTCTGATTTAATACTGTTATCACAGTAATTGCAACAAGACAATATATTAAAAGACAATTCTAAAAACCTGAGAATAATCAAATTTGATATACATGTACCGGAAGAGAACAATTCTGAAATTCTGGTATTGAGAATATAAGACTCTTTCATGATCTTCTATGAAAGATACATTGGTTCAACCAGAGGGGTCTCAAAATCATGTAAAACCCGAGGCTTGTCGAGGATTTGCACAACTTTGAGACCCAGAAGATGGAAACGATGTATCTTTCATTGAAGAACATGAAAGAGTATTTTTCTATCATATCTAAGGGCAAGGAAATAACCGAAAGAAAAGAGACGAAATTTGACAAACATAAAGTTGATCTAATGGCAAAAAAAATAAAATAAATGTGATAATTAATTCAGTCTCTAAATCTACTTCTAATTCTTTTACCTACCTCTAATTCTTTAGGCATTTTATGATAAATCCCTTCATCATCATCTTCATCACTAGAAGGTATATCATCTAATTCTTTCAAAGCATCAGCTTTCCTCTTTCTGCTAGCTTTATTTTTGTCGTCTAAGCCATCGTCTATACTATTATCTAGGGAATCATCATCATCATCACTTTGAACGTCGCTAATGTCTGATTCATCATCACCTTAATAGCAAATAACACTTGGAACTTAACAAACTTAAAATCAACGTGTTTTTTTTTAAACAGAAATATTTACATGTGAAATTGAAAATTATTTATTGTTGTACTTACACCTACAGGCACTTCTAGCTTACATGTACATGTAACAGTTCATATGAAAGAATACTTTTAGTTTTAAAACTTGGTGAGTAAGTATAAATCAATAAAGAAAAAACAAGAAATAAATTCACAGAATGAGATAAATACAAACATGTAACTTCAGACATAAAGAAAGAAAAAGTGTTTGTGAAACAGTATGCCCCTATTCAGTTGTTATCTTCTGTATGTAAAGGCTAGGTCAAAGTCACAAGGTCAAATCTGGAACCAGGCGCAAGGTATTATCACATGGAAAATGCATGTAACATATGAGTCCTTTCCCCTACCCTTCAAAAGATAAATGTAAATGTATGCACAATGTTACAGACAAGCTAACAGAATAATGTCAAAAGTTCAGACAGACAGGACAAAAATACCCCCCCCCCCACTCTTCTATATGGGAACAGTGAAATTGAAGATGGAGACAAAGGATGGAATTCAGGAAAATATAGAACTTTGATTACACAGTCTTACAATGCCTCACATGAATGAGAATCATGTTAAATCATGTGAAATTCATATAAATTTCACATAAGATTTACATGAAAAATATTTCATATACATTACTTCACATGAATTTTAAATGATTTTTTTTCTATGTGACCTTCAATGGCTTCATGTGAAATTGAATTTATATGAAATTCATGTCAGAAACTTCTCATGAATTTCATGTAAAAAATTTAATGTAAATTTCATATTCATGCTTGTTTGACATAAATTTCATGTGAATTTTTATATGAAGTTCATGTAAATTTCATATGAATTTCATATGAGGCACAATACGCAAGATCGCAAATGCAGCACATGCAGTATGTCCGCTCTGATTTTTCATTTAGTCACCTACCTAAACCATTGACATTGTTCAAAACTTGGGCAACTTTTCTGCCCAGGTAAATTGATAACGTCATACCAATGGACATCAATCGAAGCATGTGCGAGAACATTTGTATAGTATTGGTTAGAAGTATTTGATCTTCTGTATTGGTTGTGATATATGCCTTCTACATGTACATGTGTACTCACCTTCTTCAGAATCAGAAAATTCAAGCAGTTTGGCATCCTCATTTTTCAGGAACTGATAGAATTCAGGATCTTGGTCTTTTAACTTGTTCAAGGACTGTTTATGCTTGCTAGTCTTCTTTTTGCTTGTTCTACAATAACAGAAACCATTTGTATCAGTCCATGTTTTTACGATGTTTACGGCAAAAGTTGAAGTGTATGAAAAGTTGACATCTCAAAGGGTTGGCATCTCAAAACTGACTCTAAGAAAAGGTCTTGAAACATGGAGTATGCATTCTATATATATTATGTTTACCACAATGAGCAATTTAAAATATAAATTTTCCAAAAATTAATATATTGTCATAAGAAATGAAGAAATGCAATGCAAAAACTGAAAATGATGTTCCTACAAATAAATAGCTAGCAATACATTGGTTTAAAAAGTAACAAAATTATAATTTCTAATAACATAGAAAGAGGATTTGAAAACTGAAATCAATCTATCATATAAAGGTTTCACTAACTTTTCTGTTTTCTCTGGTTTATCGCCTTTCTTCTTCGTTTTAGGAAAGTCCTCGGAACTTCTTGAAGCATCCTCTGAATCAGTGTTAAGACCCGAGGTCATAAACTCCTCAACACTCAGCTCTGCTAGCTTTCTATGGAGAAATAACATATAAATTACATGTATATGTATTATCCTTAATACGCGAGATTGATACTACAAGGCTTGCAGCATGCCCGTTCTGATTTGCATTTAGTCACCTACCTTAGTCGACCATTGTTCAAAACTTGGGCAACTTTTCTGCCCAAGTAAATTGATGACGTCAAAACAATAGAGAACATTGCGCGAAAACATTCGTACAATCTTTGTTAGAATTATTTGCGATCTTCTGTATTATTTCAGTACACTCCCAACATACCTAAATTTAGTGTAGAGGGTAGCAGACACAACAAATAAATGAACAAATTAGAGCAATATGTTGAAAGTCAGACCTGTTGGACTACTGCCCTGCTCACTAAATCCAGAGCAACCTGTTTTGGAGCTTTATTCTTCTGTCTTCGGAATTTTCGAATAATTTTTGTCTCTGTAGGTTTGCCTCTTTAAGTAAAAAGTCGTAAAAATTTTTAGCATAAACTTGATAAAGGTGCTTTCAAATGAAAGCAATTTGTGATTAAAAGATGGAAAATGGAGGATCTGTGAACATTTAAATGGTGAATTTTAACAATTTACCTTACATCAAAATAAGTTAAAATAAGAGAAATCTGCTGATCGACCTTTCATCCCTGTGACAGTGTCTACAGGTGTATGTCCAAAAAGTAATTATTTAGGGATAAAGGGAAGGTTGTAAGTAGATGTAACAAACAGACAACCATCTAAGAGCAATTTGCCAAGAGGTGGACGATAGTAAACCATGAATTTTTAAGCCATGGCATCTGACATCACACATTTTACCACAGAAAATCCTGTGGACATTATATCCTCCATCCTAATTTCTTAATAAAACTACCGGGTACCGGTATGTGAAACCATAATCAATTATTCAATAATAATGATGGCATTTTTGGTTACGACTGAGAGTTCTGTAGACTGGGTCACTTTTCATAAGATGACAATGGAATATTTGTGAGGAAGTTGTTCTAGATTTTGAGTGAATGGGGCAGCAGATAAATTTTTGAACCATTTTTGCTCCGAACACTGTGTAATACCTTGTAAAATTACTTACATCTGCAGGCCAAGAATATGAGGTATGGTGTTTTTTTTAACGAGTGATATGTACATGTACTGTACTTGTATACTCTATATAGGAAATAGAGGATCTCAAATGATTTTCTGTTTGATACTGTATATTTGAAACGAGTTGTGCCAGTTTTAGATCCCCAAGCACGTGCCTTGGCGAGGAAATAAAATCTCACCAGTTTCATAAATACAATTCTATGAAATAGAACCATCATTTGAGATTCTTTTTATACATGTACCATGATTTATGGGCCATGACATACACCTTAATTGATCAATATAACATCAAATGTTGTAAATTCGACTTCATTTCTTCTTGCATATAACACGCCATCCTTGCCACTTCTATTGTCACAGACATCATAAGCGATCACTGGCTTTTCATCCATTGATAATACATCCAAAGTGTTATGTAACATGTTTCACATCACATGAATTTTAACGTCATGCAACGAGGTATTGCGTGATAAAAAATGATTACGCATTACGCAATCACAAACTTCTACATATTCTGCCACATTGTAATAACAGTACTTCATCATATAAATTTGTGGCTAGTGATGATTAAGGTCAAATATTAAGAATAGCATTTTCACAATACTGAGATTTTAGAAAAGAACAAAAATATGCAGTATGTAATCAGCAAATGAGATTTTTTTTTCCATTTACCAACGTACATGCATGAACAGTGCACGTGAATTGTGTGGGAATCAAAGTTATTTTCATGTCTTTTCTTAAAAATCATAATCAAAAATATTGACAAGTATAAGTTTTCCTTCTAACTGATTATCATTGACATGAAACTTCGAAAAACAGTATACTTTTTCTTTCCAGGCATGATTTCACATGGGCGCAGCCATAGGAAATGACGTCATGAAGTCTACTTGAGTTGATTCGCCATTAAATTATTTCGATTCGTAGTACATTCTTAGCCCAAAATCTCTTCTTCTTCTTCTTCCTAGTGGAGTGCAGGGCCTAAATAGGCATTGTCGCACTGTGAACTATTTACAAGTGATTGTGGTCTGCGAACAGGGTGCTAGTTAAAAACAACTAAAATGGTGATTTCAAAAACATGGCGACTGCTTAAATGGTGTTGAGGTGAGCCCGGCCTTGATGCACTCTAGGGTCTTTAGGCACGGTCCATTTGATATTCTGGGGGGGGGGGGGGGCTTGGGTTTTTTGTCGGAGCAAGATTATTTTTTTCGCCGAGGACCGGGGCAAAATTATTTTTTTCTTGCAAAGTTGGAGCAAGGAAATTTATTTTATAACAACTGATGTGAATATTAAGAATGTTTGTGTTTTTTCAATAGAATTTCTTTAATTTTACTTCAACTAATCTAAACATTACTTTATTTTTATGTAAAACTTGTATTCACTTCTAAACTGAGAGAGATAAAAGATTTTTACAATATGCGATATATAATTTTCAGTAAACAAAATGTATAAAAGGTCATGTAACATGTAAGAGGGCCTGGTGCAAGATTTTTACATGTAGAAATGAAAACTAGTGAAAAAATTATTAAAATTCTCTTTCTAAGCTTGTATATAAAATTAGACACTATGGTGATACATGTATCTATTAATAGTAATAATTTATAATATTGATTATGTATTTAAGCATTTCAATTGTTTCAGTCACATGCATATTTTTTATATTTTCAAATATGAACTTGCCAATTTACAGAACAAAAAAAAAAGGCGAGCGAACCGAGCCAAAATATTTTCATAGAAAGTAAAAACTGCGGCGAGCGAAGCGAGCCGAAAAATTTTCAGGAATTTTAAGCAAATTTTATAGTTATTCTTCAAATTCAGATTACTTGTAAGAGCAAGATTATTTTTTTCTGTCACATCATGAGCAAATCTATTTTTTTCATCAAAATTCAGAGCAAAATTATTTTTTTTCGAAAAAAACCCAAGCCCCCCCCCCCCCCCCCCCCCCCCAAGAATATCAAATGGACCGTGCCTTATATCTTTATAGTCTTACAGGCTATTCAAGTTCAGTGCAAACCAAATTAACTTCTCTGATTTACATAAATATGAGCGGACTAGAAAGGGGGGGGGGGGGTCCTTTGAAATACACGTACGTTATATCATGAAACACTGGATATTAAAATAATTACCAAATGTGTTTATTTATCTGATTCTAAGCATTTTGAGTGGTTGATCACATTTATTGTGACTTTATGTGAGATGATAAAATGTCAAAATTGACCGGAACTACTTTCACACTAACGCAAAAGAAAGCATGAATAGTCTAACGCATTAAATACACAATACAAATAGTCTCAAATACTCCAATAAAACGTGAAAAAGTTCCATGTGTTGACTCATAAGCATCACAGCACAGTACTGTGACTGTTTGCAGTGATTACATCGGTTGCTACGCGCATGATTTGAAAACTGCAACAAGAGAACATGAACGGCAGTTCGTTGACGGGTTTCTCGTGTTTCTAGGGAAATTATGATAGGCCTACTGAAAATACATGAAAAATTCTTGTCCTGTATTTGTTTTCACGAAACTTAATTAAATACACATGGATATAGGATGAAAATATAGTAAGTGCAAATAGGTAAAATATGCTGAGGTTCTGAATGGGGAAATACTTTTTTGCCAGAATAAATGCCGGCTTGCTGTTTCCCTCTCCAACATTTTTGTTGTTAGGGAACTAGTTCGCACCAGTTCAATATTTCCATACGCCATATGTAGAGCGAGGAACCATATTTCGCCGGTGACCATATTTCGCTGTTTCATAGTTAATTGCTTCTCATCGGTTATCGGAAATGTTCACTAAGTTTTTTTTTTCTATATCCATTCAAATATGACCGTAATACTCATGTTTTGATGGATTGTGATATATCCTGCACTCCATTTTAACAAAAAATACCACAAAATAGGGAAAAATTTACGAAAATGCCCAATTTTAGACGTAAACATTCGAAATTTTTATAAAAATTTCGAATGTTTAAAACGTTTTATTTGGCATGATTTCACAGAAGAAGTGGTGACGAAACATTTCCTGAAAATGAAATCACAATTTTTGTCCGTTTGTGTGTAAAAAGGTAACATATCAACAAAAACGGCGAAATATTGCATCCCTGAAAACATGGAAACGAAATATTTTGACGTTTAATAAGGAAACAATGAACTGCGTAAAATAATTTCTTTTTGTAGTTTTTCAGTCGAGAATTGAGTTAAATTAAATTCTAGCAAAAACAATTATTGAATTGGCCTCCAAATTTCAAGATTTTCAAAGGAATGTACGAAAAATACGGCGAAATATGGTTACTTGCTCTACTCGAACGTTTATTTTCTATAGAATTTGTACGAATTCGGAATAAATTCATATGTTTGCTAATTATAACTATTGAATATTTATTTTTGCCATTTTATTGGATAATGAAATGTCAGTTGTCGTATCACAAATTTTGCGTAAAACCGCTTCGCTGCGCTACGCGATTTAACACAATTTGTGATACGACAACTGACATTTCATCATCCAATGAAATGGCAAAAATAAACATTCAATTCTTTTAAAATAAACTATTGAGGATAATACAGATTACTGTACATGAAAAGGCAAAACACCAAGGGCAGTTCCTGACACCCTACGCCGGTGCCCCTCTGGAACTGCGTTTAGCGGAACATTAAAGCAGGTATTCCATTTTAATCTGTATTGTAATGTTCTATTCTATCCAAGAGCAAAGCCAGGACTGCCTCGGTTATAAATTGCTTTCTATATTCTATCGTACTACAAAAAAAAAAAAAAAAAAAAAAAAAACATGTTTACAAATGTCAAGAGAAATCATTACAAGGAATTTTTAGAAGCAGGGAACGCAATTCAAAATCTGCGCGACCCTCATTCTGTCTAACACTCTTCTTCTTCTTCTTCTATCCTTTTTCTGTTCTATTTTTGTCTCTTTATTTCCATCATTCGGTACGTGTATTCTAAGTCTACTTATTTTCGTTTGAGAAATTCTTTTTTTAACCTATATTGGATTTAAAGATGAAAGTTTTCAATTTGTGCAGAGATAATCATCCCATGATTCCGTCGAAATCCTCCGTCAAAATCCTTACGAAGTTTATTTATTTATTTATTTATTTATTTATTTATTTATTTATTTATTTATTTATTTATTTATTTATCTATTTATTTATTTATTCGTTTTTTTTGTCTTTCTTTCTTTATTTATTTATTTGGGGGAATATTGATTTTTTGATTTTAGGTTTATACCCCTTCCTTAAATGATGCCCCGTGCAGTTACAAATACAGAAAATATCTGGTTCGGGGGGGGGGGTTCTAAGCATTAGGTATATATAGTCCTGAGTTCCAAACTTTATTATTGATACGAAAATATACATCTGGCATTCCGAATACCTACTTTCCATATCAAAGGTACATGTATAGAATGGTGATAATACTTTCTTACACTGGCTCTGACGTCACGGTAAGCAAGTAGGAACCTACACACCTATATATCCTTGAAAATAAACACACTGGGTGATTGGTTAGGTCTGACACACCTCCACGGAAAGTAAACAAGTCAGAGGATAGACAGAAGAAATAGAAGAAGACGTAGAATTCAAAATGTCATCTGAAATACCAGGTATGTACGTGTACATGGCACAATATGTATCTTTGCTAGATATTTTAGCTTTATTCTTTTTAAATACCACTTCAGGGGAATGAATACCCTAAAACATGTATTGATCATGTTGATCGAGGCACTAAATTTGTCTTACTGTGGTCATGCTCTTAGCATGGCATGCCCATGCAGTGCTGTAGAGTTTGAGATTTTTTTTTCAGTTCATGAAGAGAATGCACTTATAGTATGTCAAATGAATGTAACTCAATATCTTAAATGCTAAGTTTAAACTAAGATTTCAGTAGAACACAGATTTTTTTAAAATTCGGGACAATTAAGGAAGGGGGGGGGTCGAAAGGAAAATTAGGCAACACTTAATTTTTTCTTTTGATAATTTTAGTCATACAAATATATGAAAACAATTAATATTTAGTTCTATTAATATTTTCCACTGGACCCAGGGCGGAGGGAGATCTTGATCTACTAAGCTGACCCTCCTTTTGAATCCGCCACTGATCCATATCTTCCTTCCTCTGTACACTACTGTGTATACTGGTTACATAATAACCATAAGTAACGGGGCATTCGCATCATCTCGAATTATTTACTTGTCTCAGGCGGATCCAGAAAATTTCCCAAATGCGGGAGAGGAAGGGGGTCAGTGACTCACTCCCGCCGAGGAGATTTATCTAATGATATTTTAAAAAAATATATGTATATGAAAATTCTTTAAGAGGGGGGATAGGGAAAGGGGGGAGACAATAACGATTTCAAAGAATTTTGAGGGTTTCTCTTTCCCCCCCCCCCCCTTGTATCCTCTGGATTCACGCATGCATGTATGTATACCATTGATCGACTTATGATTATTGGTTGATGAAGAAGAAGGATATGTGTATCGAGAACATCCGTGTGATTATCATCATTGTTAGATACACAATATATTATATGTAACAGTATATGAATATTCTCGTTCGTAAAAACAACGATATATCATGTATATACGTGACTCTGAATTTACATCAACTTTCCAAAACAAAAAAAGTAAATAGTTTATGTATATGTGTGAAAAAAATTGATATTTTCATCACAAAGCAATCGAAATATCAGAAAAAAAAGCAGCGTCCAAACTAACCCCTCCCTAAACCGAATATTTAAAGAAAAAGATGTTATTTTCGCTTATAGCGACGAGGGGTTAAATAAAAAAGTTTGACAATATATTTTTGAAACAAAATAAAAAGTATGTAATGAATAAAAAAAAAAAGTCAAATATAAATTAAAAATGAAATAAGATTAAATCAAATACACAAGCAGATAAATAAATGCACAAATAAGAAATAAATAACGGAATAAACAAAATTATAGATGAATAGATTTCCATTGCAAACGCTCATTCTAATATCCTTACTTTTTTCTCTATTTTTTTTTCTTTCTTATTCTTTAAAACTTTCCGAATTCATTGAAAATTCTAAAGTCACGTAGATTTGTTTATTTCTTAAGTGTAATCTTTTCCGGACAGGAATGTTTTAGTATACGCAATCTAAGTGTACGAGCATTTATCCATGTAACAACGCAACGTGATAAATCATTCAGTTTCTTTAATGGAAAGTGACCTAAATTTACTATGTCAACAAAATTAGGACACATTTCAGATATAAATAAGTGAAATATACTTCTACATTCTAACATGTCACAGGGGTCAGGTCAAGTTTCTTTCCCGTATTTTGTATATACCATTTCTTATCATATTGCAAATATTTAGTCTGTACTGTATCTTGAAGGTCCTTTGAAGTTGAAAGTTATACCTGATTTATGAAAATTACATTGACCGAGGTCAATCGGTTCTGTACACTTTTATAACCAGCTTCTTGATTTAATTCGCCCGTCCCACACGTTGGGTATTTTAGGCTAACGTGTGGGACGGGCGAAATATAGCAAGTGCAGCTCTAAAAATTGCACCGGGGAGGGGCCACCGTAGACAGGGCAGCGGCAACTTTGATTCTGAGAAAATTTAAATCTGCGTTAAAACGACAAATCTTGAGTATTTTTGACTATATATCAAGTAGGACTCCTTACCATCCATCTGGCACCTAGCTAGGTGTACTAGGCATGAGCATGTTCCTTATGTAAACGCTTTTGGTCAGAAAGGCTGTATTGTCCGTCCTTCAACTCATCCCTCCTTTTTGTATCGTTTAAAGTCTTTACTTATTTTCCAAACAAAATATGTTCATATCCGACTTTGAGTCCTGTCACCATGGTTAGTCAATGTCCGCTGGTATCAAACTATTAGGTGGCTCCAGTGTCATGCATGAAACTCTATTGAGGTCCTCGATGAATAAGGCGACATATTTTCGATTTAAGTCCAAAATAATCTAACTTTAATTACGTTTGAGGAATATGATCTTTCTCTTTGTCCCTATATATATAGTGTATCCATCAAACGTCGTAAAGAATAATTCAAATTATGTGCTGGTGAAAAACGTGGGTCCTGTAGCATCATATCCCACCTATCCTTCTACGTCTTTCGGTACGCTTTTCGACATAGTAACTTTCATACTTATTTGGCATATTACATTGTTTAGATTTGAGGATCACTGACGAGGGTTAAGTACCCGAAACGTGCATGTCTGGTCCATGCTGCCAATTTATCTGTTCTTAAATGATGCTATTCAATTTGAAAACGTTTGACATTTAACAATGATGTAATGCATATACATCTTATTGCAGTTGCAAGCTAACGATATCTATTTCTCGTTTTACAATTAAACAGCCTGGGATACGACTGATTTCAGCTTTTTAGCTCACCTGAGCCAAAGGCTCAAGTGAGCTATTGTCATAGTGTGGCGTCCGGCGTCCGTCGTCCGTAGTAAACTTTTAACATTTTCAACTTCTTCTCAAGAACGGCTGAAGGGATTTTGATGAAACTTGGTACATGTATGCATGAAGTACTAAAGGTCCTCTACCAAGTTTATCATTTCGGCTCGATCCCTTCAGGGGTGGATCCAGGGCGGGGTCAAATAGGCCCCAGAGGGTACCCCTCTTCAAAAATCTTCTTCTCCAGTTCCACTGAATGGATTGAAAAACTAATTGTATCTAAGTGATCTAGAAGGATGTACGATTCAAGTTTGTTCATTTCGTTAAAATCCAATAACTAATTTTTGACGCGTTTTTGACGTCTTTTTCGACATTGCATTTTTAATGCAAAAATTGATATTTCTCATAATATTTTCTTTCTGATTGAAAAATTCTGCTCCAGTTTAGTTTAATTTAGCCATTTTTAAGCAAAGGAATGCTTTAATGAAAGAATTTTGCTGAAAAATTTATTTTTGAATTTTTTATGATTTTTTTAATACTGTAAAAAAGGAAGGGGGGGGGGGGGTGGTCATTTTCATCATTTTTGGCATTTTATGGTTCTTCCCATGAATGATTGTTTTAACATTTATCATATTTATTGTAAGGAATGTAACAGTGAAAGAATTTTTTCAATATCTTGACTTATAGATTTTTAATGATTTCTTCAATACTGTAAATAGGCATGTTTTCTGTGTCAATTAGTCCCAAGGTAGCGAGTTCAAATCCCGGCTGGGCCTTAAAATTTTTTTTTCTTATTTCATTTTTCATCCATATTTTAAGCTTTGAATGCTATTTTTAACTTACCTGAATAATTTTAATGCCATTTTTGCCACTTTTTGAACTTTGGAATTTTTTATGAAGTTTGGCATTTTCTCCATATTAATTTCCCTTGAGTTCATATTGATATTTTGAAACCTATATCATAGGTAAAATTAAATTAATGAATGCTTGTGTGATAGCATTTTTGATTAACAACATGTACAATTTGAATTTATAATAATTCTTGTATTCTATAGAGTATAAAAAAGGGGGGGGGGGGGTTCAAAATTTCTGTAACAACATCTGCTGACAGATTTTTTTTTCTATTAGATGATATAATAAGAACTGGACAAAATAATTTTTTTTTCTAATTGGCTTGTATATTAATGAACTAATCAGAGTAAATACTAATCTTTCTTTCATTTACTCCATCTAACAGTGGTTTTCTGCACTTAATATTTCTTAAGGATGACATCCTATCTGATGCCTCTTTAGGTTGTCCATCCTTTCCCCGAAAGAGAGAGATGATAGGGTGCTCTTATTATTTTTCTTTAACTATTTCTTTTAATAACTTAGTAAATATATGATCTTCTGCACTCATTTATTGCATGTTTGTCAGATTAAGTTACTCAATTCTTTTATATACATTATTTGCTATAACTTTATTTTTTGAATTTTTTTTTTTTTTATATTTCAATCTAGATATGCTGTGCGTGCACATAGACCCAAGGATTGTGGGTTCAAATTCAGGCACTGGCATCCCAATTTTTTTTTTTTTTTTTTCATTTTTTGCATTTTGCAAGCTTTTTAAGCACTTTTAAATCATCTGAATACAAAAAAAAAAACCTTCTTTTTTCTTTTTCCATTTTCATTTTCTCCATTTTGCACACTCATTTATTGCATTTTACTTTTTTGGAATTTTTATGATATTTTTTTTAATTATTTATGGCATATGGACCAAAAAATTCTGACTATAGCTCTGGCTCTAACATTATTCAATGTCAGTATGTTCAGAGTGTGCATGGATATCAGGTGAGCGTTGTGCCCCCCTGGGGCTCTTGTTTTGGGGGGGGGGGGGTTTACAGATACTCATAATTTATTTTTCGATTTCCTTTGTAAATATAAACACGATCAAGGATATTCATTTTGCAAAATGATAGGAATTAGTCTTATTGGTCAAATTTCGTCATATTTTGTCAATTTCATTGTCTTTACTACTCTATCTAGGGAAATCTAATTCCAAGGATTTTCTGCACGAAATGAACTCATAAATTGAGAGTTCCTACAAATTAGAATGCGCACAAAAAGTATGGAATTCAGTAATTTTGAAGTAAAGCAGCAAGTGAAATCAAAATCAAATTTACTGATGTCAATCATTTCTGAAAACGTACTGAGATCAGTGATGCCCCTTACAGTTTAACACATATTTTATTTTCCCAACAGAGTCTATACAGAAGATGATTAGTGCTAGCAGTAACATGAAGAAGAAATCCTACTGTCCGTACAGTAAGTTCCGGGTAGGCGCGGCACTACTGTGTGAGGATGGGACCATTATAACAGGTACATGACGTCCATGTCTGGTCCTAATTTCAATGGAAACTGAGGAGCTTCTTTATTTTTTGCCTAAGCGCTAAGACAAAAAGCAAAGAAGCTCCTCAGTTTCCATTGAAATTAGTCTGGTCCATGCTGCATGTTTATCTGTTCTTAAATGATGCTATGAATTTGAAGACGTCTAACATTTGTAGCACTTGGTGAATGTCACTGCTCGTGGACCAGGAGTCCCCGAGGGCACATGTAGCCAAGTTCGATCAACTTCAGTTGATCGTTTCTTCAATGCAATCGAAAATTTCTGTTATCAAAATTTCTTGAAATTTCTAAAGCGTGGATCCTGTAGCATCACATCTTACCCATCCTACTACGTCTTTCGGTACATTTTTGGACATTACAACTTTCACACTCTTTGGACATATTACATTGTTTAAATTGATGATCACTGACGAGGGTTAAGTACCCGAAACGTTCATATCTGGTCCATGCTGAAAATTGATCTGTCCTTAAATGATGCTATTGAATTTGAAGACGTTTGACATGATGGTCCGATATATCTGAAAATTACGTGATAGCAACAATAGACAAGTATAATTTTCCCCATTTTTGTTAGACCAATTTGCATAATTTTGTGATTGTGTATGGATGAGAACTTTGGAAAAATAAAGATTTTGATTAAGTTTTATTCTCGCATCTATTTATTCATACGATCCTTTCTACAGTGTTGGCTAACTCTAACTAACCCCCATCTCTTTCATGCGAGATATAGGTAGGATTTAAAAGAAAAATCAAGTCTATCGACTTAAAATAAAATATTTTTGTCAAAAGTTGTACGCTGACACGTTGACATAAATATTATTTTGACTTTCATACTGACATACTTAGTAAGCGAGTCTTCTGTTCACACAGTCTGATTTAGATTCAGATGTATGCGACAATACCTTACAAAAATCTATCATATTTGCCTTCACAGGTTGTAACGTCGAGAATGCTTCCTATGGGTTGTCAATATGTGCTGAAAGAACAGCGTTAACAAAAGCTGTATCAGAGGGTCATAGAAGGTTCAAGGCAATAGCTGTAGCTAGGTATAAGTATATTTTAGAATTTTTCATGTGCGAATCCAGACGAATTAGGAGGGTTCCTATTGATATCTGTGAATGAAAGTCAAACATAACAATACAAAAGTTTACGAATTTTGGGAAAAAATACGGAACAAAACTTCCTCAAATGAACAGAAAATTGGACAAACAGACGGAGACAATGACACAAGCTGCACAGAAACACGAAGGACAACTTATATTTCATTCTTGAAAAATATTTTTGCTCTCCAAATTAAATCATCGTCATCTTTCATGATTCATGCAACTTAAACGATACACATAAATATTGCATTTTCAAACTTTCCTTTCAGTGATCTCAAAACGTCTTTCATTGTGCCATGTGGAGCTTGCAGACAGTTCCTTATCGAGGTAAGAAAAAAACACTAATCGAACACTTGTTTCTATGTAGAAATATGCGTTCATGCATAAACAATGTAAAGGAAAATGCCTTCCAAAAACAAATAGTCAAGGCAGCGATAGTAGCAAGCTTATAACACCAAAAATGAAAACAAAGAACAAAACCCTCCAAAACACCGGGTTTCGTTTCGATTTGTTTCGTTTCGTTTCGTTTCGATTTGTTTCGTTTCGTTTCGTTTCGTTTTTGTTTCGTTTCGCACTTTACAGGTACCCCAAAACACCAGCGTCTGTTGAGGCAACAGCTATCCGTGAATGAAGGGAGTTTAATGACTTGAGATTTTCTCCCTATATGTACTATAGAACTCGCGTGGTGTAACTTCCAGTTCGTTAAGCTCCGGCCATGCACATGCTATAGAGCTCGTGCAAAACATTATTAGAATAGAAATAACAACTTGCTATCTGTAATTTGTTGTCCAGAAATTCCCCTCGTTGCATGAACCAATCAAATTATCACATCGCAGCTTCGCGGTTCTGTGATGATTCTATTGGTTCATGCGCTTCGGGGAATTACTGGACAACAAATCACGGCTAGCTAGTTGTTATTTCTTAATTAGATAGGATCCTGACTTATCTGTTGATCGAACTCCTTAACTGAGTCTTTCGTATTCTCTCTTTTAAAGTTTGGAGCAGACTGGGACGTTTACATGACAAAACCAGATGGAACCTTTGATGTAAAGAAAACAGGAGAGCTACTTCCGAATGGTTTTGTACCAGAATCCCTCGAAGAAGAGCGTGTAAGTCACATGGCATGAATAAATTTTGAGGGACAAAATGATGATTCGGATTTAATGCCAGTAATTTATTGTCATGAAATAAAGGCGATATGCGCTTTGCTAAATGGATATAAATGCAGTCAGATTGTATATGTGGATGCTTTAGAAACAAATATGATTATCTTGATTTAACATGAGAAGTGTGCAGAAAATATGCAGGAACTTCTGAATCAGTATTATCCGGAGTTGTCTTTCTTAGTGCATCTATCATCAGAAAAGCATTCTCTTTTTACAGCCGACAGACCTTATCTTATACTAGAATCAAATGTCGTTTTGTCAATTTCATGAACAGAAGAAGGCAGTTGAACATTATTGTTCAACGATTGGTTTTTTTTTTTTCATTTTTAGTTGTATGTTTATTAAGACCACTATGCGAACCTTGCCTATAATGTTATATAATATATTATATGTTATCTTCAATGATGATTTGACATGTAACACCTCGTGGGATTGAAACGTTTTTGCAAACACTTCTAGAGCTCTCCTAGGCCAAGAACGTTTATGTCGTCATTTATTTACTATTAACTATTTAAGTGTTGGCAAAAACTATGAACTTTTCATATACCTAGACGATATAGATTGATTTATTAGGCATTGCCCTACTGTAACGGTTCATCAGTTTTGTAAAGTTTAACTTAGAAAATGAAAAAATACCAAACACCTGTGTAAGGAATCGCAACACCATACGTTTCGATCCCATGCGGTGTATAATGTTTGAGTGTGTTCATGCCAGTGCGTATCTTGCCTATGTAATCGAAGCTTCAGTGGCATATAGAGCTGGATTGTTCGTTTGCTTGTCTGAAAAACTTTAACCTTGCCCATAACTTTTGAATGGTACTTAAGTGATAAGGCTTTCATATTTCAAATTTGATACACCTTGACATTCAGACCTAGTCAACTTGACCTTAGAGTTTTTCCCCTTTTGTAATCATGGTAATAGGTCTCCCGTATTTCATTATGGCAAGACATGTTGCTACAAAAAATCTACCTTATTGAGCTAGTGACCTTGATCTTTGTCAATGACCTATGAGTATGAATCAGGTAACATTTTTTAAAATGAAAAATAGGCACTCGTCTTTCACCAAAAAATATTGTTTCTCCTTACTACATATACTAAGTCTTTGCGTAAAAACTTAACACATACTCGTTTTTGTTTTCTAAAATTGACCATTACGAATACCAAATATCATTGAAACTTTTGAATTTATTTTATTACCAAAACGAGCGTCAGCATCAAGATGTTGCATTTAGAATTTGTAGTGAATTGTTGTAACTGGTCCATGTAGATAAGAAATTAAGATGTCGTGACCTATATTTAGCTTATATAATGACTCAGGTATATGATCTTAACTCAGTCTTGTTAAATAAATATAGGAAACTACGTTGCAGTGACCTATATTTTGCTTACATTATCACTCAGGTGTAAAGCATGCATATAATATATTCATGTGGTCATGTAGAATAAAAACTAGGTTGTTGTAAACTATATTCAGCTCACATTATCACTCAGGTGTGAAATACTTGGTTTTCAAATTTAATCATTACCTCGATTATATTATGTGATATATTGAATTTGTGAATTTCATACTCGAATGAAAATTCTGCAATAAACATTGAAACATCATCCTGAGTCCTTTTATATATTTGAAACAAGTTTGACAAATCAAGAGCTATAGTACGATTTTTGAAGAGCTTGGAAGTACCATTTATGAAACAAAAGAAAACTCCTGAAAGACTACAACTGAAACCTTTTCAAGTTTCTGTACCCTTCAGCCTCTACATATTACTGTGTTGTGTGTGATGTCACATTACAATTAGATTTCAAGGCCCTTTGCTTATACATCAACTGTGCAACTCAATCCGAATAAGTGAAGGGTTTTGCTTACATAATCCGGATTCTCAATCATATTGTGAATGGCCATCAAAACTTGGCACCAGCCGCACATGGGTCTTGTCTTGAGGGTTGTACGCACGTAATCCAGGATAACCACACCGTCTGCTACTAACGTGGCAGATGGTCGTCCTAATTCGGCACCGATTGCCCATTGGTCTCGTTGGTTTATGTGTAGTCATTTATGTTTGATGTCTCTGTGTGATTTGGCGTTCATCGTGCCATTTCCGTCTCATTCTGTGCGTGTCTGCTTTGTGTTTTTGCGGTTGGCGTTTTGAGGTTCTGCTGTTGGTGCTGTTGGAGATCCCCTACTTTCTATTGTCATTCTTGTGTCGGTTTGTCTGGTTTTTGTTTTGGACTATTTCGTATTGGGGACGTTGTGCATCTCATTTCCCTTGTTGTTTGTTGAGGTTGTTTCGTTTGATATATGATCATTGTTGTTTGTTGCAGGAGTTTAACGTCTTCAAATTCATTAGCATCATTTAAGAACAGATAAATTTGCAGCATGGACCAGAATGCACTTTCGGGAACTCAACCCTCATTGGTAATCCTTAACTTAACCAATGTTATGTGATGTGGCCAAAGAGTGTGAAAATTCTTATGTCCAAAAAAGGTTTAATCTGCATCAGTTATCAGTGCATATGTTCATAATATTCTCCAACAACATCAGGTTGCAGCATCTACAGCAAAACCCCAAATCACCTAATGCAAAAACACAGAGCAGAAAAGCACAGAAATAGACGCAAAAGGGAAAAGGAACGTCAACGCACAACACAGAAACATCAAACACAAATGACTACACATAAACCAACTAGACATGCCATGGAAATAGCAGAAGGTATGGTTATCCTGGATTACGTGTGCACAACCCTCCCACTTTTCCGATTACCCAGAGGTCTCGAAAAACGTACAATTGTGGTGTAAAACAACCTCCTCACTGTCAAATGACCACGCACAAACAAGACCGCAAAACGTAGGGGCCCAAGCAACACATATGAATATGTAAATGGATATCAAAATAGGGCGTGAGCAATACAATCCGTGCTCTGCCGCCGCGAGCTCATGTATGTTATTACCCGAGGAGTCCGACTGACATTCAGAGAGGGCAGGTGGTCGTGACCCTCTCTTCTCTAAAGAGGTTTGGACAGGGCCCGTCATGGAGTCCCGTCGTCACTGTCAGTCAGAGTGGAAGTTTTAAGAATGCGGTGGTATAAGACTGTAGATTGGTCAAGTACCAAGCCAAGTGTCCGTATGGTGACATTAGGATCGTATCCACGGTATAAAAGGCGTTTGATGATTCTGACGCATTTTCGATAGTTATGTTGTCTATCTTTGATCCTTCTTATCTTGTTAATTATATCACCATAAAATGCTGGTTGTGAAATACCCAAAGTAATATACTCTGTTGCCTGTATTGATCCGAAATTCAAAAGAAGTTGACAATAATTTGTGTAAATTTTCTAGAAAGCCTTTACTAGTTTGTGAAAGCGAAAATCTTCTCCCAAAAGTTTCTTGGTAATTTGTAAATTTCTACTTTGAAAATCCAACATCACTCGGTTGCAGCACCCACAGCCAAACACCAAAACACCACAAGGAAAACAAAAAAACAAAAATGCAAAGCAAGCGACGCAAAACGGACAAGAAAAACAAAAACACAACATAGAAACATCAAACACAAATGACTACACATAAACCAAAGAGGCCAATGCGCAATTCGTGCCGACTTTGGACGGTCATCTGCTCTTAGTAGTAAATTATGTAGTTATCCGGATTTTGTGCGAACAACCCGACCACTTTTACAGTATTTCTGAAAGATACGTGTCTGTTGCACAGTATTCGAAAACAAAAATTGCCCAGAAGGGTTCTCTTTGGTAGCAGAATTGAAGTGAAATCAATTATGTAATGCGCTAACATGTACGATGCATGCAATTGCTTGATGTTGCATAACCGTAACAAAACACAAATTTAGACACTTATTCCATAAGACATGTAATTATTGTAATTTTATACATGTTAACACATTTAACTGATATCGGTTAGTGAGAAACTGATTTTACAAGATGTCTCTAGAAAATTATCTGCTCATGTACTCTGTTTATAAGAGCACAGTACATCAACGCATTTGAAATTTTCTGTTACAAAATTTCTTGAAATTTCTAAAACGTGGGTCCTGTAGCATCATATCCCACCCATTCTGCTACGTCTTTTGGTACATTTTTGGACATAATAATTTTCATACTTTTTGGCCGTATTACATATTTTAGACTGAGGATCACTGACGAGGGTTTAGTACCCGAAACGTGCATGTCTGGTCCATGCTGTAAATTTATCAGGTTTTAAATGATGCTATTGAATTTAAAGACGTTTAACATTCGCTTGCTTCGAAACGTTTTCTACATACTGATTTACTTTCTCCAATGATCTATTTATAAACATTGTCAATCAGTGAATGAAAGTCAGACACAAAAGCCGAAATAAGATTCCAGATATCAGAATCAAAAGGCTTACAAATTCTTGAAAACATATAAGACAGAACTTACTGACGAAAAAAAGAAAAGAAAAAAGGTGAAAATAGTCGGAGACAATATCACAGCTCTATAGAAACACGAAGGACAAATTTAACCAATAAACAATCTTCAGAGTCCATTGCAAGTCCGGAATGCATTGTAGGTGGCGCTGTTAATAACGCGCCGTGCTTATTCGATATTCCCTTCTCATTTGTGACGGCATCTGACGTAAATTGATTGTGACGTCATCAAATTCAATAGGAACAAATATAAAATTCAGGGAAAACATGCTTCATATACAACATTTCTATAGGAATTTCAATACTTCATGCTAATGAATTTGAAGACGTTAAACATTCATAATGCGTTAACGTCAGATACCATCCAAAGCGGGAAGTAACTCTGTATATCGAAGAGTAGGAAATACAGGCTCTCGGAAATTTGATTTCAATTCTTTTTTATGCTTATCTTTGTTTAAATGGCAGATATTTATAGTATTTGTATTCGCAGGATTCACCTTGTGTTAATCTTCGAATCACGCATCTCGGTTTTGATTTTTGACTAAGCTATTATTATGGAATTTTATTATTATGTTTTTTTAGTTTAAGGTACAACGTTCATACTTGTAGTCATTAATGTAAAATGATGTGAGAATAATGCCTGTTCATACATTTGTACTTGTTAGATTATCAAATGTCGAAGCCACGGACGGTACAGACTAAGTCTAAATTCATGTTGAATGGAAGTGTTCTAGGCATATTTGCAGGACATTTATGTGTCGCTCGGCGAACAAAAATGTTTTACCCAGAATTTATCTTAACAATAAAAACAGAAACACACAAATACACAAATTTTCGGCCCCTCGGCCTGTATCCAGAGTAAAAAAGACAATGTGTACGACAACTAATGAGTTAAAGAAGATCCTGACGATAATCTCAACAGCACTAACAATAGAGCACTATATTGAGCATCGACGGACCCCTAGCAAGCTAGAGGTGGGATCAGGTGCCCGGGAGGAGTAAGCATCCCCTGTTGGCTAGCCGCACCCGCCGCGTCGATGTTAATGCACGATGAAGAACACAGTATATAAAATACATGCACTGCCTGACCTTATGTCTATGTAGAAAGTGCTATGGCGACCATGTCAGGGAAATATATTCAAAACACTTACTGTCAAACCCCTCGCGGGGAATTTTTTTACGAGCTCCACACGGCAAAGGGCATAAGTGTGACACAAATGAGTTAAAGAAGATCCTGACGATAATCTCAACAGCACTAACAATAGAGCACTATATTGAACTAAGTAGAATTTGTGTATCTGAGTCTTTATGTTTTCATTGTATAATCCAATCCCTCTGGAAAAAATATTTCAAATTGTATCAATTTTTAGTTCATTTGCACCAGAATGTTTGTATCTTTTAAAGTATCGAATGTCATCGAGCACATCAGACATAGACACGTGAAAAAAGCGCTATTATCAGATGGAGATTTTTAATTTTTGTGTCGAAAACCAATATCGACTTTTATGTACTCCTAGATAGATATTTTGTAATGGCTTGTGAGAGAATCTTTAGAATCATGAAAGGAGAATAAAATAAAACCCGCCGATGATATCGACTAAATCTACCTTTTTGACTTATTACATAGATTGCAACTATGTCCAGACGCCTATTTTAACGTATATTGAAACGAAATAAATTATTAACAATATTAATTGTTTTTGTAAGAAATTATGTTACTCGTAATATGATTGAAGCGATTATGATTATTTGAAAGTAGATGAAGCTCTTGGTGCTTTTGACTTTCCTCAATTTTTATGGGAGGGTACGTCCTCCTAATAAAATAATCAAGAGTAGCTACCGTATAACCATAAATATTCGCGAGAAACTTATTTTTGCTATATTCGCAAGTGATTTGCAATCGCAAAAATATATTCCCTCAAACAATTGTGTTTGATAAAGTATATCTTAAATTCGTATATCAGCTCTTGTTCTTATTGTACATGTATGTACCATTTTCACTTTTTCTGACTTAATGTTAAGAGAAGTGAATTGAGGATGTTCTTACGATAGAACTGACTAAATATTCAATAATGAAAGATACAAAACAGCAACATCATGTGTTCATATTTGTTTGTTATTTAGGAATCGCGAAAAATTGTCGTCTGAAAAAATAAAGACATCCTATTTTACATAAAAAATCGCGATATTTTATACCCGCGAATAATTTTGGTTATACGGTATTCTTAACCTTGATTTTCTTAATAAATGCTGCATTTCAATTTTGCAACAACTTCTTTCTCTAGGGACAATCGAAATGAAAGTCTTCGTCAAAGGTTAGGGTAATTTCAGACTAACAAAATTTTTTTTCTATCAAAAGATTACATGTATCAGAAATTCATAAAAATCTCAAATTTATTTATCGACTAAAAGATTTGAAATAATGTCTTATCATGTATGTTCCTGTAGGTGTTTTGATTTATATTGTTTTTAAATAGGTGCTTTGATTTTGATTTTTGTTTTGTTTTATTATTATTGTGTTGAAGACACATTTTGTACCCAGAAAAGACAAGATAAAGGGAACAAACAGTCGAGAACAACATGAACAATAGTCTGTTCCCATATAGACATGTATTTCCTCCATTTGAAAGAGTTATCTCCTTTCTTGGATTACAACTCTCGGGTTTTATCCATCTCTGCTAGGTTAAGATTGCTTTACTTAAATAAATTTTCTGAAGTTTTTACATCGTATACATCAATGTTTTGATGAAAATTACAACCATGGATATATTAAAGAAAAATAAGAAGGTTAGTTATGAAATCTCATCTGAAAATGTATTTATATTTCTTTTAATGTCAATATTTTGCATGGTAGATATGGATAAAGTCCGAGAGTTGTAATCCAATATGGCGGTTTATTTGGGGGTATAACATCATCATGGGAACACACTATATCATCATGTGTTAAACGTCTTCAAATTCGATAG
This sequence comes from Pinctada fucata, assembly GCA_028142955.1. Lineage (NCBI taxonomy): Eukaryota > Metazoa > Mollusca > Bivalvia > Pterioida > Pteriidae > Pinctada > Pinctada fucata. The sequence goes on along the minus strand of AP027112.1, from coordinate 34,318,076 downwards.
CATTATTTAAGAACAGATGAATTTACAGTATATGGACCAGACATGCACGTTTCGGGTACTTAACCCTCGTCAGTGATCCACAATCTAGACAATGTCATATGGCCAAAGAGAATGATAAATATTATGTCCAAAAATGTACCTAAAAACCTAGCAGGATTGGTGGGATATGATTCTGCAGGACCAACATTTTAGACATTTCAAGAAATTTTGATAACAGAAATTTTCGAATGCGTTGAAGATACTATCAACCGAACTCGGTGACTCCTGGTCCACCAGCAGTGACACTCACCAAGTGGTACACATGTTAAACGTCTTCTAATTCAATAGCATCATTTAAGAACTGATAAAATTTTCAATTTGCAGCATGGACCAGACATGCACTTTTCGGGTACTTAACCCTCGTCAGTAATCCTCATGAAATAAGTGCACAGAAAAATAAGTCCTCAGAAAATTAAGTGCACAGTATTTGAAAAACAAAATATTGCCGAGAAGGATTTTCCTTGACAGCAGAATTGAAGTGAAAGCAATTATTATTATTGAGACAGAATGATTCAGATAAATTAAAACGTACACCACTTTATGACCCTTCAGCCTTTATCAATTGCAAAACTTCAATGAATTAGTAAAGAAAGTAAAATCCATAGTCTGCTTAACTTCTCATAAGCATTCATTACAAATCATTGTCTTTGTGAAAATTATGGTAGGCGGATTATGGAATACGACAGAGTGACTATCACGTGACTCAGAGATCATGAATATTTAAATTAGCCATGTGCGCGTAAATTATCAGTGACTGAAAGTCAAACATAGAACCCGAAATCAGATTCCGGGTTCCACTCCACCATTTCGTATTAAATTTAGGGTACTGAATATTAATGTAAAAGGCAATCATGGCATATACCCCTGACTAAGAAAGCTTATATAAAGCAAGGGTGGGGAAGTAGTGAATCGGTTGAAAAGTGTTAGGTAATATGTCGACTCTGTAACAAGACACTAAACTTTTTGAATTCTTATTTTCGTATCCTGTATAAACACTGCAACGTGCGATGGACCATGCGTTCACCATGCCAAAAATCACAGAAGTTGGTTCGACAGCGGTTTCTGGCAAACGAGCCGCAAGAACCTCCTGATTTTTCCATAAAGTAAGAATATCTCTCTCAGACAATTGACTGAAATATAGTGCTTATTCGGTCTTTTCGTCCTCTTCTCATTTGGGACGGCATCTGAGGTTAATTAATTGTGACGTTATCAAATTCTATGGAAACAAGCATAAATGACGTTTCTATAGGAATTTCGTTATGTCACGATGTGTTTACGTCGGATACCGTCCCCAGTGAAAGTAACTATGTATATCGAAAATTAGGAAATACAGACTCTCGGAAATTAAATTTGATTTAAATTCTTTATTAGGCTTAACTTTCGCTTCTTTTCATATGATGGAAGTTTTTGTTTGTTTACTTCGGTTCCTGTTTTATCCTGATTTTGTATGCCTTCGGTTTCTGATTTTCTGAATTATCGATTTTGTGCTGTATACAGGAATATGGTCATTACCCATATTTGTCATTTGTTAATATGGTAGATATTTTCAGTATTTCACCTTGTGTTAATCTTCGTATCACGAATCTCGGTTTTGATTTTTCACTTTATGCACTTTTATTATTATGTTTCTATAGTTTAAGGTACTGTATTAATACTTGAAGTCATAAATGAATAATGATGTGAGAATAATGCCTGTTAATACATTTATACTTGTTAGAATATCAAATGTCGAAGCCACGGACAGTAAAGATTAAGTCTTAATTTATATTAAATGGAAGTGTTCTATATGTATAATTGCAGAAAGTTTATACCGGTGGGGACTTGTGCATCTCTAGTCGATTAAAAATGTTTTACACAGATCTATTTATCTTTACCATAAAGACACAAACACCCAAATACACAAATTATAGGCCCCCTGGCCTGTATCGAGTGTAAAAAATACAATTTGTATGACAACTAAGTAAAATCATAGTCGTTTTTTACACTGTCGTTTTTGCCAAAAGACCGAAAATTTGTGTATTTCAGTCTTTGTGTTTTAATGCATCATCCCTTTTCTCCGGAAGAAATATTTCAATTTGTATCAATCTTTAGTTCATTTGCACAATAAAGTTTTGTAACTTACGTATTGAATGTCATTGGGCACATCAGACATGAACACGTGAAAAAAGCGCTATTATCAGATGGAGATTTTTTTTTTGGTCGAAAACGAATAACGACTTTTATGTACTAATAGATATAATTATAATGACTTGTAAGAAAATCTTTGGAATCATGACAGGAGAATAAAAATAAAACAAGCTAATGATTAAATGACAGAGCAATCAACTAAATCTAACTTTTTCACTTGTTACATAGATTGCATTTATGTCCAGACAGCCGCCTATCTTATTTCTGACGTTTTAACAAGTAGATATTTTACTCGTAATTTATTTATGTTTGAAGCGAATATGAATTGAAATTTATTTTTGACATTTATTCAATGAATTGAATACGATTAATGGAAAGTAGATTAATCACTTGGTGCTTTTAAAAAATGAATCTTATATTTTTTATGTCGATGCAGGTATCACCCGAAAAATTGGACAGGGAACTGCATCAATGCTTTTATTTTTTATGTCCATTTTTTCGGGTGATACCTACATCAACAGAAAAAATATAAGATTCATTTCTTATCATTTAATCATCATCTTTTTATGGAACACGGACTGTTTTCTTGGATCTAAATACAATCAATAACGGCACTATATTTCGTAAGTCGGAGGGTTTTGCGGTGATACGTTTGCCAAAACAAGTTATGGCAGCCGCCATGATTCAAACAGCGAACTATCGTCTCTATAATTTTGGAATTAGGACCCGTTTGAGCAAATTCTACATGTACTGTTCAGTTTTGAGTAAGAAGAAAAGAAATGGTACCCTTGAAATGATAAGCAAACATCAACAAATTGTATTTTCAGCAACGAGTTCATTCGTGTATGAGGGAACCCCCGGTTCTAAAAACAGTGCTATAAATAGACTTCCGTGAAAAATTGTGTTGATCGATGTATCAACACAATTTCTCAGCCAATCAGAATATTCGTTTCTTGAAAATGACAATGGATATTAAATGATATGTCTTTCCACAAATTTTATAAGACGGTCCTCATAGTCTTGATCATCCTTCTAGAAGAGTGTTTGGAATCTCCAAAAGAAAAAAATTGAATTTTCAACTTAAATCATTGTTGCATGTTCAACAGCTACTTTCTCCTAAACATCTAAATGAAAGTCTTCGTCAAAGGTAAACTTTATGGTCATTTACAAATGTATGTCTAACAATACCTTTTTTTTCAGTCAAAAATTTACATGTATCAGAAATTCGTTAAAATCTATTTCTCGACTAAAAGATTTGAAATTATGTCTAAACATGCATATTCCTGTAACGTTGGTTTTTTACAATTGTTTTTTAAAGAGGTGTTTTGATTTTGTTTAAATTTGTTTTTATTATTACTGTGTTGACGAAACATTTCGTACCCAGGAAAGACAAGATATATGGAACAAACATTTGAGGACAACGAGAACGATAGTGTGTTCCCATTTAGCCATATATTTCCTCCATTTGCTAGAGTTATCTCCCTTTTTGGATTACAACTCTCGGACTTCATCCATTGTTAAGATTGAAGATCACTGACGAGGGTTAAGTACCCGAAACGTGCATGTCTGGTATGCTGCAAATTGATCTGTTCTTAGATCATGTTATTGAATTTGAAGACGCTTAACATCTGCTGTGTTAAAATCGTTTTACTTTAATACATTTTCTGAAGTTTTCACATCGTATTCATATATGTCTTGATGAAAATTACAAATAATAAGAAAAGTTAGAAGGTTAGTTATGGATTCTTTTCTGAAAATCTATTTATAATTTTTTTTATGTCAGCAATTTGCATGGTAGAAATGGATAAAGTGAGAGAGTTGTAATCCAATATGGCGGTTTATTCGGAGGTATGTCATCATCATGGGAACACACTATATCATCATATCACCTATTATGTGATGTTTTAATCCTTAGGAACATACCAAATATGTGTTTTTAAATCTGGTATTAGTGGATAGTACTAAACGATGACGCGTCAGTTGTTATCCATATTAGATAACTCTAAGTGGCTTACTGCAGCTCACAGTGGCACTCTTTATTCATCCTCTTACAACAACACCATTTGCTACTAACGTAGTAGATGGCCATCCTTGAATCGTAATCCGGATAACTACACCATCTGCTACTGACGTGGCAGATGTCCGTCCTAAGTCTGCACCGATTCCCCATTGGTGTCGTTGGTTTATGTGTGATCTTTTGTGTTTGGAGTTTTGATGTCGTATTCTGTATTGTGTGTCCCTTTTGCATGGTCTCTTGCTGTGTATGTCTTTTGTGTGTTTTTACTTAGGGTGTTTTGATGTTTTGCAGTTGGCGCTGCAACCGTGTCTAAGTGATAGAGATCCCCTCCTTTGTTTTTTTTACTGCAGCACAGTGACACTCTTTATTTATCCTCTTGCAATTGTGCTGTATCTTTACGTATAATCAATAATTTCAATTCTTCCGTAACTATTTTGCAAAATTTATATATGAAACTGTGTATACAGTTGTGTGCTTGAAACGTTTCGCAAGTCATGTACAAGTTTTATTATAAAAACATCACTAATTAAACTAATATTGTATCTGTCTAGCATTCTTGTTTTTCTTTTTAATTTGCAATATTACTGCATGATAAAGCACAAATACATAGTCTATTGCAAATACTCGTGACAAGATATCCAGTACCACTATATTAATTTATCATATTTCATCACAAAGAAACATGAGTATAAAGACCTCAGGCAATTTAGAAATGAAATATTTCATAACAAAGGAATGATTCAGTGTCTTGCTGATTCCAATGTGTCTGTAGTACGGAACGGAGGGCTGATTGATATGTTGCGAACCTCGGTTTACTGGGTTGTAGAGGCTAGTCTGCTGATAGATTATCTCTAAAAAGGACAAACAATCAATGTAAACGTCTTCAAATTGAATAGCATCATTTAAGAACAGATAAATTGGCAACATGGACCAGACATGCACGTTTCGGGTACTTAACCCTCATCAGTGATCCTAAATCCTAAATCTAAACAATGTAATATGCCAAAAAGTATGAAAGTTACTATGTCGAAAAGGGTACCGAAAGACGTAGCAGGATGGATGGGATATGATGCTACAGGACCCACTTTTTAGAAATTTCAAGAAATTTTGATAACAGAAATTTAGATTGCGTATTTCAGAGAATGAATTCAAACCACATATATGCGTCACCTAAATGCAAGGACGGGTTAGTGCAGTGAAAGTCGGTCAGACTTCTCGGGTGATTGATCTTGAGTTCACTTCAGCCAGTAGAGCACAGACTGTTATACGCATGCCATAGAAAGTTTCATATCCATTTAAATAGAATCTGTTACCCGAGGCCGCTGCGTTTTACTATCCTGTTTGTGATTTTACCTTATAGCAATCAGTTTGATGTTGATACAGCAATTGTTACAAGAGGCCGCTGCGTTGAACTCTTATATGTGATTTCACCTTACAGTGAGAAGTTTTATGTTGATACAGCAATTGTGTGTCTATGCAGACCTCTGATTATCCGGATAAGTGGGAGGGTTCTGCCTATGTAATCTGGATAATAATGTCGAAGGGTTCCAACTCTCTACCTTCTTGAAGAAAATTCCAAACCAATTTACATGTTCAAGACACGTGTTTCGAATATTAAATTCTCAACACTGATGCTTTCAGCGGAGCCACCAAAAATAATTTCAGTAGTGCCCTCTTTAAGCAATATAATAATAATTTTTTTAAGTTAGATTTTTACATTTACATTTCAGAGAGCGCGCGGCTCCAAATTTTCTGTAGGGTCGATTCAGTAGCATATCCAAATAAAATCTATGTTCAAAATATCATTGGAGGGATGGTGCTTAGATGTTAAACTCCTTTAATTTCGATGATATTTATCGGTAAAATGGCAAACATACCATTTGGTAATAGCAGATACATTAGCCTTTATGCCAATAAATGAATTTTTCAACTTCGTTCCAATTATTGACGATTTTAATCGTATATATACTGAATGAATGGACCTGACTCGCTCATATGTTGAGATGTACAGCTGTGTCATTATGAATAAGTATCAGATTTATTACTGCACTTTATTTCACTTAACCTTGAGGGCAAAAACGCTTAAAGTACATATATTATGCTAACATTCTTGTACCATCCCTCCAATCGATTGGTTCTACAGTTTTTTAAAGTATTCTTCTAAAAAGACTCTACAGGAAATCTAGTACCGCCCATTCTTAACAAAATAGATACTAGAAACTGAAATTTGGCGACAGGGCGCCACGCATTTTTGTTTTTCAGATTTTGATAAATCGACGAGCGGTCGCCACAGAAAATTATCATTTGTGATATCCTTGAGTCATTTTGCCTATCAAGAGAATCATAAATATTTCATTATTCAAAACATCAATACCTGGAGGACATTTGATAGAAAGAAAAGGGAGGGATCTCCAGCATGACCCCCCTGCCATCATCCAGCGAAACAAACCCTTAAGAAAGCGACACATTAATGCCATCAGACAAAACTACAAACAGCGAAAAGACACAACTATATTCACTAGAACATCATACAAAACAATCGAAACAGGCGTACAGAAACATCAAACATTAATGACAACACATAAAAAGAAGAGACCAATGTGACCCGGTGCCGACTCTGGACGGGAAGGAATCTCTAACAAGACTCGATGGCAGTACCCCCACGACTAAACACCTAAACACACTTGTATGAACACACAGAGCATAAAAGCACAACAATAGACGTAAGGGAAGAGATACACCAAATACAGCATCACACAAGAACAAGAACACGGCGGGTGCAGCTAGCCAAATAGGGGATGCTTACTCCTCCTGGGCACCTGGTCCCACCTCTAACTTGCTAGGGGCCGTCGATGCTCAATTTGGTGCTCTATTGTGAGTGATGTTGAGATTGTCATCAGGATAATTTTGTTCTTCTTCAGTTTTGCCCGTACCTTGTGAGACAGCCTATGTGAGAAACATAAGTTGTCTCAAAGGCTACATCATCCAATCATTAAACGTCACATACCAATCAGCTGTTCCAAACGACCAATCAGAGATATCGTACTAAAGACGCATACGGCTTTTGAAAGTACTTTTTATAAGTAACTGGCAATGAAATGTTGACGAAGCTTGAGTTTGACGTCAGAGGGCTATCATGTGATTTTACAGACGTGGGACATATAATTGTGAAATTCCAATTATCCGTAAGAAAAGCATGATTTTTATCTAGTCCATCACTTGTGACGGAAATTTTTCATATTTACCCTCCACTCGGGAAAAGATGAAATTTCCGTCACTCGCGTAAATTTTAATATCACACTCAGTAGATCGTGATAGAACCTGTTAATCTCACAAGACTACACATAAAAGAAACGAGAATATGAAATGCCAAAAAGAGGGGGAGGGATGTCATTTTACATGTCCTATGATAATTGATAATTACCGTCTTCAACTCTTCATTATTTGTTTTTCTTTTTTGCCAGGAACATGAACAATGATACATCTCTTTCATAGAATATTTATTTGTTTTATATGATACATTGCTGCTTTTATGATCAATATTTCGAAATATTCATTCGGATAGGGGACGCTTCACAAAAAGAAATATGAAAGATGTCATGAGCGGTGTAAATGTCACTCATCTTTGAATTAGCTTGTATTACTTACTAGCCAAGAATTCATCATGAGTCTTTTTTAAATATCTAAAATAATACAAAAGAGGTTAAACATTTGTTGAAAAACGTTACCATTAAGGTAGATTGAAATATTTCTTCCAGAGGGAAGGGATGATAACAAATAAGAAAAACAATTAAACATCCCTTCCCCCTGGAATATTTGTGCATTTGTGCATTTGAGTGTTTGTGTGTTTATTCGTTACCATTAAAGTCATGTTTATTATTTTCTTAATTCTGTGCCAGTTTAGTATACAATGCTACCATTGTCTAAAACATTTAGCATTTTGAATATATTTTCTATTGAAATGATAACAGCGAAAAATATATTGCGAACTAACCCACTGAGCTTAAGAGAGTAGGCATATATTTATAAAGAGCAGATGAATTCAATATAGTTTGAAATTATTTCCAACCTTTAACCTTGGAAACATAAAAAACAGAAAAAATCAGTTTTTAAGATTCTACGAAGCCTGTGTCCCATACAAATGTTATAAAAAAATCACCGCCTCCAGGACAGACACTTTTACGTCTGATATGGCGTTATGTGAAGTGACGTAACGTGACTTTGGTAGGAATAACGTGCTACAATTAATTAGCCACGAACTGCCAACCCCACTGACCTTTTACAGTCATGATACATGCCGCTCAAAAACAATCCGAATTTTAGACTGTGAATTTAAAACGTCTTCAAATTCAAGAACATCATTTAAGAACAGATTAATCTGCAGCATGCACAAGACATGCACGTATATCTCATTCGTTACTATCTACTTTCAGAATGTTCGTCTTGCCTTTTCATCGTAAAAAGACATAAACCTTTATACCGTATAACCAGAAATTTTCGCGAGTATCAAATTTCGCGATTTTATGGTAAAATAGGGTGTCTTTATTTTCGCGAGTACAATTTTTCGCGATTCCAGAATTACAAATAAATGTGTTCATATGATGTTACTGTTTTGTACCTTTCATTATTTCAGTTTAAGTAAGTTCTATCATAAGAATACACTCAATACAATCCTCCTTACGTTTAATCAGAAAAAGTGAAGAATGACACATGTACAATATGAACAAATGTAACGGATATAACAATTTATTATACATGTATACTTTATCAAACACAATTTTTCGCGAGAATAATTTTTCGCGATTCAAAATCACTCACGAATATAGCGAAAATTAGTATCTCGCGAAAATTTCTGGTTATACGGTATGTAACAGAGAATTTAAGAAGGTATGCCCACCAAATTAATTAGAACGTTTACCAGTCTCTCTAATGATCCAATGCCCTATGTAGTTCTCCTTTTGAACATTGCCATCCTGTCGGATTTGCTAGACACCCTCTAAGTCATTCTAAATACTCTTTTTGGGGTTTCCTGACTGACCTTGTATTTGACAATCGTGTTTTAAGTTCATTAATGATGTAAAATGTTCATTTATGTTGTTTCACCAAAATTTCATTTCAAAAAGCTTCGTGGGCCAATCTTACATCACTGTACCACTGTACCAGTTTGCTCTACCTTCTGAATAGAAGCAAAAAATCTAGCTACGTCGCCAATCATTGCCTATGTGCTTATCAACTGACCTTCTGAACGCACTATAAGCTTTTCTAAAGATTCCGAATAAAAGTACATTCTTACTTAATAAGTCTATGATAAATCTAAGTAAGCTGATTATTTTGAGACAAAGACGATCATGACGACAATCTCAACAGCAATCACAAATGAGTACGAAATTGAGCAACGACGGACCCCTATCAAGCTAAAGGTGGGACCAGGTACACGGGAGGAGTAAGTATTCCCTGTTTCTCTAGCCGCACTTACCGTCGATGTTCATGCACGAAAATGAAAACAATATATAAAATGCATGGGCTTTCTGAGGTTATGTCTATATAGAAAGTGTTATGGCGGCCTTGTCAGGGAAAAATATTCAAAACACTTACTGTCCAACACAACGGCAAAGGGCATAAGTGTGAAACTGTACCACTGTGCCAGTTTGCTCTACCATCTTAATAGAAGCAGGAAATCTAACTACGTCGACAATCATGGTCTATGTGTTTATCGACTGACCTTCTTAACGCGCGGTAAGCTTTTTTATAGACCCTGAATAAAAGTGCACTCTTACTTAATGAGTCTATAATAAATCTTAGTCTGCTATATATCTTGAGTAATCTTTGGCATGAGACACGCGGATGCTTTGATTCAAATCCAAATGAGAATCCGGCCACTGTGCAAAGTGAGTGGGATTTCCACTGCACTTCTGGTAAGTTAAAAGGAAATCAAATTCCTGTCAATTTAACTTAATTATATATGGAATCATCAAAAGTGGGACTTCCTGCAACTACACTAAATTCTTGATCCCTTGTTCCATATGAACTACACTAAAATGTCTTCTCACCATGGACAAAATAACCTCTGCGGTTACCAATATGAAGTGCAAAGCAAAAACCAAGTTTGACCCGCTGAAGTCAAAGAAATAACTATATGGTCAACGTTATCTTGAACATCATGCTTCATGTCAGAAGTAAATTCAAAATCCCCCGTATCAATCATTTCTCTGGTGATATCAAAGACTCAAGTCTATTCTTGAATTAGGTCGAAGATCCTGAGGAAAACGTCCTAGTGTTATTTACCTTGCTATAAGCTATCGTCAAATGATTGATTATTATTGGTCGATTTGCGACTCCTTATATATGAAGCAGGGGATGCTGAATCTTCCTGGACAAGGATGCATTTTACTTAGAATTATTATAAATCGTCGTTTTTACACTTGCTAAAGGCCAAGGGGCCGAACATTTGTGTATTTGAGTGTCTGTGATGCCTTCCCTCTGGAAGAAATATTTTGAATCATCTGCTATTTTGTTTTGTTTCATGTCTTATCAGGTTCTTTGTTTTCGTACTGGGATGTTTTGATGTGGGTGGTGCAACTGAGTCTTGTTGGAGATCCCATCCTTTCTTTTTTATTCTTATGGATCATTTACATTTTGATGGATAAACTATCTTTCGGACCTCTCCGGACATAACATGTCAAATTTCTTTCCTTCGCGCCATTAAGGGGTATGCACCGCTGCACATCAGAAGAATGGATAAATATTACTATACCTAACCTTCAATATTACAATGATTCTATGTCTACAAACTATTGTCCTTCAATTTTCAGTACACCGTCTCATAATCTTATAAATATCCTGTTTATATTATACGGGTCTTTTCGAACACGAATTTTTATAGGTAGACATTCTCACATGTCCATCCACCTCAACATAGGTATTAAAAATAAAAAAATTAAAGTATCTTCGTTAACTCGCCTGAATTTGTACTGCTTACGAATTATTTATCTATAATTTTCATAGTATTACATGGTGTTATTGGAGACAAATTACAATTGTTTAACATTGCTAGGATCCGCCTCTGGATTCCTCTCCATGTTGACATGGCTATATAACTTCCAGCGTGTAAAATGAATATATCCGGCATTATGACAAAGTATGATCAAAATTGAAGGACAACTGTTTGTAAAAATACGAACAAAGAAATCGTTAATAATGCAGAACTGTAGCTGCACTAAGCTCAAATGGTCTTCGCTAAATTATTGATGCAGTTTTTGTTTAGAAAGATGTGAAAATGTAAATGTTGAGGTACAGAAAACTTGTATCAAAATGGTTAAAATTAGAGTCTTAATTCTGTAGAACGGCAAATTTTCAAAAATGCTTAATCCAATCTAATATTGGTAGTTATATTTTGTCCATACCCCTTAATATTGATTCGTAGTGTGTTTTCGGTAAGAAGAACGGATAGAATTGGCATGCATTCTGCTATTTACACCACTGACCTTTTACAGGAAAAAACGATATCTCCATTAACACTCGGCTGCAGCACCAACAACAAAACCCCAAAACACCCAATGCAAAACACACAGAGCAGACACACACAGAAAGAGAGGCAAAAGGGACAATGAAAACCAATTCACATCATAAAAACATGAAACACAAAAGACCATACATAAACCAACGAAATCAATGGGCAACCGGTGCCGAATCGAATAACGCACAATTCTAATTGGTGTAAAATAACATTCTCACTGAAAGATGACCATTCAAACAAACAGCATGACGCAGGGGTCCAAGAAACACACAGATAACAGAAGGCATAGGAAATACAGTGCTCTGCTGGTTGTAGCGAGTTAATGCATGTGATCACTCGAGAAGTTCGACTGACATCCAGAGAGGACAGGTGATCGAGGCCATGTCTCCTCTGAAGAGGTTTGGACAGGGCCCGTCATGGAGCCCTATCGTCACAGTCAGTCAGAGTGCAACTCTTAAGAAACCGTTGGTACAAGAATGTAGACTGGTCCATTACCAAGCCAAGTGTCCGTCTGGTAACAGAAGGATCAAATTCACGGTATAAAAAGCGTTGGATGAATCTAACACAATGTTGATGGTAATTCTGTCTACCTTTGAACCTTCTTATTTTGGTAATTATGTTACTATAAAATGAAGATTTTGAAATACCCAAAGCAATATACTCTGTTGCTTGTATGAGTTCGAATTTTGCAGTCACGAGACTGATAAGATGAAAAAAACCCTAAGTGTTCGGTTCCCGAATAAAAAAATCTATATTTTTCAATTTTTTCGAATCTTTAAGGCAATTATTTTCAGGGTTGCTACTTAACCCGTACAATATTAGCGAGCGAAGCGAGCAAGCGGGCCCGAAGGGCTTTAATGGTAACACATATATACAAAACAAGTGGAAAAATGAACGAAAATAAGGAAGAAAAGATACATACTGACCAATTTATTTTTCTTCAACCAAGAATTGGCAAGATGTTTTTATACGAAAATATTTCTAGATGAATTACTATTTTTTAGCTATATGGTGTAGATTTGGTTTTTTCAGTGTGCAATATAAAGCTAGGATGAGAAGTAGCGAAATAGTTGAAAAAAGATAGCTTATGATGTCTGCAACAGGAGACTGAAAAATTTTGAATCCTTAGTTTCGTATCCTGTAAGAAAATTTTTGAATCCATAGTTTCGTATGCTATATGGATTTTTTAAATCCTTAGTTTCGTATCCTATATAAACACTGTTAATTCATATTATTCATATGCTCTACGCAGAGAAATAAAAATGTGTGTGCTTGCATCACATATCAGTGGTTTATAGGGTATACTGTAAACGTGGTTATTTCACCGGGGAAAATTTTCGCGATTATAACATCAAGACGGATCTCATGGGGGAAATATTCGCCATGAAATATCTTTCCCATAGTAAGAATGCAGCGGGGATATTTTCGCGTGGGGGAAATTTTCTTGAAACCCCTCGATTCGCTAAAAACGCGAAAATTACCCCCACGTGAAAATGTCCACGTTTACTTAATCTCGTCATGTGACATTTAAGTGATCACGAAATTCCTTGGCGAATTGCTCTAACTCAAGAAAAATCTAGAATATTGATAAATGGATAAGTAATAATTCTCGGAAAGACAATGAAAATTGATATTACGTGTTCGTATGAAATCCTATATTTTGTTATTTCGAAAATAAGGCTGAGATCGCATTTTCCTATAATTATGTGCTCCATTATCAGACGAAGGCACATTTAATAGATGCAACCATATATATCTAAGTAACTGCTAGAAAGTCAGACTTCTATTACGATAGTTTTCTCGATTTTACACTTGTTTAATGGTAGTTTGAAAAAAAAAATCTAACAAAAGCTACGGAAGAAATTTTCCCAATTATATACTTGTATGAAGGGAAATAGGAATCCTTTAATTCTCATCGTAAGAACGATTCTTTCTGGGTATACTGTGTATAAAAATTTTCTTGACGTCACCGCGGACGACATGTTTTAAGAAAGCTTAGAAGTAGTGCAGGATTAGAGAATGGGTGACATAAGATTAAAAGATTGTTGGTAGGAAATTTAATGATTAGAAATGACTCAATTTTTTTTATTCTTTGGATGGATGTTCACAATGAAAAAAAAGGACGGAAAACTACAATGATAGAGTTTTCCCACCTTTTTTGTGATTACATTCCTTCAATCAAAAAAAAAAAAAAAACAAAAACAAAAACAAAAACAAACAAACAAACAAACAGATATCACTAACCTGAGAAGTGCCACTGACTGATGAAACATAACTTTTTTTTTTTTTTTCGTGCTCAGAAAGGCTGTAAGAACATATATTCATATATATATTTAAAAATGAAATTAAAAAAGATTGGTGAATTGTTACTTGATTCATGATTAATAGTGCAGTGATTGATTAGCATAACATATAATCATCCATGACACCATTTTCAAAGGATTGTCTGGATTAATTAGCCTTTTCATCATAGCGCTTTTTTTTCTTTCAGTGTTTATTTAGTTTTTCTATTCACTTTCTACAATATGTAATTGTAAAATAATTTGACGAACATGTAATGCAATGCGGAATGGAGTTAGTATGTGTGCTTTCATGCGTGTCTAATTTATTTGATTTAAAAAGTTGAGTAGTCTTTTAAAAATCTTAACTTTCATACATTTCTTAATTTGAATCCTTATATCTAATTCATTTTTTAATATATTTGTAACAGAGGAAGTTTTCGTTTTTCTTTCACTTTTGTGATGAAATTTATAAACTACAAAACCAATCAGAGAGAGCAGTAAATTACACTCATCATACGCCTCTTCGACGATTTTGTACCCCAAAACAATCTTGTCAAGCGATTTCATGTTTAAATTGAATCCCAAATTAGAAAAGAATGATTGGATTAGTTCCCAAAAGGATAACAATTCTTTACATGTAATAAAATAATGTTTATAATCCTCCGTTACTTTGCATTTTGTACAAACATTCGATGTAATTAAAATCCATTTTTTCAATAAAACCCCATTTGGCAGGATATTGTGTAATAATTTCCATCGGAACATCCTCTCACTGTTAACAACTATTTCATTTGAAAGGAAATAGAATGCATGTTTTATTTTACTTTCATTTCATAAATTAAATTCTCTCCTCCAAATTTCTATCGAATTACTTTTTATTTTACGACTATTAAGAAGTATTCTATAGGAAGAATTATTCTCTAAATCTTTTATACATATTTCTTTTTTATTCTCATCCAAAACGCGCACTTCTTCGGAACCTTTAGGACTAATCTTTCGTCGAAATGATTTCAATGTGTCCTTCCAATTTTAGGAAATAGAACGCTTTATTATATTTAGTTCAGAAATCCAGTTTGTTTAATTGTTCAGTGATTGCAAGACTACATTTTGGTCAAAATCTCCATTAACATTCAACATATCTCTTATGTAAATTATTCCAGAATTTATCCAATTTGAAACATAATGAAATGTGCATATGGTTGACTTAAATTATAACGACATAACAACATATTTCAGTCTCATACTTACTGTGTACGTGTATACTTATTTCCTTTTGCAGCATTAGGCAGATACACTGTAAGCTTGTTCCTCGTGATTGGATGTTTAAAGTGTAATAATTACTTCTTTCTAGCTCTGTTGCCTGAAAGAAACTTTCTTTTGGCCCTTATATCATTTGACATCTTGTGTGACATCTTGTGTGACATTTTGCTACTTCGGAAACTTGTCATTTTATCCAAAATTATCATCGAAATTAAAGGAGATTAACATCCTAGCACCTCCACCCCATTGCCCTTTGGACATAAATATTATTTAACTATGGTACTGAATCGACCTTACAGGAATTTTGGAGCCGCGTACTCTTTGCAAAATGCATAAATTGAAATTCAAAAAATAAAACTAGAGGGCGCCACTAAAATACATTAGGCTGTGTCTGAAAAAATTAAGTTCCACTGACGAGGATTTACTAGCCGAAACACGTGTCGGGTGCATTCCATAATATTTAAAACTAGCAATAAATGAGTCAGATGGTAAAAATACAGTCACAGATGAGATTATATTCTGACTGTAGGAAATCAAGAAGTTGCATTCGGTCGAAAAAAAGTGTGAAAGACGATGCGAAAAGAAAGAAAGGAAAAGGATGAATATAATAATGTCGAAGGGTTCCAACTCTCTACCTTCCTGAAGAAAATTCCAAACCAATTTTCATGCACCAGACACGTGCTTCGAATATTAAATTCTCATCAGTGATGCTTTCAGCGGTATAAGTCACGAATGATGTTCTAGTGAATATTGATGTGTCTTTTTGCGGTTCGTAGTTTTGTCTGATGTCTTTTATGTGTCGCTGTATTGTGGGTTTGTTTCGCTGGGTGAATGCAGGGCGGTCATACTGATGATCCTTCCCTTTTCTGTACGTATGTCACTGTACACATAAAAGATCATTTTACTTGTCATAGAGATTATACATATTTCATCTTCATTGTATTTTTTTCATTGAAACTTTCTCGGAGAGAAAAGAAAAATAATTTCGGATATTATAATTGAGTTTGTTCTTCTGCTTGTCTACTCTGTGCTTTTGTGTCTGTCCTTTTGCTGGTCTACTATGTGCTTTTGTGTCTGTCCTTGTGCTTGTCTACTCTCTGCTTTTTGTGTCTGTTCTTTTTCTTGTCTACTCTGTGCTTTTGTGTCTGTTCTTTTGCCTCTGTGCTTTTTCAGCTGGTTTTTTGGTCTTTTAACCGAGTCGTCCTATTGAGTCTTTGTATAATACTGAGTTCTTTCCCCTAACAGACGGTATCTGGCGTAAAACTTTTGTGACGTCATGAAAATGGTATGGTTACGTCGATTTTATACCGTCATTTCCAAGACTTTTAAGGACTGTTTCCATAGAATTTGATGACGTCATAATCAGTCTACGTCAGATACCGTCTCAAATGGGAAGTTACTCTGGTTTTCAAAAATAGCGCATTGGATACCCTTTATTTCTTCGCTGGGCATTTTTAGAGTGTTCCATCTTATGGTCAATTGACTTCTTTTTGCTTTGATGCTATTTCATTTATGGTGTATTTTTTGCGTTGATTGTAAATTTCATCTACTTCTAGTGTGGTTATTTTGCTGTGTACTTGTAATCGTCCGTTGTCTATGAAACCGTTCTTAAGAGTATAAACCCAGTTTTATATACAAAAACACCTTTCAATATATCATATTTGATTAGGCCAGGTTTGATACATATTTCTATCTTTTGACTTTGACACTGAATATCTGATACGTACCTCTTTGATGTTTATATAAAAACACCATTCAATATTAAATCAGGCAAGCTCATAGGTTGTTTGATCGTTCCAGACGGGTTTTGTAAATCACATTGTCCCTTGTTGATATTGAACTTGTTTTGTCTGATGTTCACCGAATGAATGTTACAAAGATGTTTTCTTAGAAAGTTTTTCTTTTCCACTTTTTTTTTATTTTCTGAAATTCTTCACCACTACTAGAATTCAAGTGAAAAGATATGTTTTTTTTATGTAAACCAGATTAGAGATAAAGTCGTAGGTCTGATTGGAGATCCACTCCCTTCTCATAGCTAGCTCTTTGTTGTACACACGTTTTTAAAGCACGTAATCAACTCATATAACGGAAAAGTAGCAATTCATAATACGACATGTATTGCATATCTATAGATTAGACTGTAACATAGATATTATTGCTCATAAAGAAAATAGTTTCCATGGCAATATTTGCGTTTGTGAAACCAGATACTTCAGACTAACAATACAATTTCGCAGTTTCAACTGATTTTTAAAAAGTTAGTATTAGGTCACCCGAATGTAATTGTATCAAAATCATGTATCACATGTGTTCAAAACCTAGATCATTCAAATATATATAGGTCTCCGTCTCTAACGGGTAGAGAAATAATGCAGTATTCATAAAGAGCCACTTGAAATTCCTTTATTGAAAGACGAAAGTGGTCGAAAATTAAATCTAAATACTTTGTCGGCCAACGTGTTAACGAATCGGATGGACTCTGAATTCTATGGCATGACGAGACCATCGACTGTAAAGAAGTCGAAGTGTATTATGCAGACTGGCTATTGACAGCCATCATGTTAAGTCAGAAATGATAAAAAACTTCTTTATGTGGAGAAATGATTCATTTCTCTCCTCATGATTTAATTGAATTTCATAGAGTATGAGAATTCGAAAATGTAAGAATGTGACCTTTTATATTGATTAACGAACGGATAAACTGATGCGATACTTGCTCTAAGTAGGAGATTATTTTACACTACTATTATGCGTTCTTAGAGACCTCTTGGGAACCGGAAAAGTGGGAGGGTTGTGTGCACGTAATCCGAACAACCACACCATTTGCTACTACTGTAGTTGGCCGTCCTAAGTCGGCACCAGTTGCCGATTTGTCTCGTTGGTTCATGTGTGTGGTTTTTGTGTCTGATGTTTCTGTGTTGTTTTTGCTGCTCTTTGTCCTTTTTGTCTCTTGCTGTACATGTCCACTCTGTGTTTATGTACGGGTTGTTTTGCTGTTTTGCTGTGGGTCTAAAACCTCAACTCAAAATGTCATGAACTTTTGATCATAATATGGTTCCAACTTTCTTCTGAATTCAACACTATGTTCCTAGCAATTATACTTCCATTGATCTCAATCAAAATTGATACTTATTCTGTCAATGAATATCTGACATTTTTGTACATGTATAACTATTCAAAATTACTATTAAATTTGTTGCACACGCCTGTTTCTCTCTGGACGCATCAAAGTGGTCTTGTGACCCTCCTGTCCTATGAAGAGCAATTTTACATTTATCAAAAATCATTCATCGATACCATTTGTTACTTGAAAAGTGTTAGGGTTGTACATAAATAATCTGGATATCAACATTTTATTTTTGCTTTCAATAGAGCAGGAAAAGATTGTCCTTATTCGAAACCAATTGCTTATTGGAGACCTCGGGTGAGGTGTAGTCAAGGATGTGTTCTAGCAATTTTGTTTGTGTGAATTGTGTTTTTGGGTGTCTAGTGTTTTTGTGTGTCTATTGTTATTTGTGTCTTGTGCACAATATGCGATTCACAACCCTATGTACATCCCTACATTTACGTTGTAATATTCTGGTATTTGCCGTATGGAACTCGTAAAAAATTCCCGCGAGGGGTTTGACAGTGTTTTAAATGTTGTCCCTGTCATTATCGCTATATCACCTTCTATATAGACATAACATCAGAATGTGCATGTTTTGTACACATTGCTTTCAGTTGCGGGCGTGAACATTGACGGCGTCTGCGGCTAGAAAAACAGAGGATGTTTACTCCTCCCGGGCACCTGGTCCCACCTCTAGCTTGTTAGGGGTCTGTCGATGCTCAATTTGATGCTCTATTGTGAGTGTTGTTGAGATTGTCGTCTTCTTTATCTCATTTGCCTATGGTGTCATGGGTGTTTATGTCACTTTGACCTTTTCTCAAGGACTAAAGTAACAGTTGATCCTATCAAGCACGTGATCTTAACTCTCCTCAGGCATCTTATCTATTTTCCATTTAGAATTCACCCTTGCCTCTGATCGTTTTGGTTTTATTTCATAATTAGCATAGTCATGTTTATACGTTGATTGATTCTGTTTGTCTGTTCAAGAGTTTTTACTCACTCGAACCTCTGTTGCTAAGAAGATGGTATTTTAACTTGAACAACATTTTAGACCAATCTTAGTGTTCCAGATACATTTTTCGGATAGCGAATCTTCATCAGTGGTACGGTGCCCAATATGAACGATGAATATTCTTGACTCAGTTTAGTCATAGATTCTTCAGATGAACATTTGTGTACCTTTCACTTTGTAAATAGCTCTATCAGACTTCTATTTCTTTCGACCAATTTCTTATTTTTATAGAAGAAAGGAGGGGATCTCCAATAACAATGGACGAGGAACACCATAGAAACATGAAACACAAAATACCACACATAAACCAACGAGACCAATGGCCAACCGGTGCCGACTTAGGACGGCCATCTGTCACGCAAGTAGCAGATGGTGTGGTTATCCTGGATTACGTGCGCACGACCCTCCCACTTTTCCGAACCCAGAGGTTTCGAAGAACGTACAATTGTGGTGTAAATAAAACAACATCCTCACTGTCATGTTTTCTTGAACATTGTGTCTTGCAGGGAATCGTGAATTCAGTAGTCTTAGTATATTATACTCTCTGATAAGTGAAAATAATTTTCAAAGCATTTCAAACATAGAATTTTAATGATCAGATATCAACAGTGAATAGACATACAACAAATAACAAAGGTATCGATTCCTCGACATTTTACAATTGCACCTGATTGAAAACATTGAAGCATTATTTTGAAAATTTATGGTTTGTATCATTTGGTTCTATATACACACTGTATAATGAAATTGACTATTGAAATGAGAAACAAATATGTCTTTGTCAACGAAATAAGTAGTTGATCAAAAAAGTTCAGATAATGCCCCCCTCAGACATTTATTTGATATGTTTATTTATATAATGTTTTATTTAATATTGACAATTTTCACTATACATGAATATATATAAGCATCTTAAGAGAAGTTCTGTAACTTCTCATACACATGTATATGGAAAATATACAATTTGGCAGTTTAATAATTTGTATTAAAATAAGTTAGTTCGATGGCATCAGTTATTTACCTTTGGTTTAAAATGATACGATTGTTCTATAGTGATTTTGTAGTTGTGTTATCATTCTTCAAAAAATGTATGAAAACTTTGGAAAAATAAAGCGTCTCAATAATGGTACCAGTGAGCAACAGAAGCATAGCTACTGCTTACCGCTACACAGACACATGTGGACCAGGAGCCAGATTTACTGGTTAAAGGTCGATAAAAGAGTGAATTAATTACATGGTATTTTTTGACAATAAAAAAAAAACCATTGGAGAAGTTATGCAAGGACATTAACCTTCTATATCTTTATGATGATTCAGAATGAAATGGCAGATTCAAGTAAACGGATATGAAAAAACAGCATTAATCAATTTTTTTGTGAAAGGAAAGCGAAATAGACATAGAATATATTTACAGAGATAATACAAATATCACAATATGAAGATTATCCTTTTTCCCCTTACGGTTTTTATTTGATTTGTCATATACAGTTTTATATGTATTTTGATATAAGTAAATTAAGGCGATATGACATTTTTTTCATGTTTAAGTACCAAACTTGGAAAATCGGCCCTTATTTTAGAGTGTTTGAGATTTCGATTGTATTTCGTATCAAGGAAATTAAAAATACGGTTGTTTGAAACATCAAATAAATATAGTAATTTTCGTGCAGTACGACGAAAGATATAGCTTCCAAATCGGCTTATAGACGTAAAATGCCGAGAAATTGGCATAATTCTGGTCATAATTTATGAAAATAAGTAGGGAACCAACCCTCGCCCAAAAAAGTATTCACATAAAAGGTTAGATTTGCAATTTATCTTTCGATCTACATAGAATTTATTTTGGGCGAGGGTTGGCGCATTTACTAATTTTAAAGATTCATGCCAAAATATGGCAAGTTCCTTCATTTTGCGTCATAGCTAACGCACATGACATTTTGACAATGTTTGACAAATATTTACTTTCTATTTCGGCAGGTATTTGAGATAAATAAAAAAGATACTGAATCATAATTCTCATAAAATTATTTTTCGCAAAAATTTAGGGCCGATTTTGGGAGTAATTGAAACCTACCCCTTTGCAGTAGTCAGGGTATATTTAAAAATGTGGAATTTGGGGATTACATGATTTTGAAGAGTTATCAATATGAGAAAACTCAACATTTAAATTTCCATTTGTTAAAATATAAATCACAAATAGAAGATGGATTTAAATTTTGAGTCCAGCTCATCCTAGTTAGATAATGGCGAACGGGTACCTTACACTTTCGAATTTATTGCAATATTCGTACGTTAGACATTCAACTTTTTTTCTGAAGAAAAATCGTTTTATTCTGTTATCAAAAAAGTTTTATTTACTATTCAATTTTTCCCTATATGTACCATAGAATTCGCCTGGTGTAAAATCTCCAACGAATTCCAGAGCGCTAAGCTCTGCCCACTCACGTGCTATATTAGAATAGAAATAATTCGCGGCTGGGTGATTATTTGATTGGCTCATGCGACTCGTGGAATTACTGGACAATAAACCACGGCGTGCTAGTTGTTATTTTTTAAACAAAGTTAGTACACACAAATTAGGACCGTATGCGCTCGGTAGCCATTTTTTGTTGCTTGTATTCTGATATACAATTATATAATTTTTGTAGATATGATCTGGGTATCACAAAATTTGTAGGTCTAGATACAGTGATAGTCCAATATGTGGTTCAAAACGTTTGTAAATTGCGCTAAAATTTAAATGACTTCAACTTTAGCATGGCTTGCCAATATTTTGGACCTTCGGAAATATATGAACATATGCTCCAAACTTCACACTTGAACTTTTCACTTCAAGTTTCAGATTCGTTGTTGTTCCTTCTTATGCAACGTAATCCTTGACTCATCTCCCGAACTCGGAATATGTAAATAAATGACGCAACGATAGAATGGACACAGGGTGTGAGAAAGTTAATTCCTCTACTTACCCCATCCTCTTTAATGTTGGAGAAGCAGAGCATCGTGGTCATATAGATGATGCTTGGTAGGTAGACCACAACGTAGGACAGAAGGTAATACGAGACAGTCTTGTAAGATTCTCTCATCCAGAATGGCATCTTCTTTGGTTTTGGTTTACTTGTATTAGCCTTGCCATGTTTTCCCGATCTGTTTGGCTGTGTCGATTCCATACTTTTGTGGACTTCAAAACTGGCGTCATCATTATTGGACCTTTCTTCCGTGTCAAGGTTCGTTGTATCTGTCCCAGTTAGGCGAGAAGCAGATACAGGATAAGGGTACAAAAACTTGGGTCTCCAATTTGACGGTTTGGCACCTTCTTTGTTGAATGATACTGTAGTGGAGGCAAATATATCTCTCTGGAAACTGCAAGAAGGGCCATTGTCGGTTGATTCCAATGTAGATGGTTTGTTGTCGGCTTTGCTGCATCTTGTCTCAGGGCCATTCATTTCTGAGAAAATCAATATGTTTCAACTTTTTAGAAGGAAATGGTGATATCAATCTTTCGCAAATGAAAGATATGAAACATATTTTAAAGCAAAAGAATTTATGATTGATTCAAGAAGACTCAAATTTCATTGCATAGCCTTAAAACTAAATTGAAACCTTTTTAAAAAAATCAAAGTAGCTGTTGTGTATATGAGAAGAAAAAAAAAAAACAAGGGGAGTTAAAATCCTCTGACAATAATGAATAATTACCATCGTTGAAATTCTTAAATAATTTGCCTTGCTGTATAAATAGAAAAACAACAACTCTCGTTTATGCATTTCTATCATTAGGTATTAATCAAAACAAACTTCTTGCCTGTTTTCTCGACATGGACATTCGCATCGCCAAGTGCTATTACTGCCTTCATTTTTCTTCTTATCAATATGCTGACAACGGCACACATGATCAGAACGACGGCCATCTTTACTATTGAATTTGCTCGCAGTATTGTCATCACTTTGTCGATTGATCCTTGGTAGACAATGTCCGTAGTACAACCAAAGTCAGTGTCCCTTTTGCCAAAGTTGAAGTTGACCGCAAAGAAAAAGCCGACATCAAAGACAAAGAACAACGATTGTACAATGCTACGAATCCAAGACATTTTGCTGAATCGGTATGCTCTTGGGCATGCTACTGCCAGGACTCTTTCGGTTGTCAGATAGATGGCCAAAGACAAGGAAAATCCTTTGAAAAGTCCAACAATGGTGTTGAGTACGAGGCAAAGGTATGGTACTGGCTCATTTCCAGGAAACGTGCTTAGTCCGAGTAATATCAGAAATGTAACGTAAACAATAAGTTCCGAAAATGTCATCATCCCAAGTGTGATATAAACGTCGCCTCTCTTGACTTCTTTTGTGAATAGAAGACAAATCGTTGTTACAAGACTGAAAATGAAGCCAATAAATACAAACATCCAAAATATGACGAACGTCGCCGATGTCACAATTTCTGGTTCCTGAACTACCAGCGTCCCATTGCCATCAGTCTTCGTAAAATTTGCCGCATCCATTGTGAAATTCCTTCTAATGGGACCAACTCAGGTGTTCAGTTCTCTTACTGACTGCTAATCTATCTTTGATTTTGAATACATTTTTCACATTAATCATATACCTGAAGACGTTATTCAGCCTCTCCTCCCTAGCTGTCTTTTGAGTCGGAAGACTCGATTGATTTGCTTATAAATAGATGTTCAACAATCCCAGTAAAGCTGATTCGATATTCTCTTTCAGCGACTATAGTGTTATTGTACGTAATATTTAGAGCTATAGACAGTGATTGACACGCCTTTAGTATGAATGTCATAAACCAAATGTGTAATTATGATTCCTACACATCTGTGCCTTTGCATTGTAATTATTGATACACATTTTATATTGCATGTATTTGTAAAGGGCAGATTTACAGAGTAATTTAAAGATTCCATGTAAAGGAAAAGATCTTAAAGTTTTAGACAGCACATCGTAATTTGAATCCGCTATAGAAAATAGATATATCAAAAATAAAGAATTTTCACCATCAAAGTGTTCATCTTGCCAACAAAATAACGAGGGCTCTGGAATATAGTGCAAGGCCCGAAGTGAAATGCACTATGTTCCAGACATATGACTACTGTTTTGGCACAGTGAACACACATGCACACACTCTCTCTGTTTTATTATTACTTTCTGTTTGTTTTTGTATTTCTTCCATTTAATTCAATTCTCATGTATTGTGATTAATTCTATTGTCATTGTATGTCTAACATTCCCAAAGTGTCAAAACTGTTAGAAGAGGGCATGATATAATTTTGTATAAACTTTTGCCAATCCTTTTTCGATGATTTGAAATGGCGGGTGTTGCATGCTAGCAGGAGATGCTTACTCTTCCTGGGCACCTGGTCTCACTCTCATATCGGGAGTCCGCTTCTTTTCATGTGGTGGAGGTTTTTGTTTGTTTGCTTTGGTTTCTGTTTTATCCTGATTTTGTATGCCTTCGGTTTCTGATTTTCTGAATTATCGATTTTGTGTTGTATACAGGGATATGTTCATCATCCATATTTGTCATTGAATAGGTCTAAACTAAGTGAACACTAAATGTAATACATGTACTATCATTAGGGAATGAAAGTCAAACCCGAAACCCCAAAAGACAACATGTTTAATAGGCATACAAACAAACAAAGACAGGGAGGCGATCCCAGCCAATGAGAATAGCAGAGAGCGTTTTCTCATGAGAAAAGAAAATTTACACGAGTGACGGAAATTTCGTCTTTTCCCGAGTGGAGCGTAGAGTACCCTGTGAGACAGCCTAGTCTCACATAGGCCGTCACATGATACGAGCAAAACTGGAGAAGAATTCCTTATCTTGACTATTCAGAAAGTCATCCACTGCAAGTATGACGTCATCATCGGACTGAAAGTGGGTGCAAGAAATGGCTGCTTTCAGTTTTAGGAATAGATGATAGTCCGATGGAGCAATATCAGGTGAATAAGGCGGATTCTCAATCAAATTAAAGCCACAATTATGAGTGGCAGCCATGGCAGTGACAGGCTTGTGAATAGGAGCATTGTCCTGCTGCAAAAACACACCTTTAACTAGTGAGCTTTCTATGGCGCTTAAGTTTAAGATTTTACGGTAGCTGTGTCAGAAGTCAAACATAGCACATGTATGTGCCACTGATTGTTTGTCCTTTTTGGAGATAATCTATCAGCAGAATACCTTCTGCAACCCAGAAAACCGAGGCTCACAACATATCAACCAACCCTTGCATATCAATGAGTGACCCTTTAAACAAAGGAGATACAACATCAGAATCTGTACTGCTGAATTGACCCTTCCGACTGGGGGAAAATGCAAAATATCGTGACATCACAATGCTGTTACCTCGGACAAACAAGCTTCAAACCTCGGTTAAACATTTAAATTGCATTGTGACGTTATGGATTTCTCAATTTTTCCCACGTTCGGAAGGTCAATTACGTTACGTCATTTTCTATCCTCAAAAGTTCAACCAACTCTCCTTAAGAATCTTCGTCATCTGATGAGGAACATTGTGTTCCGTTATCAGTAAAAGTAAGGGGAAGATCTCTGACAGGACAAGTTCCAGAACCCATAACAAAACATTAACACACCTCTTTGCGAAAACACAGTTTAGAGAAGCATAACAAGAGACGTAAAGGACAAATGAGTTAAAGAAGATCCTGACGAAAGTCTCAACAACACTCACAATACAATACCAAATTGAGCATCAACCGAACCCTAGCAAGCTAGAGGTGGGAACAGGTGACCGGGAGGAGTAAGCATCCCCTGTTGGCTAGCTGCACTATGTCAGGGAAAATATTCAAAACACTTACTGTTAAACCCTTCGCGGGGACCTTTTATACGAGCTCTACACCGAACAGGGCATAGGTGTGACACAAATAAGTTAAAAAAATCCTGACGAAAGTCTCAACAGCACTCACAATAGAGCACCAAATTGATCATCGACGGACCCCTAGCAAGCTAGAGGTGGGACCAGGTACCTAGGAGGAGTAAGCATAAGATAAACCAAACATGAAAAACTAAACACAAAAGACCAAGCGTAACCCAACAAGACAAGGGCAATTTATGCTGAATTAGGACGGCCACGTACATTTGAAAAATATGACCATTTCATGACGTTCGGGTTCAGCATTATGCATCAATTTTTGCATGAAAAATGAATTCTACATGTAAAGGACTTAAAAACAGAACACAAAAGGTTATTCTATGACAAATTCCTGCAATGAATTTCGTCATTTTGTGATTTTTTAAATCAGCTGCCATAATTGATACCAGTCAATTTCAGTCTTATCAATGTCTGATGTATGCAAGAACGTATGTATACATGCAAAGTCTCCCCCACACTCCCAAAGAAACGTACGTCCATAGTATACTATCATGATTTTGGCCTTACCCAGTATGAGCCTTAACAAAAATATTAATCATGATAGCTAATATTTTGGTCAAGGTCCATACTAGGTAAATGTAAACGTCTTTAAATTGAATAGCATCATTTAAGAACAGATAAATTGGCAACATGGACCAAACTTACCATGCTATACTTGCGTTCCGCATTCTTCGCTTAAAATTGGGGATCTGTTCCCTATCTTGTTTTGTTTCGAGATTTTTTTCAAGACATCATTTTATTGATGATTATTTGAGGATTCTGGTTTTGGATTGACTTTCATTTTCTAATTTACTATACTACAAAAAGTAAATATTCAAGATTTATTAAAAATATTCGGTTTCCTTATCGATATTCATAACATCTATTTTTAAGATTTTTCACAACACGACGAAATAGTTGAATTTAAAGAATTAGCATTGATTTCTTCTCCCCAGAATATAATCACAATAATGCGGAAGGGTTCCAACTCTATTCCTTCTTGAAGAAAATTTCAAACCAATTTATTTTGCACCAGACACGTGTTTCGAATATCAGATTCTCATCAGTGATGCTTCCATCCAAAGTGCTTTTCATAAGCCGCCCAAATTCAAATTTGAAGACGTTAATCATTTCACTAGCGCCCTCTGGTTTTTCAGTCGACAGAGATGGAAAGAAGTAATTAGAACACTTAAAACATCCAATGTCACGGGGAACGACTTTAACTGCTCTACACTGCAACAGGAAATAAGTGTTCATATTAATGCGGAAGGGTTCCAGCTCTATACATCGGGCCTCAAGTCTCTCATGTCAAAATAGAATCTTTATAATCAATTGTTATGTAAATTGTAACCTACAAAATTGAAATTCTAATTAAGTACAGTATATTTGCTTCATTGGTATCAGTTTAACAAGAAGATATTTTTATTTCTGTCTAAGATATGCTCAATATTTCACATTTGTTTTGACTCGCGGCGCAGTAAAATCTTTTTTTTAATGAATCTTCAAATTGAATACCTCAAAAGACGCGACATTAAAAATTCAATTGCTTTTAAAATGAAAATTGGAGTTTTAGGTCTTTGCAAAATGGGTATCCATTGTGGGAAGATTGTGTGCTCTTACTCCTGATAACCATACCATTTGCTTCTAATGTACAGGAAGGTCGTCCTATGTCTTCGCCGGTTGTACATTAGTCCTGTCGATTTATGTGTAGTACTTTGCGTTTTGTACTCTAGTGATTTTTATGTATAGTCTGTAAACTTTCGTGATCCTTTGATGTCAATTTTATAAAATCATAAATCTGAAGAAATACCTAACAAAAGGAGGTCCAAATAAGAAAAAAATAAATTTATTTCACATAAACAAACTGGTGTCGACGTAGAACGATTACTAAGTGAGTTACGATTACTTGAGTGCTGCAACCGAGTGTTGTTGGAGATCCCCTTCTTTCGTAGCTATAACATAATGGATGATTTATTTTGAAAATATCAGGTAGATTAGAGTGAAAACTGTCGACAATATATGAATTATAATATCCGCAATATTATAAAGATAATCTGTATATAATGATAATTGATATTTTACACAATTAATTATTAAAAATTCCTAATTTCCTGGCTTTAGAATCGAAAAAAAGTAAGTTAATTGAAATTTATGTTTGATGGTTATTTTGATATAGGCAAGTAGGCAAGAAGGCAGGACTTCCTTTCCTTTCTTTATATTCAATTTAGGAGTACATTAACGTTATTGATTGAGACAAAAACTAAAAGAGATGAATACAGAGTGACCGATAAACTGAAATGTTTCCTTATTCTTGTCTTCTTATTACGTCTTTTCAATATTGAAGCATTTTCCATATAGTTGGGGAAAATAGAGCTCTTTTACACATCCTTTGGTGATGGCAAATATAAAAAACCATATAGACCAGCGCTTATTTGATGAACAAGAATTGCGTTAACACCATAATTGTGATTTCATGTTGACATTATAAGAAATGCAATCTTGAGAATTCAAGAAGCTAGTATGGATACTTTTCTTTTCCATCCTGCTTTTGAAGGAAATTGAGTTTCCGAATCTACTAGCATGACCCCCCCCCCCCAAAAAAAATATCAAGCATTGGGAAGTTTTGTTATTCGAAAGAACGGAAAGAATTATACATGTCTATGAATTTACACGACTACAAAAAAAAAAAAAAAAATATAAAATACAAAAAACAAACAAACAAAAAACAAAACAAAACGATAAAAAAAAAACAAAAACAAACAAACAAAACAAAACATAAAATAAAGAAATAAATCGAAACTTCGTTTAATTAATGTAGCCTGAAAGGAAATTTATGAGATTTTTTTGAAATATAGAATGCGAGATTTCTTTCGCATAATCATATGAAAAGGAAATATCTGCGACGTACTATATTTGTATTTCAAAAGCTTTGAATTGCACGGAAGACATCAAAGTTGAAATATGCAAGAATAGAAATGAAATGAATAATCAGAAAGAGAATGTTCTTTGTAAAAAATACGTACGAATCAAATATATCACGATTTACCCGCATATCAAAAGAAATCCATCATTTTGAAGATGGATCTATTAGACTTTTCTATTCTTCAACATCTTTCACAAGATATTCGTATTCCAATTTACTTTTGATGTCGACAAAGTGAAGGGAATTTTATCTATATCGCTTTGAAAAAAAAAAAGAAAAAAAAAAAGAGAAAGAAACAAAGCCCTAATATTGGACAAGAGGGCAACACCACTAAGTACTAAGATATTTTGCAATATCAGTGATTTGAGACGATAATTACCTTTTCAAGAATTGAGTCTTTATGGAATACATAATTATTTCCCATTCAGGACAGTATCTGACGTAAACTAATTGTGACGCAATCAAATTCTTTGCTAACAGTCCCTAAACTCTGGGAAATAACGGTACAAAATCGACGTTACCATACCATTTTCGTGACGTCATAATGGTTTTTACGTCAGATACCGTCTCAAATGGGAAATAACTCTGTATTCCGAAAAGACTCAATAGGATAAGATCCCCAACATGACGACTTTTCATTGCTCACATCAGAACACACACGCATTATACATGGTGTCCTTTGGGGTCCGCTCGCCAGTTTCTCTTACCCGGTCATGCGGCGCATAAATATTGCGAAATCATACATAATTTGACGTCATTTCATTTTATTTCTAAAATTTCACATTATTTAAGGATTGTTTTTCAGCTTTTACGCTTTATCGGTGTGTATTGGCAGTAGGGAATAGAAACAAAATATGTAAAGCACGAAGTGCTTTTCATGTTTCCATTCCCTACTGCCAATACACACCGATAAAGCGCTAAAGCTGAAAAACAATCCTTATATTTACATTCGACGTGTTAACCAAGTTATTTCTGCCAATTTTTCAGCCAGTTTCTTTACATTTAAAATATCATTGCAGAGGGAGAACGCCATTTCACGTAAGAGCAAACGAACGTTCGACGTTTTTCGCTTGATTCGAAGTAGTACCTTCTGTACGGAAACGTTGTTGACAAATGAGAAACTGAATTTTGTCCTCTTGCTGTATTTTGAACATTTCAATTAAAACTGAAGAAAATTGAATCGTGAAAATTCGTGACTTTAGTCCAACATAATTCAGACATGGCGGAGAGTTAACTGGAGAAATTTCACAGAACTGAAGGGAAAACTTTTGAAAACTTTTAACACACTGTTAAACTGCTTAGACATATGAAATCATTCGGTATTATTGTATACAAACTTCTGTAAATACCATATTTCATCTGGAAGTAATTAGAATAATGCAAAAGTCGAGTACAGTCGTCGAAAACGCGAAAACTTTCGGTATTTTCATGACTTACCTCAACATCATGGCTAAAGATTCGCTGATACTCGAAGTATTTCTGATATTGTGAATCCATAAGAAGCAAAGATAAATTCACTGTTGATATTGACACAAGTGAATCAAATCCTCATCCTAAATACTGAATATTTGATCCACTTATGCCTGAATATTCGCTCATCCAAACACGGCATCTTTCTGCAGACAACAATGCAGTTCGTCCTTGAGCTTCGTCTACTGACGCGTGATCGACTTACTACGTCACACTTCTTGGAAGTGTACTTGTGGTTGACCTAGATTTTGACACATTTCATCACTGGGGGTAGACGGTGTCGTTTGATAATGGATACATGTTTTGAATCTGTATTAAAGCAATTAATAAAATGGGCATTTTATCAGAAATTAATCCGCGTAAGTTCTAAAGTCACGTGATAGGCTCTTGCGATTATCGAGAAATAAAGCAACAGTTGGTTTGGTACCTTTATAAAAGGGAAATGCAGTAGGAATGTAAATATTATACTATATGACGTGACGCACGATACTGGTGCCCTTTTAACGAAAGCGCGTACAAGCTGCATTTAACGCCGTCTTTTTATGTCATTTGTGCGTAAAAAGCTATATATTTGGTACCGTTGGACAGAGAAATTAATTAATATTTCAGACATGAAAAATAAATTCTGCTAAAATTTGTCAGTTTTGAAATAGTGATGTTTTGAATAGATAGCAACGTCCTTTTTAGAGTGTCCCGCGTTACGAAATAGCGTTGTGCAAAAAGGAAAAACTGGAGGTATCCTGTCATTTTTGGTGCGAAAATTAATAAAACTGGACAGTAGATGAAACGTCATACATTTAGCATGACCTCATGGACGTTTCAAAGCAAAAGCAGACGAGTAGAAAAAACAGCGACAAGAAAACGATAATGCAAGATTATGTCCTGTCGAGAGAGTCATTTGTCCACTATGTAACAAAAAGTAATTAATGACTAATTACGGTAATGTAAGTATAACAATTTTGGAACCGACAAATTGTATATATTTAAAATAATTGATGTAAAGTGTGAATTTTCTGATTTTTGGTGTTGCATATTGATTGTGACTGATTTGCCGTGTCCAGTGAAATGTCCCAAAGTTAACGCGAAAACATTAATTTTGTAAGCAATATAAGTGATTTTGGAGAAGGAAATTTTTAATTTTGTTAATTAATGTACCATAATTTTCAAAAAAAAAAAAGTACATTCCTTTAGCTCTGATATGATACCAGATTTTCATGATGTGAACATATGAGAATTACCGCGTGTTCAGTGAACTGTCCCGTATGCAAAAATAACGTCTTCGGCGTATTTCGGTGTCATACCTAAACGTTATTTGAAGAAAAACTTTAATGTCAGTTTTTATAAAAATTCACCCATAGTTTGAAACTGTGTTGTCTGAATGAGTGTTGCTTAATCTTAACATTAGCGCTATGTTTTACTTCAGCGTTTATGCAATTTGATGCGTAACGTTAGTGGGCACCTCAATCGTGCGTCACGTCTATATCAATCTGTTCGTTATATCTACAGCTTTTATAGGATACTAGTCTAAATGTCATGTTAAGATTGCTATACATAATAAAATATCACAAATGTTTGCTGCAAAAGGTTTAGAAACTTGGCCTAAAATTCATCAGGGATTTGAATGTCTTTCGATTGAGATTTTTTGACTCTGATTGTTGGTTTTGTGATTAAAACTCATTCACTGACTTCAAAATATAATATGACTGCGTGGAATCAATCATAATGTGAATTGCATAAAAGGCTAACTTAAGGATAAGAGAAATTATTTCTATCCTGATAATATCTTGAATATTGTCCATATTTTCAAAATGATTCCATATCTGTAACAAACTTGTTATTGACATTAACGTGAAGCATAGAGCTAAACAATATAACACTTAAAAAGAAGCAATTGTTTCTTATTGCTGAGCTGCGCATATTTCCAGCAAAAACATCGAGGAATTCACGATTGCTATCAAACATAAGATCTTTTGGTACTAAGATTCTACATTAATTCTAATGATTTGGCCTTGCCTTCTCGACTTTGAGACTGAATAACTGATAGATCTAGGTACTTACTTCTTTGATGTTTACATTCAGTACCAGTTTTAATATAAAACGAAGATCAACCTATTGTGTGTTTGTAATCGCACCCTAGAGAAGAAAACAAACCCTACATCAAAAGTAAACATATTTATACTAAGATCTTATACAACCCAATGCCCGATAATAAAAACAATACTTAAATCATTATAATGCAAATACCCATATGATCCCAAATATTTGTGATTTCCCAAGGGGTTAGGAAATAACATTCCAAATTATCTAGATAACATTGATATATTGTTGATTATCATCATAGTGAACAAAGATTTCTTCATTTACAAGCAAGCCATCTCTTTGTAACGTTATCTTTTGAAAGGAACTAGATCGAAAATAAAATCGCATTAAGGACGTTCTGACAAAAGCACAATCAAGCTTAACGGATTTCTCCTCAACAAAACATAAACTCAATCCTATAAGTATTGTTTGTGTCATGAATAATTCATTTAAGAAATGCATCTTATATTTTTTCTCTTGATGCAGGTATTGCCCGAAAAATTGAACGGAAAACTGCATCAATGCGCGTAGGTAGCGCGTTGATGCAAAAGTTTTCTGTCCATTTTTGGGTGATAACATTCATTTCTTATTACTTTATATCCTTTACTTATGGAAAACAGACTGTTTTCTTGGATCTAATAACAATCAATCCCCGCACTATATTTCGTAAGTTCGGGGGGTTGCGCAGTGATACAACTGCCTCTCAAGACGAAAACAAGTTATGTCAGCCGCCATGATTCAAACAGCGAACGATCGCCTCTTTATATCTTTGAAATAAGAACCATTTTGAGAAAAATCCCACATGCACAAATAATATTTAGTAAGTAAGAAAGAAATGGTACCCTTGAAATTTTAAGCAAACATCAACAAATTGTAATTATTTTCAGCTACTAGTTTACTCGTGTTTGAGGGATCCCCGGTTCTAAAAATAGTGCTTTAAATAGACCTTCGTGAAAAAATTTGTTGATCGAAGCCAATCAGAATTTCGTTTCTTGCAAATAGCAATGGAAATTAAATGATTTAAAGATAAGGTTTATGTCATGATTGCTATTAAAGAAATGTCTTACTGTTCGGAACATTCAAATTTTTGATATCTTTTTATTTATTTTATTCTTTTTTTAATATCGAAAAGTTGCATACTTGAGCATTTTTGTTTTCTATTCAAAAACAAGCACCTGGAGAAGATCTCTAACATGAGACTGTTGCAGTTATCACAGCGGAACACATACGAGAAAGAGGGAGCAAACAGACGGAGATAATAAGTATGAGAACATAAAAAATGTGAGTGAGTATCACTGCTGATGGACCAGGAGCCTGTTTCACAAAAATACTTAACGATTTTTTTTGGAATTTTCGTAACTTTCATCATCAAAT
Source organism: Pinctada fucata (assembly GCA_028142955.1). Taxonomy (NCBI): domain Eukaryota; kingdom Metazoa; phylum Mollusca; class Bivalvia; order Pterioida; family Pteriidae; genus Pinctada; species Pinctada fucata. The sequence goes on along the minus strand of AP027112.1, from coordinate 34,283,999 downwards.
AAAAACTTTAAAAAATGTTCACTTTCGATTACTAGTATGTTGTCCTTTCTAGTAAGTATTTCTACATACTTCATACAAATTCAGAAAGAAAACATCGCGACTTTAGTTTATAAGAAGTACTAGGCCATCAAGAGTTACGAAAATTCCTTAAATTTTTCGTAAGTATTTGTGTAAATCAGGCACCAGGAGTCACCAGGGGCATATGTAGCCAAGTCCGATCAACTTTGGTTGATTATTTCTTCAAACGCATTCGAAAATTTCTGTTCACAAAATTTTCTCGAAATTTCTGAAAAGTTGGTCTTGTAGCATCATATCCCACCCATCCTATTACGTCTTTCGGTATTTTTTTTTACATAACTTTCACACTCTTTGGCCATATTGCATTGTTTGGATTAAGGGTCTCTGACGAGGGTTAAGAACCCGAAACGTGAATGTCTGGTCCATGCTGCAAATTTGTTTGTTCTTAAATGATGCTATGAAAATGAAGATGTAACAACACAAAGGACAACATCATACATGTATATGTGAATAATATCTACAGAGTCGAAGAGAAAAAACGTAGTTCAATATAGATGTCTTCACTCAAATGATATAATGCAGTGCCGCACAAATTCGAATTCGTTCAAACAAGTACAATATTATCATAGAAATGATGTCGTCTCGTAGTGTTGGCATAAGAACTCTGAGAATAAAATTTCCAGACATATTCTGGCAGTGTGAAACCAATGTAATGGTTACTTTCAGTTAATAAAAAGCACAGCTGTGAGTTTGGAAGTGGGAAGTGGCTTTTGCATGGTTTGCCAAAATAAAAATAGAAGCTGTATCAGGTAAACATGAAGAACCTTTTACAATAAACTTATAAATATGGCCTCGACCACCTGTCTTCGCTGAATTTCGAGTGACAACATTTTCGAATGTGTTGAAGAAACGATCAAGCGAAGTTGATCGAACTTGGCTACATGTGCCCTCGGGGACTCCTTTCCACCAGCAATGACTCTCACCAAGTGGTGCAAATGTTAAACATCTTCAAATTCAATAGCATCATTTAAGAACAGATAAATTTGCAGCATGGACCAGACATGTACGTTTCGAGTACTTAACCCTCGTCAGTGATCCTCAAATCTAAATGTAATATGACCAAATAGTGAGAACGTTATTATGTACAAAAATGTACCGAAAGACTACCAGGATAGTAGGGATATGATGCTACGGAAGCCACGGTCAACCAATTCTCGATGGAGATCCTCTACTTTTTCTAAATGTACTTGCTATAAATAGCTCATATACTGAAAAATACTCACATGATGTATGTGCATTAAATTCAGCGAAACTATGGACGATATGACACGTCGGAGGTCAGCTTGTGTGAGCCGTTCGTGGGTTTCTGATAGTTCCGAGCATAATAATTATTACTTTGGACACTTAATAATTCCATTGCTTAAAATGAACGAAAGCACAGCAGATATCTGAAAAATGATGAGTTGTTCAATTTTGGTGGAAACATTTCCGAAGTAATAAAATCTGAAGTTGACGGATTTTTGGATTTTAATTTCAATGTTAATAATGATAACATTTTTTATATATAATCAGTAAATAGATAAATATAAGCATATTAAACTCATAGATGGAAACGCCAAACAAATATACAAGTATAAATTCAAAATGTTCATAACTCTGTGACATAAGTCTTTAATATCAGACACGTGGTTTCTTGTACAAAGCAAGAACTTGATTTTGACGTAACATGTACGTCGTTTTCGTCAAATTAAGAAATAGTATTACATTTGACATCATTGTGTCTACAACAACGTCTATCATGTGAATAAACGATCTCATATGACGTTCTATAAAAAGCTCCTTATTTGGAAGGAAAGGGTCTCTCTCTATCACAAACACATTCACTCCCAGTCATATTAACTCTCTCCTGCACGCACGCACGCACGCACGCACGCACCCTCGCACGCACGCACGCACACACGCACTCACTCACTCATTCACTCACTCACTCACTCACTCGATTAAGCCATCACACTCACTTGCTCACTCATTCGCATATTGATTACATCATTGTTTTTTCTCTATGTAATGTGATATATGAAGTATGTTTCACAAGTTGTAGTATCACTGGGATTTCGATCTGTTAACACGACATTTACATAAACTTTTCGGACAGAATCCTTTGGTGCAATTTTCCATGCACCAATTAGTCATTTTATTCCTTCTGGCAAATTCGCCTATGCCCTCACACATAAGTCTTTCTGAACTCAAGTCATTCTTAATGGATTTGTCCTTTTTATTTTGTGTCTTTGAAAGATAGACTGGACTGTCGAGTCCCCGTTCACGAGTAATTTTATTGTCTTTTTTCGACGAAACAAACAAGTCTGGCGAAAACACTTTTGCTAAATGTCCCCTACCTTTCTTTCCATCATTATTATTTGAAGACAAAGAAAGTTTCCTCGAATTAATGAAAGTGCTTTTCTTCGATGCCTTGCCTTGAAATCTGTTAATATCATTATGTCCAGAAAGATTTCTACCATATACGTTATGTTGATCTAGAGAGTGTGACTGGTTATGTCCTTTTTCTGCCATATTTGAGGATTTTTGCTGGTTTTGAGATATTTGTTGCTTAACGTGTGATTTTCTTTCCTTTCCTTTTCCTCTGTTGGAGTTTTTGTATACGACACTTGGCGCAGTATCTGCTCTATGTCCCGACTGCTTTTCTGTGAACGGGTTCTCTAAAGTTCCAAAGTAAAGGTCTTCGTGATCTAAGGTACCATTTCTTCTTTTGTTCGAGTCTTTAATACTATCAAGTGCATCTCTCAAAGACATAGACTTTTTCGTTTTCTGCCCTCTATTTACTTCGTTTTTTATCTTTTCTGACTTTTTGTTGATCTTACTTTTTACGACCTTGCATTCGCAAATGGCGTTTGGACAGTTACCATGACGACAGTTTGAAGTGCACCAATCAGATATGCCTTTTACATACCTGTGATGTTTCGTGCCTCTACACATGAGATTTCTTACAACGTCAATATCTTTCGCATCACTTGATTCTTTTGGCATATCAGACTTATGTCTGATAGAATTTTCTTTTATATCATTTAAAGCTGAAACTTCGCTCAATATGATTGGCTGATCAGAATTTGAATTTGCCAATCCAATGTCAGCTTCTATTATAGTCGGTTCGATTGGTGGCCATTTAAGCAATGTGTTTTTCTTATTCAGGCTTTGGGCAATATCCGATATTTGTCCAAAACTTCCAACTGGACTCATTTTCACCAATGAAATATGTTTCCCGGTTTCTTTGTCGGATACCTGCAGCACTGCTTTTAACAAGGACCATAATACGTCACTAAGCTCGTCCAAAATAGCCGACTTTTTACCCGAGTTGATCAATGTAGAACCAAGGTTATCTCGAAAAGTCTTATACCTTTCATCTAGAGATTTTCCTATTGCATCCATTGGATCGCCGAGAATGTTTGGAATACTTTCTTTGAATAAATCAGAGGAATTTTGCGTATCCCTCCGACTCGAATAGTCCATCTGTATTTTGGTACTTAAACTACCGTATATGTCTGTATTAGCACCGGCTTTATACATATCTTCAGACCTGACCTTTTCTGTTACAGTTCGATTCAACCTGTCCGTTCTACGTTCATTCGTATCGATTGATGCGGTATCTGCTTTATCGGTCGGATTTGATGATTTTTCGGGATCTGTATTCGAAACAATTTCTACATCAGCACAACCATAAAACTCCTCTTGGGGACCACGCCCTTTTCCGCAAATATCGTTCTCATCACAGCTCCAGCGGTTACCTAAAATAATAAATACGAATAATACCTAAACGTAAAAAAACTATGAATAGCACAGCTTTACAATGAAGTTGTTTTGATTTAAAGAATTACATCAAATTGTACATGACATTGTATAGAACACATATGGCTGATATCAAGTGGATACCTTATTATTTCGTATTTTGTTTGACTATATTAATGAAATGTCTCTTCGGGACTATGACAGTGCATGTACTTTATACATTTTCATGCACTCAGACAGTGCATGTATTTTATACATTTTCATTTCCGTGCGTGAACATCGACGGCGGGTGCAGCTAGCCAACAGGGGATGCTTACTCCTCCCGGGCACCTGGTCCCATTTCTGGCTTGCTAGGGGTCCGTCGATGTTTAATTTTGTGAGTGCTGTTGAGATTCTTTAACTCATTTGAAAAAATAAAACATACAGGTAGTAAAGAGGGTTAAAAACGTCAAAGATTCCCCCCCCCCCCCCCAATAATTCTTGTTTATTTGTAAAACAAACTCTTAGAAACTGTTCTATGATCGAATATAAATTCTATGGGAACATAGAGATGGAAATTTCCAATTATTAGTGAATGAAAGTTGAGTTGAACACAAAATTCAAAATCAGAATACGAAATTTACAATCAACAGGCTTACACAAATAAAAAATACTTGTTTGGAAAAAAAAGATATTTCTCCAGTAAATTAGACGATACAGAACATGCCTTTGTTCAGTTTAGGGGAGCGGGACTATATACGTTAAAAAAGACGATTTTAAGACAAAATTTCGATCAAATTTTTTTCTCAGAATAAATTTTAAATTTCTACTACTGTTTTAATGAGGTTGGATGTGTTTTTCACTTGCACTGTGGATTATAATCATAAGTTTTATCCTATAAAATTGCCCTTGGTTAATTTAAGACAAAAGGTCGAGTATTCAAATATCAAACAATCACTTAAATCAGAATATAATTTATAAAAGAGGAAATCAAAGGTACAGACATCAAACGAATTGGCTGCCATGATATATGATATTCAGGTTCACGTTTGTACAATCTTTGTACATCCCTCGACAACCTCTTTACGAAACTATGATTAAGCATTTTATTTGATTGTGAAGTATGACAGCTTACCTTTAATAACAGATTAATGTAAAGGAAACGTTACTCGTGTTATTCCTGTATGTTTTTCCTTAGTTTTACATAACTGTACAGCTTATATTGATGTGAATATTGTATCTTGCTTTCGAAAACGTAAACGAAGGGAAACTTAAGGAATTCCGTGGTCTTGGAGGCACACAAATTAAACCACCGCCACAACATTTTTTTACTTTCGAGTATGCATTTTTAAGAAAGTTTAATTATTCCATATGTTACAAGACCATTCCATGGGTTCCCATTTTATGAGCTTGTTACACTGGCCTTTTTTTTACACAAACCTTCACGAGCAAGGGAGGGGGGGGGGGGGGGGCACTATTCATAAAATTCGTTTGTTTCACTAGTACTTTATAAAATGCGTGTACATTTAACGTATGACTGTACGATATGTAACGAATCTGGATAAAAATATTTTCTGATTCAAACTGTATATAATTATATTACAATTTTGATTATATCCTAGCAGTAGATATTATGAAAATTTTAGGTATGCCCAATAAGTATTAACATTTGGGTTCTGATTTAGTTTTTCTGTTTGTCCAGAAAGTTGATTTTCGATACAAGTGTAAACACAGGGATTTATCACGCTAATACCGTTTGCTGTATTTACTATTATATATATATAGTAAATACAGCAAACGGTATTAGCGTGATAAATCCCTGTGAGTGTAAAGTATCAATTTCAGCAACATTGATGAGTGCTCTTGTGACATCATGTTGCGCAGAAATGAAAATGGTTATAGATGCATGTACATATGTTTTGGTAATACATCGATAGAGACTTTTCGGTACATGTTTGAGTACACGGCCCGGTTATCCACACCATATTTCATGTTAGTTTTGTTGATGGCCATGTATACAATGTAAACTCTTCCCTCAGATGGATATTTTATTATTTATCATCGCTTGTATTCTGTGTAGCCGTTGTTTGCGTGTTTTAATGTTCTGGAAGTTGTCATTCGGATCAGATTTGTAATTTCGTTTATCTCTCCATTCTAGCTTTTTTCAAGAGACGGTTTGTCAAGCTGGACATTTTCTGTCACTACTGTTTGCTCTTTTGGGTGCCTATTCTTCTTTAAGGTTGAGTTAATATAATGCTAATACTATATCGATCTTATCTAATTTTCATATCAGCTAATATGACTTTAAATAAGCTGTTCCAAAGGGGGAATGAATTATAATTCTTTATTCATTTCCAAGCCCGCGTGTAGAATAGATAATCCTTAACTTTTTTCGAATGACCTCTCCTTGACATTGGACAGTAAAATATTTTTTTCTGTGACAGAGTAATAACTTTACTCTTGATTTAAATTCAATTGTCCGAGCATAATTACATGTAGAGTATAATGAATTCCAAGTTTACATGTAGAGAATGTTGATTTACATATTCTTGTATTAAATTATATTTTTATATTCAGTGTCTAGTGTTAAATTCCATTTAATAGTCAGTTTATATTTGGATAAATGTCAACATTACCGTAAAGAGATAAAAAATCTTCGTTAGTGTCCAATGAAATTTTAGGGGCCACTTTGTTAAATTAAAAACGATTAAATATATAGCATTTAATCATCAAGTGATTTCATTGAATTTAATTTCCAAATAGTAAAAGTAACATTAAAAAGGACTGAAAATTTAAAAAAAAACTTTGAAAGAGAATTCATACTTCAGCTTTTTTACGTCAGCTTCTACGTAGTAAGATGTAACTATATTTTTAAAATCCCGCACCCTAATAGAGTACTTCTGGTTAAAATTTATGCACATTTTCATAATTTCCCGACATATACCGATGATTTCATGATCGGGAATCTTCGGGGTGACAGAGTGAATCATTGTATGAGAAGTGTAATCTCTAATTTTAGCTGGAAAAGACTGTATAGCATTCTTTTTGAAGAGAATGAAAAGTCTTATCTCTGGTAATACATTAGGGGTCGAATACCTTTATCAACTATTAATACTAATACCTTAATCAACTAATTAATTAATTAATTAATACCTTAATCAACTATTAATACTGTTACCTGCTTTGTAGTGCCACTGTATTACACAGTGAGAGCAGAGCACCCCATCCGGGAGTTTTCCGTACATAGTTATTATTCCATTCTCCCTCCCTCCAACTTGGTATTTACCATTAACGGTATCAACTATTGGGATCGGAAACTTCTTAAAACATTCGAAAGAAAGGGGAGCATGGGACTGATTTAGTGGACAGAGATGGTATTCCATGAATCCTTTGTGGTTAGCTGTCAGATCGGCTTGAAGTGTTATGACGTCACCCATCTTGTATCGTCTGGTAAGAGTTCCGGTTGCGTATTTCCCGCCAGCCTCGTTTTCGCGCGGTTTTTGTTGATAAGGATCACCACAAAGTCCACATTTACCATCGAATTTGATCCACTGATTCTGAAATTAAGAATTAAAGATTCAAATTTGACGTTAAGAAATGTTCTATATAGTACTGATTCTGAAATAAAGAATTTTAAAAGATTTAAATTCGACGTTAAGAAATGTTCTAGTAAAGCTGTTAATTTTTCATTACCTGCTGTGTATTTCCGGATAAAGATCGTAGGTTGTGTATATCTAAGCCGGATAACAACCCCATTAGCAATTACATGTAATGAAACAGATGGCGGTCCAAAGACGCCTCCAGATGTACGCTACATCTTAAATTTCTTATGTGCTGTTCAATATGCCTTTAAATATTGTCATCAAGTTGCTTAGCCTTTCTGTTTAAGGATGAGAGCTCTTCAATTTGGGTGTTTATCGGTGTACTTCTTTTGCGCGGTTGAAGTGTTGAATATTATTATGTTGTCTTGGCTGTCCCAGTTTGTTTGTTGGTCCGCTTGGTGTGAAAGTTACAATGTATCTAATGTCTCGTTCGGCCCGGATGTTTATGAATATTAGTTTGTTTACGCAACTTATCATACTCGAAGTTACAAGCGCGGTCAATATAGTGTTGTTCGGTGTTGTTGTTGTTACACACTAAATATAAATAAGTTCAAGCCATTAGTCTAATTTTTTTGGTTCTATTTCAAGGAAACGAACCATTTACATTTCATGGCTTTTCTGAACATGAACTATCATTGCTGGTAAATTTGACCACTTGTTCTCTTTTTGTTAACTTTTCAGATTTGAAAACATTAATTTTTAAAGAATTCTTTTCTTTGCATTAATTTTGTGTATCAAAATGAATGAATAAAGTAGACAATATTTATCAATTTCCATCAATTTTGGAGCTAGGAAGAGGATGTTTTTTTTTAAGAGATTTCCTTATTTTGACTTTCTGAATAGTGAATACTTATTTATGGTGGGTGATAATATATAAAAGGATCTGGCTTTACCACGGGACGTCATTGTTGACCTAATTTTAGAAAAATAGAAAACATTTGAACAAACTACTAGATGTCAGGGAGGATTGACCTAAATTTCCTCTTGCACCCCCCCCCCTTCCAGATCATCTAACAGTATGTATGTAGAAAAAGATATGGGACAGAGAGTAATGACTCGAGAAATACTGTACTATAAACACTTGACATTTATTTGCTAAGCAAAGACAGACGATTTATAATTAATTGTTTTTAGACATTTATCTCTGGCGATGCGCCTTTACATTTCCTATACTAGTGATATATATGATTTATAGTGGATGGCATGTAATAAATATGAATGTCTTATATTGAAACAGACTCTGAAGATGTCGACAGATCTCATATATTTTCATATATACTTACATCATGACGATCCGATTTCAAAATCTAGTGTCTTTGTGCATAATAAATATTGCTTTCGGATTAAAATTGAAATTATATACTTCCCGTAATTTTTAAGATAAAACTAAATAATGGAACATATGTCAGCAGTGCATGATGAGTCTGTGTGAATTACCCGTTTGTTTTCTGTATATGGACGGATCTAGAAAATTCTTCGAAGGGTGGGAGTGCGGAGAGGGGGGAGGGAGTTTCCAAGCCGTCAGGGGAAGTTCAAACCAAATGATATACGTAAAAGCATTACTTTCATACTACAAGTCTCTCTGATCTATTTTTAGCACATCATGTCCACTTTTGGAACTCTATATCTACCTTCGATGACGTCACATTGAGTAGATATAACGTTTGAACATTTCATCGAACTGCTGTCTGAGCCAATCAGCTTCCTTCATAACTATGAATATGACATATATTTGTATCTACACTAGTATGTTAAAATCATAAATACTCTACTTATTCAACATTGCAAAATCCCAACAACATCTCGGTCACCACCTACGTAATCTATTGAATAAGCTGAACGTGCATAGAGTCCATTCCTGTCAAGACTCTCTCTCGGTAAACAATAATTTTCACAACTATCAAAGCAAAAATGGATACGGGAAGCGAAGTTATATACCCCTTTGATGCGAAAGACGTCAGTAATGTTCTCGCTAACGCACAACAGAATATGAAACTTGTGTCAACGACTATACTTTAAGAGTACATGCAGTAGTACTATGTACTTTTCTTCTTTTATCTGATTACATGTTCGTCTTAAAAAACGAAAAAAACAAACAAACAAACAAACAAACAAAAAAACAAAACAAAACAAAACAAAACAAAACAAAACAAAACAAAACAAAACAAAACACCCCCTACAAAAGAACCAAAACAAAACAAAACATATGGCATATATAAACCAAATTATGTTCACCAAACAGACATGTTCCGGATAGTCAGCCTTCACCAGTAGTTCACGATTTTACTACAGAATATATAATATACATGTGTATTGTATACCCACTCTCGGTATTTCGAGGGTTTTTAAAAATATAGTGCATATATACATGTTGTAAATGTATAACACATTAGGATTGATTGGTGTATAATATTAATAAAGCCAATTGGTAATTTTTCGAGACCTGATAAGATACAGTACACTTGTCTGGAGATAAAATGTACAATTTTTCGACAGCACTTATGAATAATAGATGTCGCCACTGGTCGTTACTTTACGTTTGATACAATTGCAAAAAAAAAAAAATTCTTCACTTCCGCATGCGTGATCTTTTATCGATAATAGTGTGCGGCGATTGAGTCGTTATTTGAAATCAATTATCAGGTATTAAAAGAGGAATTTCAATGAAATACTTGTCTGTCTTCCTCAATGTCCATCAAAAATTGAAAGTAAAAAATTTATCAGATAAACATGATAGACGTAAGACATAACTTGTTAAAAAGATTGATGGCTAAGGTTGTACCAAGCGTAGTCAGAGAAAACTGGACTGCCACCTCGGTGCGGTTTGTGATAGCGGGATCCTGATACGCACTAGAAACCAGGACTTGATATTGCAATCATTTCCTTTGGGTCATTATTTGTCCGACAGTGTTAATATCGCCTGTCATGTCCCGGTGTTTCATATTTGACATTGAAAAATATCTTTACTCAGGTTTGTACGGACGGTCAGTGGTACTGCATATTTGGAATGTATGTCTTGCAAAGCATGAATTATTTGTACATATGTATTAATAATTCGCTTTATTGTACTTGATTGCAAACCTTAGTCATAGTCTGTCTACTTGTATTTTCCCTTTTCGATAAGATATAAGAGCTCGCTTGATCGACCGAATTTTGATTTTTTTTCATATCTGAAAAAAGTGGCTTGGAAAAAAAACAAAAGCAGTTACAGCTAGTACTAGTATCAGCAACAACAACAAAAGTAGAACTAAACATAACAGCAGCAACAGAGACTGTAATAGCGACAACAACAACAGTAACAAAAATAGTTACATCAAATGTAACATCAATATTATAAGTAACTTCAAATCTTACACAAAAATACCAACATCGGCAGTTACAGGTTACAAAAACAGTTACAACAACGGAAAAAACAATAGATGAATACTCTATGCAACATCAATAAGAATTTAGGGAAAACAACAGTAACATAGTGAGAAACCGTAGCAAGAGCAACATGAATACTTTAACAGCAATAACACAAACGTACTTTATATATGAACTATTCTGAATGTAACACAGCCGTAACGACATCGAGAACGCTCACCGTGACAAGATTATTTACATCTAGGCAATGAAAATCAATACAAATGAGTGAAAACGCTGTACATAGATAAAAAAATGCAATTAAAATGGTTCTTTGTAGAAAACCAATTGAACCTTATTCTTTTAATAGGCAATCGTCATCTGTATCAAATTAAAATGACAGATGAAGTCCGACAAAATATTAATATGTTCAGTTTCAGACAGTCATTTGATTCATCTGATTTTCGCAATTATAGCTGTATATAGCTTACATATATGATCGGGTTGCAATTTTATAAAAGTAATTCCGTATCATATATATGAATTCACCAATTAATCTGAATACTTCATTACTGAAATATATCTATTTTGTAGCTTTACTACCTTATACTAATATGTCATCAGTTATTTTAATATCTTCATTAGTTGAATGGTCGAAAATTACGGACGTCAGAAACTAAGCGTTGTTATAGACCCAAGACTTACATGTAGTTTGAAACTAAAGAAACTGAATCTAATTGATTTCCACTAAAATACATATACCAAAGGAGCAGACAGTTTAATTATGAATTTTAATGGTTAAAATCGCACTGAACAGGCAAAAAAAAAAAAAAAAAAAAAAAAAAAAAAAAAAAAAAAAAAAAAAAACCGAAGAAGTAAAGAGACCCAAAAAATAAATTTATCCAAGGAACAAGCAAACAAATCAATAATAATAATAAAAAAAAAAAAGATTAAACGAAAGTTTACAAATAAAATTACAATTCAGCAATAAGTTAAATTGTATCACCGTGATCGAAAATTAAAACAAAATTAAACAAAAAATCTAATTCATAATGCAAAATGTTACCTCGTATCCACCACAATTTAATTCGTTATCGTTCGGATTGACCGGTGTGTTGAATCCACGTCTCCACATTGTGGATCGACCGGGTGGTTCCCACAACATACCATGTCCGTAAACTGATTTCAAAGTAACCAACGTAACCACAAACACACAAACCAGCGTCATTTTTTTTTTGCTCTGCGTTTATGATCCAGGAACCATCTCTATCACCGTTAATTTTTTTCCCGCAACGTAAATTCCTTAACGTCACTTTATTGCCATACTATTAAATATCAAGTCGGTCATTAATTAATTCCTAACATTTCATTCGTGAAATTATATTTATTATACTTCAGGACTTGACAATCAGAGAAAAGGTGGTATGAAAATTCCATGTCGCTCTGCGCTTTCCGAATCTTTAACGTCTGTACGTACACGGGGGGTGTTGTGTTCACGTCACCAAAATCACATATTCCTCTTATATGAACACCGTTTGTTAATTTCCGACATCGATACACGAAAAAAGTGATGAGTGTAACGCAACTGTCATTAATTAATACCTGGTCGTGCTAATTACACATCCTCTACATTAAAGGCTTCCGATGGGACCCTATACTGATCATGTAAGGTAATTAACATGGGTCGGGACAGTAAATCTAAACGGTAACGACACGTATTCGCTGACCCGTCCTGGCCACAATGCTTGTACTCTTGTGGGCATCAAACAGTTTTCTTGTGTTACTTGCAATGAAAGAGATATTAAACACTTTTGTTGTTTATTAATAGATTAATTAGGAGGGGGATGACCTTAATCATCATATTAATTTTTTGTTTATCTCGATTAAGAAAAATCTGGTTTGTTCTAGTTATATATAAAAAAAGAATAAATTTCGTGATTTTCAAGGTACAGTGAAGTTCAAAGGTCGCCATTCGTAGGAGCTTCGGTTTTCTTTCCATTTTTACTTCTTTTTCTACTTATACTTTTACTCAGTGGCGGATTCAGGGGGGGGGGGCGTCCGCACCCCCGGCACTGACCCAAAATTGTCAAAAACGTATATTTTGGCCCATTTTCAGTAAAAATCGGCAAAATTCCCCTTGATCCCCCGGCAAAGGGGGCGCTGGATCCACCACTGTTTACTAAAACCGAACAACTTGCAATAATCATATGAAATGTATGTAGGTGTCGCCACTTAACTACCGATACTTATTTATCCGAAATTGTCTTGCTTTACCGAACACAAACACTTGCAATGTATTTTAAATTAATATGTACGAAACCTACTGATTTATCTGAAATTATCTTGCTCTGCGTAGAGATACATGTAGATCATTGCAGGGGTGGATACAGGATTTTAGTTTAGATGGGGCGTGGAATATATCAATAGGCCTCCATTTCTTTAATTGTTATGTTCACATTAAATATCAATAGTTTTGTATATTTAGCTTATACATGTATATGACATCAGATGGCTTCCTCAAAGGCTTAAATAATCAGTATAATGTACGACATATATATTATTAAATGATAAGGAATTATTGCCGATTTTGCTTATTTCTGATTGGTGGAGACGCTGTTTGATAGAGTGTACCTTAGAGTGAGTTGACCGCTATTATTGTTACGCTCCAAAGCGATAAGCGGATTAGCGCGTGCGTGTTCAGCGCGTGCGTGTTCAGCGCGTGCGTTGATTTTTGTAGTGTTAGATCTTTGACTTCGCGTATCATTCAAATCCTGATAATTTGATAAAGCAGTTATTGACTTTTGATATCGGTCTACTCGTGACTATACAGACCTGGTCATGCATTGGTTATAACCTCGGCCTCGGTCAACCAATACTTGACCAGGTCTGTATAGTCACGGGTAGACCTCATCAAAAGTCAATTATTGTATATTATTATATAGTCTGTTTATATTCCCACTCTCATTGGCTGAGAACTGTCACGTGACGAGTCATTGTCTCATCATATTGACCTGTGAGGGGCAATTTCATTAAATATCACTACCGCGAAAACTCTTGCTTCCGGTTTACTATGAAATATCGAAAACGCGCGAAATTTACATCTGTGACGTCACTAACGTCATAATAAATGATTTCGTATTCATATAAACAGCAGCAAGGACCCTGAAGCTGAGCTCAAATTCTTGAATTTTGAGCCTATCTACGGATTTTGACTCTGAAATATTCTTCATTTGACTCATTGAATGAATTCCATTACGTTCAGGATAATTCAGCGACAGAAATTCTGATATTAACACGTCTTGAAACATTTTCAAAAAAAAAGTCGATGTCGGCCATTTCGAAAAGGTACCTTTATAAATACTGATTTTAAAGTCCACTATATAATAAAACAATTGTGGACTTTTCACTCGGTGAATATGGTGTGATATTTTCTGAATTTGAAAATATTGACCTCGGCTGCCGCCTCGGTCAATATTTTCAAATTCAGAAAATATCACACCATATTCACCTCGTAAAAAGTCCATAATTGTATAATATTGTATAGATGTATAGAGTAAAAGCTTCAATTAATTTACAAACTGTCTTAAAGCCCCCTCTCCTAGACTCTTTTCCGTATACCTTAAATTCTAATGCACTCCGTTTGTAACGCGCATTCTGATTGGCTGAGCGATTAAAAAACTGCAAGGGGATTCACGTTTCACTGCAGTTTTTGCTATGGCGTCATGCGTTGCTATGGCGACGTCGTTAAAAGCAGACGTTTTCTAGCTTCTTACTGACTGAAGCATTAGAATAGGGTTACCATACTGATGTTTTACAAAAACTGACAGGGTATCGGCGAATCCCCTGTCAGAAATATCCGTTTTACCGCTCGGCTGACGCCTCGCGGTAAAACTCAATTTCTGACAGGGGATTCGCCGATACCCTGTCAGTTTTTGTAAAACACACGCATGGTAACCCCTAACTGTTATGACTTTTATGTACAAAATCATATTGTAAAAAAGCTTTGAAGTGAAAAAAAAAACTTAGGCATATAATTATAAATAAGTAATATTTACAGTTTTGAGTACAAAGTAAGTACTTCTGCAATAATTGATTAGCCTTGTCAATCTTACACACAACCTTATACATAAAGATATCACTTGATAGTAAACAAATTATTGCTTCAACTTCGCCTGAAAAAAAAAAGTTTGCCCCGGTCCGGGGCGAAAAAAAATCTTGCCCCGATACCCCCCCTCCCCCCGAAATCAAATGGACCGTGCCTTAAATTCATGATCAACTGATTGGCAATCCCTCACATGCCGAATTCTTTTTGCGTTTAAATTTTCAGATTGATAGACTCAACTCCCTCCCCAGATATTTTCGTCAGCATCCGCGCATGAAAGCTCGTGACATTACGCAGCTCAGATCAGCATGCCCTTTTCTCAGACGATACATATATTTTTCGGGGGACAAGCCAGGTCAACTGTATCAGAACATGATTGCAAGTTGACCTCGAAATAATTGCCTATAATAACAAGGTATCTCACAAAATATCTTTGTTACATTTTTTACCTACAATAAATCAGGTATACTTGTCAGTTTTACCGCATGTTACATTGCACACCTTATTGCGGGAAGTTGTGCAATCATGGCGTTTTGTGGGGAGGTTGTGCCGTGGGCATGCACTTCATTGACCAATAGAATCACCGCAAACCCCAAAACATCACGCCGGCGCAAAAGTTCTCTTGATTACCAACATATTTCTTTCATCCTGGTCAGTAGTGTGAAATATATTTCACAAATAAAATACATTTATGTCATAAAATAAAATGACACCAAAATCAATAAGGAATAATTTCTCAACTCGTGTAAAATATAACGATGGTTAGAGGAAAACAAAGCAGCTTTGCTGTTTTGAGCAGGAACCATTTTTTTTTATCATCAACGACTTAAGTATGACCTGACATATGAACACAAAATCAATAGCGCATTATGGGCATATCTATACTTGTCCTTATTTGGTGCACGTGTAAACTCCGCTATGAAATTGATTTCCGTGCCATAAAAGACAGGGGAGAGTTTCAAATTGAAAGATTTCTAACCAAATCTTGACTCATAAAAGGGAACACATTTGGGACGTTCCATGATCATAGATCACCATCATACATATTCTGATCCGGAAACCATTTTCAATCATCAATAGACAATACATTATGACCTTCACCTTTTAACCCTCAAATCCACAGGGCACATCCGTCACACATGTGGAGCAGTAATTTCCATGATGTTAGTTGCTAAACAACCATTTTCAATCATCAATAGACAATACACATCCGTGCCACATGTAGGGCAGTAATTTCAATGATGTTAGGTTTTAAACAATCTCTTGCATTACGCAAACCATTTTCAATCACCCAAGCCCCATGTCCTTGACCCCAACATTTTTAAAAGATCGTATCCTTGACTACTTGGGAACAACAAAAATCTAGGAAGTTTCATTATCATTACATGTAAGTGCAATACACATTTCATTTACATTTGGACAACCGGTTTGATAACCATTGCCCAACGACCTTGAACTATCATCCTATAGGGTGTATCCTTTATTACACGATTGAAAATATCTATTTATGAAGTTTCATGGTCAATAGTGCAGCACTAGAGTACACTGTTATGATGCAAAAAGAACTTTTGGCTACATTGCATATTTTTTTTTTTATAATGCCAATAGTACATTGTACAGAAAATATCTATGACCGTTTTAAACCTTGATTTTATATGTACAGACACATGACATCACATCATTTGCCAAAATTTTCAATTGTGACGTCAAATCTGATCGCACTGTCTTGAAGCACCTTGATGTGTTGTCATGTTTTCTATTTTGACGTCACAATGAAAATATCGCCACATTATTAGTTATACAGTGTTTTACAGGGGGGATACATAAATATATTGGGTCGATGAAAAAAGTTGTATTGGGCGAGGCGAAGCCGAGCCCAATACAACTTTTTTCATCGACCCAATATATTTTTGTATCTCCCCTGTAAAACACTGTATAACGAATTTATCCCACCGATGGCTTTTGACTTGTGTATGTAACGTCACCATATTTTAAAGCATCTCGGTGACGTCAATATCGTAAAGCGTCTTAGTAGAAGCAGGATATTGAAATAATATCCTGTCAGTAAAATGATACAACATAATATTCGGTTCTTCTCGACCAATCAAGAATTACAAGAAATTTGCCAGAGGTGGGATAATTTGTGATGTCTGGTGTCTGTCCGCCTTATGAATATATTGGATTATCATATACTCTTATGTACGTAACCGTTTATAAGCTTTCCCGTTGGCCAAAACGCGGTCACGTGCAATGCGATTAATCGTCGTATTGAACCGGTCATATTGACGCGTTTCCATTTAAAATGTGTATAGGAAGAAAATGACGATCGGTAGCAGACTGTGTGTTGCTGACATGATTGATAATGATATTTGGTTAAATAGAAATAATAAAAGATGAAGACGAGTAAAACCTTTCACTATAAAGCAAAATTTTCATCTGAAAAAAAAAAATGAAAGCGAGCAGTGCTAGAGAAGCAAAGCATTGTAGTTACCCTTTTCCTTTCCAGTTCTCATGTATATGATAAAACAGTTATAGCACAGTGATTCGGTCGATATGATGATTTAAGGAGTGATAAAACCATTATCAACCTCGGCCTTCGGCCTCGGTCGATATTGGTTTTATCGCTCCATAAATCATCATATCGACCTCATCACTGTGCAATAATTGTATAAAATCAGCTGTTAGCAACCAATAATAGGACTCGTCAATTTTTTTTTCAGTTTCCACGAAACATCTCCGCATTATACATGTACATCTAAGAAAATATGTCTTATAGAATGTGGAGGTGTTAGCTATACTTCTATACATAGATTTATATTATTGCTTGACCAATATCTGTCACTAGTAGTTATATCCTATTACTTTATTGATCACCTTTGTATTGTTAATTACACCTTTGATCAGTGGACAGGTTTTTGTCCGAACAATGACTTTTTTACAAGGTCATGGTCTCACCTAGAAAAAGGAGAACTTCAAGGTTATTTCCATGGCAAATTAAAGAAGCAGTTATGCAGCTCAGTTTAACCTTTTAAACTGTTGGCAAAAATGCAGGTACAAATATGTACATTTGCCACATAACCATCCAACAACTATTGTGATGCATACACTGTACAGCCGGAACGCCAGTCGGCACTTGTCTTTGAAGTTTAAAAACGAAGTCACGTGACAAATGTTTTGAATATGACGACATTGTACCACGTCATCAAAAACGCGTCATACTGACTGTGCTGCATGTGTAAACAAGAATGGTATAGGTGATTTTGATGGCAATAGAGATACCGTTTCAATTCATAACACTTACTCAGGTAAATTTTGTAGCATTTTGAAATAAATCGGGTGTTATCAAGGGCAGTTTTTCGCCAACGATCTGTTTACCTGCATTTTATTGCTTATTTTCTTTTAAAATCCCGGCTGGGAATGATTGGGAACAATCTGAATATAAACTTTATATATCACCGAAGTCACCAAAACCAAAAATAGTATGCCGATCTTTGCCTTAAGGGCTTTGTGTCACCTTTCAAACATCGATATGCTGTTCGGGCGTCCATCTTCCATGTCAACGTATGGAAACTCGTTTGTAAACAGAGAGTACAAGGGTACACATGTACCCAAGTCGGTGCTGCGAAGTGGTTAGATTTGCCAAAATGAAACATGACATTGGCACAAAATCATCTACAAGGTATCAAACCATCAAACAAATGTTAAAAATTCCATTGCCACTTGAATTTGGTGTATTCTGAGTCCGTAATGATAAATTTTAATTAAAATCTGGTCCTCGTTATAGCGTTTTTATTCCTATTTATAGAGTACTTGTACACTAAAATTCTATAATAGGTATTATAATTGGGATTCTGTTGAAAAGATTATCATTGAATTTTGACCAGAAGTGCAAAGGGGAGCATTTGTGTCAGCTTTTAAAACCAACGATGTATGCACAATTTTCGTCGGATCTTTAGCAGGGCTGATAAATATTAAAAATAGCAATCCAAGGAATGCTTGTGTCGCCTGCGAAGCGGTTTGATTATTCTTCTAGAAAGTGGATCAAAATTATTGGAATCAGTAGAAAAGTCTTGTCAAATGAAATTCATTTGAAATATCAAACCTCTTAATTACAAATTAAAAGATATGGTCATTCTCAAATTTTCAGAAAAGAGTGTCAGTCATCTAGGTCAAGGTCACTACGTAAAAATTGGTAACAAAAAGGTATCATCATAAGAAATATTAAACACCTATCACCAACCAATTAACAGATATATACAACCTTAATTTTTTTAGAAAAGAAGGTCAAATAGCTAGGTCAAGGTCAAACATTATGGTATGTGTAGAATGGCATTGTTACAAGGAAAATACATGTGAAATATCAAAGCCCTATCACCTACCAATCAAAAGATATAGCCAATTTTATTTTTCTTGAAAAGTAGGTCAAATATCTATGTCAAGGTTACATGGTCAAATATTATGGTATGTGTAGAAAGGTCTTGTCACAAGGAATACAGATGTGAAATACCAAAGCCCTATCACTTACCAATCAAAAGATATATACAATCTTATTTTTTTTGAAAAGTAGGTCAAATATGTAGGTCAAGGTCAATAGGTCAAAAAATTATGGCAAGTGTAGAAAGGCGTTGTTACAGGGTATAAACATGTGAAATATCAAAGTCCTCTCACTTACCAATCAAAAGATATAGCGAATCTTATCTTTTTTTCAAAAGTAGGTCAAATATCTAGGTCAAGGTCAAAAGGTCAAAATTATGGTATGTGTAGAAAGGTCTTGCCACAAAGATTGCATGTGTGAAATATCAAAGTCCTAATACTTACCAATCAAAAGATATATCCATTCTTAATTTTTTTGAAAAGTAGGTCAAATATGTAGGTCAAGGTCACTAGGTCAAAAATCATGGTATGTGTAGGAAGGTCTTGTCACAAGGAATACACATGTGAAATATCAAAGCCCTATCACTTACCAACCAAAAGTAATGGGCTGTGACACCCAAAGTGTGACAGACAGACAGACGGACGGACTGACAGACGGACAACGGACAAAGTGATCCCTAAGTGTCGCTATGCTTCGCAGGCGACACAAGTAATGGGCTGTGACACCCAAAGTGTGACAGACAGACAGACAGACGGACTGATAGACGGACGGACGGACAGACGGACAACGGACAAAGTGATCCCTAAGTGTCGCTATGCTTCGCAGGCGACACAAAAATCCCTTTCAGAGGAATTTCTGTTATATGTAGTGAATTATACCTGAGTATTATTTGTTTTATAATAATATTTAAAATTTGAAATAAACAATTAAGGTCGTTTAGCCCAATTTATTCTTATTCCGCTACTTTGTGTGTTAAGAGTTATCCGCCCCTTTTAGAAAAAATTCTTCCAACCGTCAAAATAGGGATTGGCGTTCCGGCTGGTACATTTTGTACGTACAAAGTATCACTAAATTTTGTGTCTGGACGGCTTTTTTTACAAAACTTACTTGAAAAATTAAGCTATTACTATTCATGAAGTGAAAACCTGATTTCAAGGCATGCAATTTGAACTCTAGATTCGAAATTAAGGATTCAAATGTCATCAACCAGTTATTTTTTCAGTATGCCTGTTTTTATTGGCCCGTAATTGGAGATTTGGGGGCATTTAGTTTTTCGTCTGTCTGTTTGTCCGCAAAAAAACTTTAACCTTGGTCATAACTTTTGAATGGTAAGTGATAGGGCTTTCATATTTCACATGAGTATTCCTTGTGACAAGACCTTTCCATGGATATCAAACTTCTGGACCTTGACCTTGAACTGTGACCTACTTTTGACATCTCAGCTGTTTACTGACAAAGATGCCAGCAGGGGCATTCGTGTTTCACAAACACATGTTTCTTTTTTTTTGTTTTTGTTTTTTTAAAGAATATGTAGGAAGTAACATGTAATATGGTCAATTCATATACGACACATATCAACTTGAAAAAATAAGAATGAAACATTTTGATATAATGTTGTATGCATGTTTATTTCATGATTTATTATATATAATCAATACTTAATGAGTCATGCTGCCTGTTTGCTATAAATAGTCACGATATTTTATTTATAGATATAAGGACAACTGTAACATTATCGGCACTCAGTCTTAGTACAGCTTCACTAGCTAGCTTTCCACAGGTCCTCTGATACGGAGATTCTTCTACACTCTCGGTATTGCTACTCGATTCTTCCTGAAGAAAAGAAAGATGATACTGAGGAACAAATGAAGAAGACACATTATCGAGCAAATCGATTATCTGTAACTGAAATGAATTGTAAACATCATGAAATTAATTAATAAATCAGACCTGCCTATTATTACGATTTTGGCGTATTTTTTTTACGATTTTTGACCTTCAAATACGCTCTACGCTTTTGCTGTTCATTTTTACGCCTTAACGAGGCTGAGTACAATTAGAAAAATTTGATGACGGTGAAATTTCAATTTCTTTTTCTTAAAATGATATTTGAAGTGCAACAAATAAATAACATGAACTTAATTAAAATCTCTTGCGCAGAAATATTAAAAAAATGAGAAAAATCGTTATTTTGCAGTAAAACTCCATAAGGTCTCATTGTAAGATGCCATTATCTTTGAGATGACCCCTACATAATGCTGAACGGTCAACTTCTATTTTCTTTCCCATAAAATGAATTTTATAATACTGCAGTTATATGATCTGAATTTAGTCAAAATACCTTGGGTAGAAGTTCATCATTTTCTAATTAGACACAGCCTCGTTAAACATATTTTCAATCAGAATCACTTTTCAAACAAATATTTCAAACAAATGAATAGACTCACCTATTTAAATTTGTTGTAAGTTGAGGGCTTGGTATCATATAAACAATTGTGTACATCTAAATGTGTAAATCGTGCAAGATTTGTAAAAATACACTGCTAAAGACAGTATATCCGGATTGCAAAGTAAGTTTTGTCACTATGGGTCAAGGTCACTAGGTCAAATAGAAAGGTCGTGTCAGAGGCAACCTACCTGTATGATATTATGATTCTACTGAACATATAGTTCCTGAGATTTTGCTTAAACCAGAAACTTTACCAAAATCTTTAACTAGGTCAAAGTCCAAGGTCAAGGTCACTAGGTCAAATGTTACCACATAAATTGAAAGGTCTTTTCATGGGCAACCTACATGTATATTATAAAGTTTCAACTGCATACAGTTACTTAGATTTTGCTTTAACCAAAATCTTTAACAAGGTCAAAGTCCAAGGTTAAGGTCACTAGGTAAAATGTTACAACATAAATTGTAAGGTCTTGTCATAGGCAACCTACATGTATAATATAAAGCTTTTGCTTCAACCAGAAACTTTACCAAAATGTTGACGACAGAGGGATGGACGGACAGACATCGTCAATCTATAGACCGGAATTGCTTTGCAATCCGGCCAAAATGTCAAAGTAGGAAAAGACTAAATGTCAAAGTAGGAAAAGACTAATATGCTTTTGTACTCAAAATTACAAACAATCAATTGCTTATATTACTCTTAACTTGCCTGAATTACACTTTCTTCCACAAATTTTTACACCTTTTGTAAGAAACAGATAGTCTGATAAATCACAATGCTACATGCAATTCATCCTTGCAAAGTTTGCAATGGAGTAAATTCAAAGTATGAAATATTCAAAAATAAAATTAGGAAACCTATCCATGGAGATTGGAAGGTAACGCAGTAATACATTCCCTATTCCCATTTGAGACGGTATCTGACGTAGACTGATTATGAAGTCATCAAATTCTATGGAATCAGTCATAAAAGTCTGGGAAATGATGGTATAAAATCGACATTATCATACAATTTTCATGACCGTTGACGTCACAATGGTTTTACGTCAGATACCGTCTGTAAGGGGAAAAAACTCTGTATTCCACAAAGACTCAATAAAGAACACTAACTACAATGTATATTTTCATTTAAGCATAATTCATATTTTAGCTAATTTTTTGGCTGTTAAGAGGCACAAATTCAATACATGTACTGTGCAAAATTCCGACTGAAAGTGGGTTCCAGAAATAGCTGCTTTATGTTTTGGGAATAGATGAAAGTCTGATGGAGCAAGATCAGGTGAATAAGGCAGATGTTCAATCAAATTAAAGCCACAATCATGAATGGCAGCCATGGCAGTGACAGACTTGCGAACAGGAGCATTGTCCTGATAGAACAACACACCTTTAACTAGTGAGTTTTCCGTGGCGCTGAAGTTTAAAATTTTCCTGTATTTAAACTGTGCTATTGATGTTTGTCCTTTTTGGAGATAATCTATCAGCAGAATACTTTCTACAACCCAGAAAACCAAGGCTCACAACATATCAATCAGCCATCATAATTTGTATCTCTTTCGTCTTTACATGCAGTATTTGGCCTTCAGCACAATTAAATGACGATGTACTGCTCAAAACTATGGCATGTAATTTTACAAATTATAATTGATTGTGTGTTGGCTAAATCATCATAGACAAAAAGGATCTTAATGAGCATAGACCTGAAAGGGGCCATATTAATCAGTGGCAGATCCAGCCCCCGGCAATGGGTCAAGGGGCGAATTTGGTGACATTTACTGAAAATGGGCTAAAATATAGGGTTTTTTGGAAATTTTAGGGTCAGTGCCGGGGGGGGGGGGGGGGGGGGGGGGGGCAGACACCCCCTCCGCACCCCCTGAATCCGCCACTGTTAATAATATAGTTGTACACATACATGTACAGTATAATGTGAAGTTCATAAAATTACTTGCCTGCAAACATTTGTTGGTAAATTTGATACATTCTTCAGGACTAAATGTTTTCCACAACCCATCACAAGCCAAAACTATGTAGCTGAAATGACAAGAGGACATGAAAGCTGAATGTTGGCAAATTTTACAACAGCTTTAATAAGGGCTGTCATGGTTCAACCTTTAATCGGTTCAGTTCAGGAAAATGAACAACAGTTCTCGTTTTTTTCGGTTTTGTTTGAGTTTGTGTTGTTTAATTCTATAAAAGAGTGAAATAATGGTAAGAATAACAAATCAGCAAATAATTCTTTTTCATTTTTCTGCTTTTAAAGCGTTTTTCTTTGAGATTTCATCAACATTCAACAAAATAACCAAACTAGAACTTTTAGAAGACTTCTAAGATTCCATCTGTCAAACAAACAGCAGGGATTTTTTTTGCCCCTTTTTGGGGCCGTTATTCGGCCCCATTCCCAATGAAAAATAGTATCTTTTTTTCCCAATTGTGGCTCTAAAATTTCCCAATTTCATACAGATGGAATTAGCACCAAAACTAGTGAAATTTACTGGTTCAAAAGTAGCAAATTTACTCATTATTTGCCATATTGTTGCAAGCATGAGATGTTCAATCATATTTTAACGAAAATTATTTGATTAAACATTCAGTTCTGAACTTTTAATCGTACAAATTGTCATTTTACTTTCATATTAGTACTTCCCAAAATATTCCCAAATGTTGTTAACTTTCCCAATTGCGTGGGCCCCGACCCCATTCCCAAATTACTGAAAAAAATCACTGAACAGGTACGCGTTTACAATCAAAAAGTGAAACAACCCATTTCATTGGGTGAAATACGACAAAGTACCTAATCAGTCTGTGTATCATACATAATTGATTAACTACTGATTACCAAATACAACCAAAAAAGAAAAGGAACCGAACCGAAATCCGTAAAGTATGATCCGAATCAAACCGACCAACCTTGAACCGTGGTTAACCAAATTTTCGGTTAACCATGACAGCCCTAGCTTTAATGCTTGTTTTTGGTAAATTAGAAATATAATGAAAATCTGACTTAATTGTAACAAAATAATGAATAATTCTATTCTCTATGTCGGCGTGATGTCACACAAAGGTTCAATTAGAGATAAGCACAGAGAATTTACGAAAGTAGTTGGGGGATAAACTCGGTGTTTATCATAGAGCATTGTGTATGGAAATTGATTTATATCTAGAATCTAACGTTTATATCAAGGAAAAATCTACTAGAATTCATTGAAGGAACCATTGATGAATTAGCTCTTAGCTTCTCAAACCCAAACATAAAACGTAATTTGAAGAAGGAGCAAACAAAATTACAGATTTTTCATAGGGCACAGTGAAAAATCTAGAGGCACATCCCCCTGTAAATATGGCGGAAATTTGGTCATGTGACCAGTACGACATCAAGAATATCAAAGATAAGCATCTTTACATGTTTGTACTTCCCTATTCTCTTTTGTGAGCATTTGGAGAAATAACCTACTAGTTATTTGGCAGTAGATTGGACCTACAAAATGTAGAAGCTTAATCCAGTCAAAATACCTTCACATAATGCCATGTATAAAATTTGAGCTCAATATTTTCATTCTTTGCAGAAAAAAAAAAGTAACTCAAAAAAAAGAAAAAAATTAACTCCGAAAATTTACAGCAACAGACAGTCTGATGCACACATGGTACATATGAACCAAGTTGAAAATATTCATTCCCATTCAATAGTTTAATTACTAGAAGAGGATTTTTGCGTAGAATATTATCTATGTTAAAATATGTAATAATTCAGATATTCGATATTAAGCACCCCACCCTCCTCTCTTACAGATTGAAAATTCACATTTTAAGGTCCTGATTGCCTACAATAGACCTTCTTCATATTACCGGTAGACTTGCATTTTAGATACTCCAAGACCTGATATCACTACTTTTGACGTTATTTCGATCTAACTGTGACATCATAAATCTGATGTGACGTCACAGTTAAAAGATACGTCAAATGTTGTCATGTCGGGTCTTAGGACGCCTAAAATACAAGTCAACTGCAGTAATGTGAAAAATCGTCTACTGCCAGTGGGTTTTTTTTCAATTTCCTGTGATTGTTTTGGTAAATTTTGATCCTAATACATGTAGATGCATATCAAGAAATATAGGGGTTAATAATTGAAAATATTAGCTTGTTCTTCTTTTTCTTGAACTATTTTGTAATAACTGTCATGCTTCCTTAATCTACTAAAATTCACTTCTTTCATCAGACTCTCTGTCATAAAGGAGCTGATAAGATAAGACGTAAAATCTGCCCTAAAAAAGTTGAATTTTGAAAATGGAAATTTTAAGAAAAATTGTTCGTTAAATTAATACATATACGGTATTCCATCAAAACCTGAAGTTATTTTAGATCTATTACGCATAATATTGCTAATATCTGGGTCAAAACTTGTCTTTTTTCCATAGAAATCAATAGAAAATGGAAACGTTTTTTTTAACATTGTTCCCCCCGGAGATACAGAGAACCACTTGTACTGGATGTGTATATCAATTACACAAAATTTCTGGGAAGTGGGGTTCTGTATCTCTGGGGGAACACTACCCCAGAGACGAAAAGCTAAAAAGGACAGGGGGTGCATTTGTAAAAGGATCAATCTTTAAGATAATTAAATATAGAAAATTTGACTATTTTTCCTCCTTAATCCGTAAAAAAATGTGTTCTAAATACGATTGAATGCAATGTACAACAATTAGAAATGAAATAATCCAGAGCATTGTGGGTTTCTCCGCTAATGTCTATTTCGCGCTTAAAAGCTTCTATTACAGCAATAACATACAAAATAAGACCGTGTTTGAGTTGCAGATTTAATTATTTACCAATTAAAGGAGATGGAACTTTCGAAATGTATTTCTGATTTATAATGTAGATATATTTGATATCTTTTAGTTAATATTTATCCATTTTAGGCAAAATATTCTAAAATTTATACGTTTTTGGGTGATATTATCAATTTTATTTTCCGAGTACCCCCCCCCCCCCCCCAAAAAAAAAACTCTTTGGACCTTCATTTTAGAATCTTCGGAGTACATGTATTTCCATAAAGAGGACACAACTCTTCTTTGAGTGTGACAGGCAGAATGATAAATGTGATCGGTCAAGGAATCCAACCTGAGACCCTCTGTTATCGTGGCAGATGTTCTTACCGACTGAGTTAACCAGGCATGATACCATAACAATTGCAGAAGATAACTGCACAAGAAAATGTATGACTGTACAGAAAAGACAATTCTGCATGGAGATTACAGCAAGATGTGCAACTACATGTACATGTATCAGATCAAGATTTTAAGATGGGTCCACGTAAGAATCAGGCAGGGGTGATACATCAAAACTTTTTATTTCTGTTTTGAGACATAAATGTGGTACAAATCAAACATATGATATTCATTTCTCAAGGTAGTGATGGTGAAGCGAGATATTCACCTTATAATTTATAAAGGATTATGAAGCGAAAAAAATGGTGGGAAAATTTTCTCTATACAATTCAACCAAATTTGCTACCCCTATAACTTTCTTCATCATCCAAGTATGAGGAAAATCCCTTAGGCTAGAGAACATTCATATGGAGGCTGATCTGAACACATTTCACAAGAAAAAAAGTTCTGCAAAAATTTTTTTAAAGGTTTTTCAACTGCCTGATCCTTACGTGGACCTGTACTTAAGCTTTGTATTGCAGGTACTGTACCTATCGTCATCTGTCAGCTGACATTTCTTGACATCAGGTGTACAGATTACACCATGCTTCTTAAACTGGCCGTCTCCTATTGACCTAGATACCTCTAGAACGCCCATCACTCTGCCATCCCTGAAATAAATACTATTTCATATAAATTCACTCTAAGAAAATGATATTATACATGCCAATTATTTACTTTTAACGAGTTACATTTGGGCTCAGTGAATGTTGTCTTCTTGGGGAGCTTAACCATTGTATTTACCGAGGTAAAAGTAAAATAATTATTATATTACATCAAGTTTAAAAGTCATCTATACAAATCATTCAAACATTACTTTCAGACTTAAAAAACCTCTCTGATCTATTTGTAGCACAATGAGAGCTGTTGGAATCTTATATCTACCCACCCAGGATGACGTCAACTTAGGTAGATACTAGTATAACGTTTGAGCGTTTCACTGAATGGCTATTTTAGCCTACTGTAAACTTGGTAGTTTTCACTGGGGAAAAAATTTCGCAATAATAACATCAGGACGTTACACGTGGGGGAAATGTTTGCGATAAAGATGGATTTCCCATGGTAAGAATGCAGCGGGGATATTTTCGCATGGGGGAAATTTTTGCAAAGTCCCTTGATTTGCGAAAAACGCGAAAAATTACCCCCATGCAAAAATCCCCATGTTTACAGCATCAGAAAAGGGGAAAATTACCATTCATATGATAGTGAGATTTAGATACATGTAATTCGTACTGAAGTCATCATTTAAATGACCAAACAGCGTCTCTACATTATGTATATTTGCCATTTTCATATCCCTCAAATTTAAAGAAAACTCCAAGTATTTTCGAGATCTGACAAAATACATGTATATCATTGCTATATCCAATGTTCTCTATCCAACCATGAACTGGTATAAACCATCTCATAACCTACTTGACTTGACCTCCGGCTTTCTGAATCCTGATCCTTTCCTCATACACACTGGGATTGTGAACAGAAGTCAGGTGGATCGGCATGTAGGTGTCGCCACCCTCTTCTTCCTGACGACGACAGAGAAAGGCCTGGCTATCCCCAAGACTTGCAATTACCGCCGTGTCGTTTATCACTAAGATTACTGTGGCTGTTGTACCATCCTTCCAAACAGGTTTGCTGCCAAGAAAATTGAAAATATTTCTTTACTTTCAGTCTTCACAAAAACTCACTAGCCCTGCGCCGGAGGCTAGTAGAAATTTTGCCGGGCTAGTAGAATTTCAGTACATGTAATAAACTATACATTATGTCAAATACTTACTAAAAGTTGTCTTCAGGCTAGTGGTTGAAAAAGGTTTTTGTGAAGAATGTAATTTCACATAATTTATAGTTACAATGTATATCTACCTGTGTTTGAAGAGAGTTGAATTCATACATTAAAATATAATGTGGATCTACAGAAGGGGTCCGAGAGTTTGCAACACATATTTAGATACATGTATGCCTCTGAGCATTGCTGAGAGATCATGCTGCAATCACAAGGTAAGTCATGAAGGGGCAGGGATTTACTTATCTTAATATGTGAGGTTTACAGGTAAGAACTTTTGTAAACATCAAAATGAAATTGGCAGGGTGGGGTAGGATAGTTTGGGTATCGTGCCCAGTTGGCTTAGTTGGTAAGAGCCTTTGCCAAGTTTAAAGTAAAAGGTCTCAGAAAGGCCAAGTTTAAAGTAAAAGGTCTCAGAAAGGCCAAGTTTAAAGAAAAAGGTCTCAGAAAGGCCAAGTTTAAAGAAAAAGGTCTCAGAAAGGCCAAGTTTAAAGAAAAAGGTCTCAGAAAGGCCAAGTTTAAAAAAAGGTCTCAGAAAGGCCAAGTTCAAAGAAAAAGGTCTCAGAAAGGTCAAGTTTAAAGTCAAAGGTCTCAGAAAGGCCAACTTTAAAGTCAAAGGTCTCAGAAAGGCCAACTTTCGAGTCAAAGGTCTCAGAAAGGCCAACTTTAAAGTAAAAGGTCTAAGAAAGGCCAGATTTAAAGTAAAAGGTCTCAGAAAGGCCAAGTTTAAAGTAAAAGGTCTCAGAAAGTCCAAGTTTAAAGTCAAAGGTTCAGAAAGTCCAAGTTTAAAGAAAAAGGTCTCAGAAAGGCCAAGTTTAAAGAAAAAGGTCTCAGAAAGGCCAAGTTTAAAGAAAAAGGTCTCAGAAATGCCAAGTTAAAAAAAGGTCTCGGAAAGGCCAAGTTTAAAAAAAGGTCTCAGAAAGGCCAAGTTTAAAGAAAAATATATCAGAAAGGCCAAGTTTAAAAAAAGGTCTCAGAAAGGCCAAGTTTAAAACAAGGTCTCAGAAAGTCCAAGTTTAAAGAAAAAGGTCTCAGAAAGGCCAAGTTTAAAGTAAAAGGTCTCAGAAAGGCCAAGTTTAAAGAAAAAGGTCTCAGAAAGGCCAAGTTTAAAAAAAGGTCTCAGAAAGGCCAAGTTTAAAAAACGGTCTCAGAAAGGCCAAGTTTAAAGAAAAGGGTCTCAGAAAGGTCAAGTTTAAAGTCAAAGGTCTCAGAAAGGCCAACTTTAAAGTCAAAGGTCTCAGAAAGGCCAACTTTAAAGTCAAAGGTCTCAGAAAGGCCAACTTTAAAGTCAAAGGTCTCAGAAAGGCCAACTTTGAAGTAAAAGGTCTAAGAAAGGCCAACTTTAAAAAAAGGTCTAAGAAAGGCCAAGTTTACAGTTTAAAGTAAAATGTCTAAGAAAAGCCAAGTTTTAAAGCAAAAACTCTCAGACCAGTCACAATTACCATTCTGCCTTTCACACAGCCATATAGCATGATACCTTTTTAAAGCTTCTTTGAGAAATTCTTCATCAGTTTTCTTGAATGTTTCCACTAGGATTTTCTTCATCTCTTTTTGCACTTGTAAAATGTCACCTGTAGATGCAACCAATATTACTATGGTACATATATGCTGTATTAATTTGTTAATTTTAGAATTTTAAGATACATGTAATTTGACAGAAGATACATGTATGAAAGTTAATTGTTGATATTAAAATTTGAAATAAATTTGTTAAATGCAAATAAGGGGGCTGAAAAGAAACATCTAATTGCTTCAACATGAAAAAAAGTTTGATGGAAGATATGAGAGTCATCAATCAGGCTACCAAAGGCAAAATCAAGGAACATGTGTCTTGTGGTGGGTGGCATAATGTCCTGTACATAAAACTTGCATAGAGTACTTGCAGCATTAACAAAATACTATTACCTGCATATGATATTTATTCACAGTAACTTCATATATCATTTTATGTGGCATGAATTTATGTACGTATCTAATCCTTATTTCCTTTTATACATTTCATAAGACCTAGTGTTACATTTCACAAGACCTAGTGTTACATTTCTTAAGACCTAGTGTTACATTTCATCAGACTTAGTGTTACATTTCATAAGACTTAGTGTTACATTTCTTAAGACCTAGTGTTACATTTCTTAAGACTTAGTGTTACATGTCTTAAGACCTAGTGTTACATTTCTTAAGACTTAGTGTTACATTTCTTAAGACCTAGTGTTACATTTCTTAAGACCTAGTGTTACATTTCTTAAGACTAAGTGTTACTTATAGTATAAGTATTGAGCATTTTAAGACTGATCAGATGGAGATTTATGTGTATAAAATCAAGTGCACCTTAAATGATCTAACATTATTCCATAATTAGTATTAAACACAATGTGAATGTATTATAACACCTACAGCAATGCATAAATTTTCTAGCGAGATAAAAAGTTTCGTGGAATATGTTTTCTCCTTTTAATTCCATGTTTCTTACACATTTTATGATTCTGATGCATAACTCATTATTACTGATATCATAAATGACAGAGAACAATAAAGCAGTATTGAATGATAGCATAACAGAGACAAAAGATCTCACTCAAAGTATAACCGGGAATAGTATCTGCAAGGTGATACTTCACAATCTGCCATAAAAACTATAAAATATTAAGAAATTTTCATTTCTATTTTCACTTTGCCGCAGACTCAAATAAAGAGAAATCCAAAACATCTGGGTTCATAATCTTTAGGGACATTTCTGTAGCATTTCATCAATTCGGTCTTTTCGAAATTCAGAGTTACTTCACATTTGTGCAGGTACGTATCTGACATCAACGTATTGTGACATCATCAAAGTCTATGGAAACCAGCATGAAATTCAGGGAAACAGTGTCACAAATGTGACGTTTTCAAAGAAAGGGGTAGGGCCACGAAGCCCGATATTGGCCCTAATTTTGATAAATTTTGAACATTGTACTTCGTAGAAGTTTTAACTGTTATTTGACATTTTGAAACGTTCTCTACTGAAGCATGAATCTACTTTTTGTAAACTTTGCTTTTATCAAAACCTTTTAGTCCTTTGAAAACACCAAAATAGGTCATACATGTATTCGGCGAAATTGATGCAAGAACTCAATATTTCTATTAAATTAGCAATGGCCGCATGCAATAACTATGATAGAAAATTTATATGTGAAAGATTATCACTATATCCTTTTGTCATAAACGTTTTATCTCAGTTAACGCATGCGGCCACATTGAATTCTACGACAAAAGACAAAATTCCCAGCAATTTTCGCCATATTTTGTCAATAATGTCAAAATGAGTTCACTTCATGACGTCATTACAGTTAAATGGCACATTGTTTGGCGATATTATTCTTTTCATGAACGATGAAAAGCGGTAAACCTTCGTGTATTTTCATGAGAGATATCAAGTATTCCTCATGAAATTTATTTTGAGATAAAAATCAAGGGCCGATTTAGGGGTCTCGTGGCCCTACCCCTTTAATGACGTCACAATGCTTTTTCATCAGAAACTCTGATGATATAAGAATACTATTCTGCCATCTAACAGCAGCCATATAAGAAAGTCTGACACCTTGCAGAATTATTCCCCCTGTGAATCAATGATACCTTGAGTGAGACCTTTGGGTCTCCTGGATGCGACACTTTACCCTTCGGAAACTTATTAATGAGATGTTTGTGAAGATGTTCAGCTGCATGCTGGGATGCTCTCGCCCCACCGTGTCCGTCATATACGGCAAATAATGCTAAACGATGACTGTAAAAAAAAAATCATCAAAAGCCTTATAATGTATATAAATATGCAAGTGAAATATTGAAATTATTTCTCGCCATGGTAAAAATTGAAACTATGGCATACCTACATTGTATGTGCTTGTTAGGGGGTTGTAGATGCTCAATTTTGTGCTATATTGTCAGTGCTGTTGAGATTGTTGTCAGGATCTTCTTTATCTCATTTGTGTCACTGTCACACTTATGCCCTTTGCAGTGTGAAGCTTGTAAAAAGTTCCCCTCAAGGGGTTTGACAGTAAGTGGTTTAAATGTCTTTCCCTGACATGGTTGCCATAGCACTTTCTTTAAAGACATAACCTAAGACAGTGCATGTTTTGTAAATATTGTCTTCAGCTTTGTGCGTGAACATTGATTGCGGGTGCGGCTAGCCAAACAGGGGATGCTTACTCCTCCCGGGTCCTGGTCCCACTCAACTCAATTACATATTTCGTTGGTAAATTAATACAAATTATCAGATTTAACAATATAAAGTTAAGAAATCAGGGCTCTCGATCTGCCTGATTTGGGGTCGATATTCTGCCCCATTCCCAATGCAAAATAGTATCATTTCTTCCCAATTTATGGACCATTTTTCCCAATTTCAAACCTCATTGAAAATTTGAAAAATAATGAGTTAAACATAGGGTAATCAAAGATTACATAGCTCACCTATACAGGTTTTTGTCAGAAACCAGGTTAAAGTTTTTGAAAAGTAGGTCAAAGTCCAAGGTCAAGGTCACTAGGTCAAAGGTCATGGTCTCAAATGAAAGGTCTCCTCACAGGGTATCTACATGTGAAATATGAAAGCCCTACCCCTTATAGTTCAAGAGATATAGCCCAGGTTAAAGTTTTGTCTACGGACGACGACAACGACAACGATGCCAAGGGTATGGCATTAGCTCTCCGGACTTTTTCCTCCCGGCAAGCTAAAAATGCAAAATTTCAAATGAAAAGGCATCCAAATCTATTTATATATTTCCCAATTAATGACAAAGCGCCAATATTTTTCCCCATTTCAAAGGCCCCATGTCCCAAAAATGGGTGTGAGAGCCCTGGAAATTGATATCTTGATTAAAATGCAGGCCAAATAAATATAATTTATGTTACACGAAATCCCTCCTTGCCATTTATGAGCTAAATTATAAAATCTCGTGCCTTGCATCAAGTTTATGTGTAATAAAACTATTTGGTCATGATGAGAGCAATAAGAATATCATTATGATCTTAGTATTTAACTTACACTGATGGATGTAAGTTTGGAACCCTGTCTGTAAAATTTTCTATGATTACACAAGCATCTTGCATGTCTTCTCTCTCTCCCTGTCTCTCTGCATGATATCCACATAATTTGTACTTCACTGTAAAGTAAAGAGGAATACAAAAAAAAAAAAAAAATAGAATTAAATTTGCTCCAGACTTTGAAATCTACATGAATAAAAATTACTTGTTTTCTTTATTGTTTACATACGGAATTCTAAATTTTACTTCAAAACCTTCTTATGCAAAATTGTCAGGAGTACACTGAATTAGGGGTTACCATGCGTGTGTTTTACAAAAACTGACAGGGTATCAGTGAAGCCCCTGTCAGAAATTGAGTTTTAATGTTTTAAGGTAAAACGGATATTTCTGACAGGGGATTTGCTGATACCCTGTCAGTTTTTGTAAAACATCAGTATGGTAACCCTATTCTAATGCTTTGGTCAGTAAGCTAGAAAACGTCTGCTTTTAACGACGTCGCCATAGCAATGCATAATGTCATAGCAAAAACTGCAGTGAAACGTGAATCCCCTTGCAGTTTTTTAATCGCTTAGCCAATCAGAATGCGCGTTACAAATGGAGTGCATTAGAATTACTTATTCATAACATGTTCAAGGACTATTTTGTGATACCTTGTGCATAGAGGTTGAGCTCTGGAAATTTTCATGCAATCTGATTGGCTGAGAAGAACCAAATATAAAAATAATGATGAAGAAGAATGCTGACAGGAAATCATTTCAATATTCTGATTCTATTAAGTTTACAGCATACCTGTCAACTTTGAAATCTTAAAAAGAGGGAGATCTCCCTCCTTGGCACTTGAAAAATAGGGAGATTGTGCGTGAATCCATTTTGCTACATTTTTAATGAATTGTGACATTTTGTGCACAGCCAATTCATGCAATTTTTAAATAATTTTATTGTGCTGACATTTCAATGCAAAAACATTTATAAACTATGAAACATGTATCAGTAGTTTATTGCATTCTACACATCTTTTCTTACATTTTGTCATGCAATTTCTCATGAAATGCTCTGAATGTCCCTATTTAGAGTGATTTTCTTAGGTAAATATGCCAAAAGAGGGAGAAAGAGGGAGATTTGGCCAAAAAGAGGGAGATTTTGGTCTCCCTCGAGGGAGAAATGCCAAAGAGGGAGATGAGGTAAAAAAGAGGGAGTCTCCCTCCAAAAGAGGGAGAGTTGACAGGTATATTACAGTGTTTTACATTTACAAAAATATATTGGCTGGATGAAAATAATTTGTTCTGGGATCAGCTTTGCTTCAGTCAATACAACTTTTCTCATTGACACAAAGCACTCTTTTGTTTGTGATCTGTTGTAGTAATAAAAATGATTTTTGAAGATCCTACTAGTAATGGTCGGGAAGCAGTTATCGCCGAGCAGTAATTATCGCAGTTTGCCCATTATGTTTGGTTATACTAATGACAGAGACTTGATTTTTTCAGCACTTATACTTCTATTATTTACCAAACTGTATATGAAATTTCAAATGAATCCATGCGATGAAAGCTACATTGTAAGATTCCAGCAGCTAAATTTAATGAAAATGTGTTGTCTTCCCCCGAGCTCCTCAGGGGCGATTGCAGTGCACCATGCTATCTTCTCTCTCAATCCTTGAAAAAATTTCAAACTATATTCAATCATTTTTATCACAACTGATTAGAAAAAGAACAGAGGAATCTGATAATACAATTTTAGTTAGAATATTATGGATATTAGATGAGAATGATCCCACATGGTGATAATTGCTTCTCCAACCTCTTCAAAGAGTTCTTAAAAGTAGCGCATTTTAATTGCTTATAAAACCAGTACCAGTCTTCAGAATTTATTGAAAATGTATTGAAGTTTAGGTAAAGGGTTCTTGTTTGTGCTGTCCAAATTTCATGTACAAGTATTGAAAATTAAAGAAAATAGAGCAAAAAATGCTTTAAAAATCGGCGATAAATCACTGAGAAACTCCTAATACTTTATATTCTTATCCTATAACCTTTTTCCTAAAATGGAAGGACAACGATCAAGAAAGAATCTAGAGATATCAGGTCTATTTTAGAAACTTAAAGGAAGGGTCTATGTTTATTCAAAAAAAAACAAAAAAACAGATGATGCCCATTGCTTTTACATTAGCATACAGATGCAGAACTGAGTGATCCCTCTATATTGCTCTGCTTATGTCTGTGTTGTAGGGCTACAAAATAAAAACCTGTTTTTGTGAAACATGAATGCCCCCGTTGGCATTTTTGTCAGTAAAACAGATGAAAAGTAGTTTCACATTTGAGGTCAAGGTCACAAGGTCAAATTTAGTATCCATGGAAAAGTCTTGCCACATAGAATTCATAAGTGAAATATGAAAGCCCTATCACTTAATATTCAAAAGTTATGGCCAATGTTTAAAGTTTCCATTAAAGGTCAAACTTCAAGGTCAAAAATTTTGGTATCCATGGAAAGGTCTTGTCACAAGGAATACACATGTAAAATATGAAAGCCCTATCACTTACCATTCAAAAGTTATGCCCAAGGTTAAAGTTTTACATTAGTAGGTCAAACTCCAAGGTCAAAGTCAAAAGGTGAAAATTTTGGTATCCATGGAAAGGCCTTGTCACAAGGAATGCACACATGAAATACGAAAGCCCTATCACTCACCATTCAAAAGTTATGGCCAAGGTTAAAGTTTTTCAAAAAAAGGTCAAACTCCAAGGTCAAGGTCACAAGGTCAAAAATTTTGGTATCCATGGAAAGGTCTTGTCACAAGGAATACACATGTGAAAGCCCTGTCACTAACCATTCAAAAGTTATGGCCAACTGGTTAAAGTTTTTGCGGACAAACAGACATACAGACAAACAGACAGACGGACAGACCAAAAACTATATGCCCCCGAATTTTCGATTAGGGGGACATAGAAATATTAATGTACTGTACCAGAAGGTTTAAGTTTTGAAGCTTTCTCATCCCCTGTAATGTTGTCAACTTCCAGACTCCGTTTCTGTGACACATTCTCTGTATTTGTAGTTGTTAGACTTCCCTTTTCTTGGGACGGTACATCATCATACAGACTTGTAACATTGCTTGGTGCCGATGCTGATGAAAGTTTGGCACCCGCTACAATAGAAAATAAAGATCAAACAATCATATATATATCGATTTGAAATAAACATTCAATTTGGTTAAATACATCTATCATGGCTATATATATGGCTATTGGGATATAACATTTTTTTGTATAACTTTAAGACTCTTTCATGGTCTGCTACATGAAAGATTAAAAGGTACTTTTACCATATACTGAGACATATAAATTTACACAAGTGAAGGAAAGGGGTAGGGCCAGAAAACCCAATATTGGCCCCGATTTTGAACATTTTACTCCATAGAATTTTTAACTGTAATTTGAAAATTTGAAACGTTCTCTACTGAATCACGAATCTATCTTTTGTAAACATTGCGTTTATCAATGCTTTTAGCCCAGTAAGATGGAAAATCAGCCCTAATCTTAGAATGTCTTAGATATCAATTGTATTTCATATCAAGGAAGTTAAATGTATAGTTGTTTGAAATACCAAATAAATATTTCAATTAACGTGCAATACACCGAAAGATATGGCTTCAAAATCAGCTTTAAGTCGTAAAACGCTGAAAAATCGCAAGAGATGGGCATAATTCTGGTCAAAATTTATGAAAATAAGTTAGGGCGCCAGCTCTCATCCAAAATAATTTTCATATAAAAAGTTAAATTTGCAATTTATCTTTTGATCTACATAAAATTTATGTTGGGTGAAGGTTGGCGCCTATACTAATTTTAAAGATTTATGCAGAAACTATGGCGTTTTTTCTTCATTTTCCGTTATGCAGAACAAATGATGTCACAATGTGACGTCACAACTAATGCACATGACGTTTTGACAATGAAAAATATTTACTTTCTATTTGGGCAGGTATTTTAAATAAATATAAGAGATGCTGAATCATAATTTTCATAAAATTATTTTTCGCAAAAATTTAAGACCGATTGGTAGTTAGTGAACCTACCCCTTATTCATATTCCATTGATGCAAAAACTACAAATTTCTATAAAATTAGTGATGGTCGCATGCATTAGCTAGGATGAAAAATTATATGTGAAAAATTGTCATTATATCCTTTTGTCATAAAAGTTTTATCTCAGTAAACATTTAATTCTTCCACAAAAGACAAAATTCCAAGCCATTCTCGCCATATTTTGTCAACAACGTCAAAATGAACTCACTTCATGACGTCATTACAATCAAATGGCACTATGTTTCGAGATATTTTTCTTTTCATTAAAAGCGGTAAACATTCGTGTATTTTCATGAGAGATATCAAGTATTCCCCATGAGATTTATTTCTAGAGAAAAATTCTAAAATTTCTTGATATCATGAGAGATATCAAGTATTCCCCATTAGATTTATTTCTAGAGAAAAATTGAGGGCCAATTTAGGGGTCTCGTGGCCCTACCCCTTTTATCATGGAAAAGATGTACAATTTCTGCAACAGAGAGGGAGTAAAGATCGAATAACAAACAAAGTTCTCTTTGTTGCCACTGTAACTACTGATACCTCGATCCACATGTACCGTATGGATGTTGTTATGGAAACCACCTTGTGGTGTCACATGTGAGTGTAAACTTACAAAAAGTCGCTTGAACTTGAAGAGACAAAGCGGATGCTAGTTGAATTCCGGCCGTATCATTGATAATAAATCTAAACAAGGTAAAAGATGATTGCCAATCATTTAGTTTTACTTTTAGGCAGTGGCACCGGATACAAACGTTCGTATCTTTAGACGTATGGGGTAGTACTCTGCCCCTTAAATAATAGAAGGGGCTATGAGGCACCCCATAGGGGAACGGCCTAGCTAGAGTACTCTGTAACGGGCAGTTGGCGAATGAGTTCCCCGCAATATAACATCAATACAGCCAACTGACCCAATAGAGGGTTGCCAGGTGCCCAAACAGGAAGAAAGAAAGGAAATGTTTCGGCGTATGAACACAAATCGTAGTGAGATTCTGCATATATATTTCAATTTGGTTCGTTTTTTTTTTCAAGGCATCTTGTGTCCAAATTGTATCTTTTTTGTGACATATTCTGAAAAGTTAATTAAGTTAAAAGCAAGGAGTTGCATATACATGTACGTATTTGAAATTGTCTCAAAACTTTCAAAAACTTCAACTTCCGCTGATGCGACGGAACGTAAGTACGTGCACACAACTGCCGACAAGTGTGCGTCTACTACTGATCAGTGATCACTATAATGATTGAGAGCATAGAAAATAGCCTCTTGTCCCGGTTGCTAAATTACAGATTAAGCAGAATAAACTCATATACCTTGGTATGGTTACAAAAATCAACTTTTTATTTTGTTATGTACACATGACCCGAGACACGTGACAGTTACAGACCAATCAGAAACATGTTCGTACGCCGAGACATAGGTCTAAAGATATGAGCGTTTGTATCCGGAGCCACTGACTTACTTTTATAACTTTGAGTGAGACATAGTCAGTAATATGCTGGAAAACTTGCTGATTCGTGACGGCCATATCCAAAATTTTAGTTTATAATTTATCGAATGTATCTGCCCGCAGCCAGTACACCCCAACCAACCAAAAAGCCAAGCGTCGTTGGCCGTTTCAGCGGCTAACTCAGGGTCAGAAATACTTCGACTATCAGATTCAGACTCATTCACTCACTCAGCAAAATCAAGCTCCTACATTCTACTGGTCAGGCACATATTATTGCCACTTTTTTCAATGTTTTTTATTCTAAATCTTTATTTCTTCATGCAATTTAATGAAATTTTCTCAGAAGGAAGAAGAACCCTTGATACACATTTTCTCCAACTTTCAAAATCTGATGATTGGTTCTTGTTTACCAGTGATTCTTGGACGTAAGGGTTGGGCCAAGTTTGAAGGAAGGGAGGGTACATATGTGAACGAACTTTTCTTCCGCATAATATTTCTTCCTTCTGGAAGATTTATTATTATAATGAAAATTCTCAGGACTTTTTATTATAGAATATATTTTCCTTGTTCATAAAAATTTTTCCACAGTCCTTTTGGGTAAAAAAAGGTAAAACATCAACAATTTTCATAACAACGTTTCCGTCTATATAGATGGAAACATTAATATTGTTATGAAAATTGTTGTAACATGGTTAGTTTACAGGAATAAATATTACAGAACAAAAATTCTGTGGAATCACATTTTCAAGCTATACAGTACATGATTTTAAAAATTTATTATTTCTTACTCTGAATTCTATTTGTAAATAAGTTCATTACAATATTTTTCCAATGACAATTATTATGCACATATATGAAATCCTTATTGGATTTTTTGTTATGTAAGATTTTTCCATGGTACTATAGTATCAGCTAGAACATATATTATGTACATTAAAAAAAATCCAGATGGAATTTTTGTTATGTAATACATTTTCCATGGTATGAGAACTTTTATTATGATCATGGAAGATTCATTACATAATAAAATTTCCTTTCGGAATTTTTGATACATAATAAAAGTTCTTGGGAAAAAATATTATATGATAAAATTTCCAAGGAATAAATATTATGCTGGAAGAAATATTTCATCACAAGATTATCGCCACCTCCTCCAGTTCTTACGGAAAATCTTAGACTTTTTGGACAAAATTTACATTATTTCAATCTTTGAACTTTCTTTTTTTTTTTGTATGTGAAAAATTCATACAATTTTTATCGAAAACCAAAGAGATATAGAAAGACGAATCAGGGTTTTTTTTTTCCTTGTTTTGGGGCCGAATTTCGGCCCCTTCCCAATGCCAAATTTCCTCTATTTTTCCCCAAAAATCACCCTGAAATTCCCAAAGAGGAATTATGAAAAAATCACCTGAGAAAATAAGACTCAAAACCTGTAAGTCAGCACAAAATGTCCTATTTCGAAGTGCATTTTTAAAAAAGTTTTTATTCATCCCTTGTTCAGTTCAAGCAAAGCAATAGATTATCAGTGTTAATAAATGATACTTTAGGGTTATACTTTGGTGAGACTTTGTTCCAAAATTTTCCCAAATTTAGCAAAATGTCGCAAATTTTCCCAAATGGGACAGGCACAGGCACCTTCCCCAAAATAAAAAAAAAACCCTGCGAATTGACCTACTCTTTCCTCGGAGAGACGGGGGAAATACATTCAGATTTACTGACTTTCTATCATAAAATTCTGTATTTGTGGGATATGGAATTATTTGAAATTTTGTATACCTTTTCATGTATCAAAGATGTAATTGTGGTGAAAAAATAAATTCCTACATCGACAATGTGCGGAGATATAAACGAAGTGGCGATAATCAGGTTGGGGAAAGGTACCGATCGAGCTAATATACCTCGATTGGGCTAATATACCTCGATTGGGCTAATCAATCTGAATATTTTCAGTAGTAAGAAATTAAAACATTCTCAAAATTATTCTTTTGAGCAAAATCGCATCAGTTCTTTATAAAAGAAGTTATGTTTACAAAAGAAACATACCTGAAAAGTGAATAGTTACTGAGAAAATATACCTCCATTTTTCTGAATATATTGGGTGGGATTTCTCGAAATCTAAAAAGTTTTCAGCAGGTGGGGCACCACCCCTGATTTGCCAGATCATCTCTATAATGAGGTATAATCCCTGAATTGAGTCATGAAAATATCTCGCAAATGCGAGATGATTGTGATCATAATGAGAATAAATCTGAATTTTGCGGAAAGAACGCAAAAGCGCACGACGTTTCCTGTTTGGTCCGAATTTCCTCTGCCCAATAAACATAAAAATGTTTACCGTCAACGTATCAGATGCTGCAATGACGCAGGAACTTGAAAATTAGAGATGCTTCAGGCTGAGAATCTTACGTACCCCATACTTCAATGTTTATTTTCAACTTAAAATAAAATTTCTTTGATGGAAAAAGCCAACTGAGATGGTTGTGACATCTTTGAAAAACGTTTCTATGCACTGACCCGGATATGACATTTGCATAATGAGCCAATGAGCATCAATCTAGTTCACTGCCCTACTTTCGTTATCAGTTCCTGTCATCATGTATGGAGAGCAATACATAACATAGACTTGTGCATGTTGAATGTTCAGCAACATTGAATTTTTCTTTAAATTGCTCTATCATAATGTCAAGTTGGTATCATTTCAGACTACTGTTCATTGAATTTTATTCATCATGTTTATTTAATTTTTTTTTTTTTCATAGAATAAATTATAAACGTATTTGTGAAAAATTAAAACGAATTATCAGTAATGAAGTATTCAAATATTACAATTATTGTCTTCTTCTTGGATGTAAAAATGGCATGTTATGACATAATTATTCAGGTTTTTTTATTATTTTATGTCAACATCACTTATTCATTACTAAACATAATGAAATATGGATAAAACGATCGTTCTTGTGACAAATGTTGATGGTTTGGAAAGACAACTCTTACACGATGCATCTCTGATGAACAACAACATTGAATTATCATAACCCTAATGGGCCGCCATAGATTATTGACCATGCACTTTCTTGTGACGATGATTTTGCCTCGATGCGCAATCTAATATGCGCAATAGATTGCTGAAATGAAAGTAGAGAACCTCAGCTCATCACATGTAAGTAAGTTTGTGGAAAAATAACGAAGTTTGCTGGAGAAATTACCAAATTTGTTATGTGAATATGACACGGAAATGCAGAGGAGCTGATTTCAATTTAGCATATTTCATAGTCGCATCATTATATTGCATAAAACTTGATTTGTCAAGAAGGAATGCGATCTAAATATTCGTGCCATTGGCCGATAATGCTGCGCTTTTTTATTTTCTCAGACGAATTTCACAAAAGTGATGAAACTGAACCAAAAATCTCGAATAAGAGGAATATTTTCGTCTCGATTATGTGACACCATCCCTCATTATAGAGACGATCTCGCAAATCAGGGGTGGTGCCCCACCTGTTCAGGCATAGTTGCTTTTTAAATATTATTTCTTGATATAAAAGCTGGTGCAAGTTTGCACTCAAATATGATTTGGAGGAAAAAAGTACTTTTTTCTGAATAAAAAAGTCGGATTGATTAGCCCGATCGAGGTACATTAGCTTGATCGAGGTGTAGTGATTACGGAATGAACTAGACGAAGCCGAATCGTCCTGAGCATTTCCCGCGGGAAGTCTCTACCTTTATCGTGCTTCGCCGGCAGATTGAAATGTGATTCCAAACAGTACAGACGTATTTACCTGTTCAACTGTAGTTAAGATTAGAGTTAGCTTAGGAGTTAGTTAATTAAGGACCCTCAACTGTACCAACTGCGGGCTGTAGACTACAACGCCGGTAAGTAGAGGCTCATTTTACTTTACTGGCGTCGCTTTTCACGGGTTTTTGCATTTTTAAGCGAACTTAGTGAGTTTGGTTCCACGTGCGCCGGCCAGTTCGGAGATTTCGAGCAGCATACTGGAATCTTCTGAATTGTTTTGTACTTATAATATATGTCTTCAAACAATTTTATTGCAAGCTTTGTTATTATTCATGCATTTCTGTTTGAATTTTCTCTAGCTTGCAAGTTTATTGTGTTAAAATCGAACACGCAGAAATAGTTGGCACTTTCACATTTCGTGAGTTCAATTTTTGTCAACAATAAGTCATTCACTTGAAATAATTCAAACTTGCAAACAAGTTACCTCATATTGTCAAGCTGCTCATCAGCTGAAAATGGACGATACATCAAGTCAAAGTTCAGATTATAGTGATAACTTTCTCAATGAAAATTGGGAGGAGAAATGGGTTGATGAAGATCAGGAAGTTTTACAGGATTCCTCTAATAATACCCAAACACAGGAACAAAGTCAATCGATAGACTTAACATCCTCTTCTCAACATGCTCAAGTTACACAAATGTTTGGTCCACAAATACAATATCCAGACCAAAACTTGGTGGTCTCAAGTAGGCCAAGTGATAATGGCCAACTTCTGTCAACTTTAAATTTTGGTAGACCCATTATGTCAGATCAAGTTTATCGGGTAACTACTTATAGTACACCTGCAAGTCATGGTCCACCATCCTCACTTGCACAAAGTCAAGTTCAAGGTCAGCCAGTGTTCAGTTATGGCTCACCTAATTTTGTTCATACACCAACTACATCCACAGATAATGGATCAAACATGCATTTCCTAGCACAAAGTTTAACATCCACTAGTCAAGGTGTACCATCTCATGGTCAACCTACAAGTCAACAAAACTATCCTGTTGCATCTTCATTAGGTCAGCCTACAAATATAGGCAGTCCTGTAGTAAATGTGAGTTCTCAAAGTTAAAATAATCATGGTAGTCCCTCAACGTATGTATCAACACAGGGTCAACCACAAGTACATGTACAGAACACAGCTAGTCAAACAATTAGTTCATCCCAAGGTCAGCCACAATATTTTGGCTTTCCTTATCAAATCCTGCCACTAAATCAACCTCAGGTTTCGTACAATATGACTACAGGTCAAAACCAAACCTATCAAGGTACTCAACTCCAAATGCAAGGATATGGTACAAATACTACTCAAGGTCAGATTTACCAAAACACTATAAATGCAACAAATCAAAGTCAGTTTTATCAAACTGTTCAAATGCAA
Organism: Pinctada fucata; assembly: GCA_028142955.1. Taxonomy (NCBI): domain Eukaryota; kingdom Metazoa; phylum Mollusca; class Bivalvia; order Pterioida; family Pteriidae; genus Pinctada; species Pinctada fucata. The sequence continues at coordinate 34,239,656 of AP027112.1, read as the reverse complement.
CAAAACATACAGAACAGTGTCCCAATTAATGTGAATTCTGCAGGTGCAATGGCAAGTGGCCAGTACATAACAGGTAACCAATGGCAGCCAGGAAACCAATGGCAACCAGGTGTTCAACAAATATTGCCACCTCATTCTGGTAGTTACATGGGTACTCAAAACTTGCCACTACCTCAAAGTTATAGTACTCACCAGAATTATATGCCACCACCTCCAGGTTACCTAGATACTACACAACATCATGTACCATCAACTCCAACCAGTTACTACGGTATGCCATATCATGGCACACCCCCTCAGGGTATGTATGGAATACAGGCAAGTCAACAACAAGGATATGGGTATCAACATAGTAATGGCCAGCAAAATCCAGGTCAAAATGTAGGTCAGTCTGGCCCATCCCAGGGTCAAGGTCAAATCTATCAACAAGGTTATAGTCAAAAGGACATCAATCAAGTTAGGCCTCCAATTCAAGGCCAACCTTTACAAAACCCAGCTGTAAGTCAACATGTTCATCAGCTTACAGTTCAAAATCAAGGAAGACCTAACCAAAGTCAGCCTACACAAAGCCTGCAGGCAAGATCAACACCGAATCAACCAAGACACACTCAAGGTCAACCCACACATAATCAGCCTGGACTAATTCAAGGTCAACCTACAAATAATCAAGGTAGACCAAACCAAGGTAATAATGTCCAGAATCAATCTATTGTTGCCCAACATATACCCAATCAAGAAATATCTCATACTCAAGGTCATCCTCTAGGTCAACAACAAGTTTCAGTTCAACCTTTATTTCAAGGCCAAATGAATGTAGGTCAACCACAGAATTTTGGCCAACATCAAAATATAGTTCAAGGACAAGTACCTTTGCAAGGTCAAGTACCATTCCAAGTACAAGCTCCATTACAACATCAATGTCTGCCTGTCAATCAAGTTCAACCACCGGCATTGAGTCATGATTGACTCAAACTCCAGTAATGTGCCATTCATTGCAATTTGTAGGTCAACAACAAAGTCAGCAAGGACAACAGTCTTTTCCAGTTGATCTGGAATCCATTCCTAAAAGCCTCCGGTATGATGGAAAAGAGAATCAGTGGATGGGCTTTAAGACAAAATTTATGCGATTCCTGACAGATAGAAATCTGTCCTATGCTGAGTCTAGAGACTACCTATGTTGGTGTCTTGATGGCAAGGCTAGCGAGTTCTACGCAACCCTAGTTTCAAGAAACCCAGACTTTGGATTCTTGGAACTAATGAATAAAATGGAGAGAAGGTTTGGTGGGATACCTTTGCCGGAAACTGCCGAGGAGCAATTAAACAACTCCAAGCAGAAATATGATGAAACGCTGGAGGAATGGGCAGACCGTGTGCTACAACTGGCCACAAGAGCATTTTCCGACCTGCCTGAAGAATACATGTACAAGCAGGCCATAAAGAGAATTTGTCATGGATGCTTGGAAAGGGCGGTAGGAGAGTATGTCATTAACCAAAATCTGACAAGTGTTGATTTGGTAGTAGATCAAATTAAATGTTACCAATTCAATCACATGAGCATTTATGACCAGATAGAGACGGAAAGTAGCGAGGATAGAAGTCCCGAGTCCTCCTCTGAATCCAGCGAGGATGACTATTCTATTTGAGTACAGAAAATCTGCAAACACTCCCAGACCAAAGAGAAAGGTCTTCGTAGACGCTCTTTTGATCGCGGTCGTATGTCTGGTCGTATATTTCTTGGCAATCCTGATAGAGGTCGCCACAATAATTGCAGTGCACCTCGGTCGCCACCCTCCAGAGTTGATGTGAAGAATTCGGGTCAACGGAGGGGCCCCACATGGTTTGTGGGGCCATAGGTTGTCATTTATGAGGGGGGAGTATGGAGGTGTGCATTTGTCTGGAATGAAACTTATACTTACCTTATGGTCTCATTCTATCAGTTTTGAAACCTCCACTCCAGAATTGTCAGAATGATTTGTACATACTGTAAATACTTGGAACCAGGACAAGGTATGCTCTGGATCCACTGGATTGTAAATAACAAGTTCATTTTTGTGCTTTTAATGTAAATATATTGTTCCTGTTTCCAATCCGAAACAGTGTGGGACATCAGCTTTCAAATGGAAAGGGGAGGAGTGTAGTGATTACAGAATGAACTAGACGAAGCCGAATCGTCCTGAGCATTTCCCGCGGGAAGTCTCTACCTTTATCGTGCTTCGCCGGCAGATTGAAATGTGATTCCAAACAGTACAGACGTATTTACCTGTTCAACTGTAGTTAAGATTAGAGTTAGCTTAGGAGTTAGTTAATTAAGGACCCTCAACTGTACCAACTGCGGGCTGTAGACTACAACGTTGGTAAGTAGAGGCTCATTTTACTTTAGAGGTATATTAGCTCGATCAGTACCTTTCCCCAACCTGATAATATGTGCCTGGCGATAATATGTACCCGACCAGTACAGGTATTATTTTGCATTAGTAAAAAGCATTAATCAGTGACATGAAAATCACGAGTGATACATAAAACACTGACAAGGATCTGGTAAATCGCCAAAAAGGTCCATAGCTGCTTTGTTCTGTTGTTACCGCAAAAATTGAAAACGAAAGTAGACAAGTTTTGCACAAAGAAAAACCAATGTCGTATTTTTAAAATGCGGCACTATAACTGCCGGTTTTTTTTTTTTTTTTTTCTTTGTTTGTCTGTTTGTTTGGTTTTTTAATAATACTTTTCATACCCTTGCTAGTCAATTTACTGGACTGTATTATATAAACAATTTTAAAATTGATATGTATTTCTATTTTTACACACAAAATAATTTTCTTATTCGAGTTATGGGCCTCTGAAGGTAGTAGGATCAGATGTAATGTTGCGGAGGTAATTGACAATAAAACTGATATCTACTTTGAACTAATATTTTACAGAAGTTTGAAACCTGTATGCCTCTGAACCTTAACCTATACCCGAACAAATCGAACAGTACTTTTAAGGAATTGTAAGAAACCATTCAAGAACATCAAGGACTTATAAACAGATCTGTTTATAAGTCCTTGAGAACATGTATTGAAAGCAGATTTTCGTTGTTTATTCAAATCTTATTTCTTCTAAAAAAAAAATTCCATGAAAACAGTCCTGAGCTAATGCAGTTATTCAGTTATGTAGATTCACAGCCTACTTTTTCACTATGAATATTTAAGATTTCCCCTAAGTTTGATCACATTTAAGAGGTGCCTTCCTTGATCTAATAACCTGTTAGTTAGTCTTGTAAACATGTATGTTACGTAGATTATTACAAAGTACAATATATGTTTGACATCTTTCTAGTTTATTTAGTTTATCATTTTCTTCGGCAGATTTACAGTTTCTTATCTGACATTGCTGCATCAACACAGTTTATTTAAGAAATGACTGTCTTACTTTTGGTGTTCATGGGTGTGTAATTCTGGTTGGTCACGCGCAAATTCCGTGAATCTTTGTGGCACTCACAAACTAGAACTATTACGAAGAATCTATATAATATATCCCCATTCCTCGATTCCTTCACGGGAACATATATAGCTAGTGTACAAAAGAACAGATCTTGTTTTTCATTCGCGCAAATAACATAATAAATTAACATTAACACGAAGTATAAGTGCATGATTTGAACAAATGTACTGAATATAATCGAATATATACTACATATATATATATCACTTCAATTAAAATAATAGAATATTTGTAATATCTTTTCAATTAAATAGTCCTGACCAGAAAAAAAAACCCCATGAAATTCCCTGTTAGAGCGCACATAGGGGGTTTCGGCTATGTGTCAACAGGGGTTTCGGTTTTGAAGCGGAGATCAGACAACAATTGTAAGTAGAAATTAAGTTTTCTTCATTTCTATCCGTTTTACAGTGATAAAGTATAGTGCACAGAAGGACAGGATTATATAGTGACCTATTGATGACGTTGAAGCAGTTCAAATAGTCTCAGATACTTCAAACACTCCGGTACAGTATCGGCGTCTGGAAAAATTTGGCCATGTCTCTGCACAAAACTAAAAAATCTCTTATTACAATGCATTTCTGTACACGTTTGTTGGAAAACAAAGACCATAAACATATTTCAAACATTATGAATAAAAAAACTCTCCTTAAATGCTTTGAATATTGAAATTATACCAAGAAACTCTATGTGTAACATGGGGTTTCGGTATCACGTGTGACATGGGGTTTCGGTTCGAAAGAAAACTGCATCCTGAATTGAGCTATATCTCGATGACACATAAATGCAGTGCTGTATCTGGACCTCAATCTCGCCTCTAAGACGATAGAAATTTGTGCTGAAGTGAATAGAGAGAAGGAACACTTCTCTCCAGCACAGAGAGGCTATGCGGCTTCACACAGAGGGGCATTGTCGGTACGGCAATGTCACCACAAAGACGAATGCAACATAATACCCTCCCAAATGACTGTAGATAGAATTTGTGTGTTACGGTGTACATCCGTTAAATCGACAAACCTGGTTGAATTTATCCTATTTCGTCAGTATGTCCAATAATTACTTGCGTAAAATGTGTATTGATGATAACACATAATATAGTACATGATGCTGATTAAAGTAAGGTTTTTCATGCACATGGAGAGGAAAAACGTTGTTTTCGTAAACACTGTTACTGTAGGAAACTCATGAACGTGAACTACTGCTATGTCAATGACATATAGCACACTAATCGTGTTTTTAAAACATCAACCCCCCCCTTTCCCCCTGCAACTGTTACACAGAATTTCACGAAACTTCTTCTCTTCTAAGTGTGTGTTTTCAAGGCGATCGGTCAATAAACATTGGCAGGAGGATCTGATTAGCTAGCTTCTCCTTCGCCACCACTGCATAGAATCCTAAACATCTTTTAAAGAAATCTCATTGAAATACAGGGGCTCGATGCTAGGACTTTTATTTCCATTAAATCATTCAAGAACCACTTCCCTCTATCCATAAGGCTAAAAGATTAATCAAGCTAAGGCCTAAAATAAAATTTAGTTTGTTTGCCGTTAACCGACCGACCCACGAAAATTGCTGCAACCCGGAGAATTTTATTGCCATTTTCATTCTGATATTTTTTTTTATTGATTATTTTTTTCCCGAGATTTTGGAATGTCCAGTTTAAATATAAGATAATTCAAAATGAAAAAAAAAAAAACCTTTAGATTTAACAGGGCGCTTTTTCAGTGAAGACACAGTTAAGTATTATGTCCATGTATGTACATGTACGACCGCGAAAAATCAATAACTACTTACCACATTTCAATGACAAGAAATGCCCACAAGACAGAATGACAAGCCATCCTTCAAGGTCAGGAGTCAAAAGTCGAGATCACTATTGGTAATGATAACACTCTGTGGACAGTCTAAAGATTACAATTTACTTTGGAAATCAATATTCAATACCTATTGGGTCTCAAAGTCAGGGGTCAATGTTCACATTAGGCAATAATAGATCAACTCTAGAGATTGCAATTTAATAAGGTGTTCATCAAACTTTGCATGCGAGTTGCCAATGGTGCAGGGGGCGGGGACGCCCATTGGTTTCAAGGTTCACAATAGGCAATAATGCAGAACTATATGGTGTACTTTTGATGCTCTTCAAAATTCCATGTGAGTTGTCCATGGGTCAAGGACTATGTACTAGTACACCTTGTGATTTTGAAGGTCAGGGCTCAAAGGTCTAGGTCACAATGTACAGAAATAGAATTAACTTTATCGACAGCCTTTAGATAACAAATGAAAGGAAATAAAAAAGATATTAAAAATGTTGTTGTCATGCATGGAGGTGCTAAATTTTGTGTGAAATTGTTTTCATTTTGACTGTTAATAGACAGCGTGCATATAACAATCATCTGTCACTTTTGTAATTACTAGTATTAGAAAAAAAACATGTGTTTGTGAAACATGAATGCCCCCGTCGGCATCTTTGTCAGTAAAAGTTGTATAATGGTCAAACTCCAAGGTCAATGTCACACGGTAAAAAAATTTGGTATCAATGGAAAGGTTTTGTCACAAGGAATAGACATGTATATCAAATCCCTATCCCTTACCAATCAAAAGTTATAGCCAAGGTTAAAGTTTTTGCGGACAAACAGACAGACAAACGGACAGGACAAAAACTTTATGCCCCGGAATTTTCGATTACGGGGGCATAAAAAGAGCTTTCATTGACCATCAGTCTGTTGTATTCAGTAAGTTTAAATTCTTCCAGCATGCAGACTGAAACAATCATACATGAATAGTTTATGTAATGAAACTGATTTTAAAAATGTCTCAACGCAATACATACAATGATGAATATGAAAATAAAATTTAAGGTCATGTCTACTTATATACCATAAAGTTTCTAGACTTCACAATGCCATGCTCCAGTATGCTATAATAAGCTTCTTTTAATTTTAGTTCAAAGAACATTAAAAATAAGCAATATTCTTATATGTTGAATGTAGGAAGTCTTGTGTGGCTAAGTATTTATAAAGTCATTTTCAAATAAAATAAAATATTTTCCCTACCTACCTACCCATAGGTAAAACGGTAGAGTCGGTTAACAGCAAACATAAAATATTTTATGTCTGGCCTAAGAATTTTTTTTATTTCCCTGAACTTCAACTATAGATCTATATCGTTATCCAACTAGACGGTCGTGAGGCTCCTGCGGCCAGTGCTGTCTAATTATTATGATTTTGAAATAGGTGCACAGTCTTAAATGTATTTCCACACTCATGAGAATGACACTCTAAGAGAGGGTTGTAGTAAGGTTTAACATGCCTGTTCAGTGATGATTTCCACTATAATACCCTTCCCATAACTTTAGAAATATCTCTCTCATGGTCAACATATAACCTATGCCTTCTAAATCAAAGATGGCAACATGTAAGCTTAGTCAATCACAGGTTCTCAAATTGATCGTGCATATTGTAAAACTTGACAAATGTTCACTGGAGATGGGGATCAAACTCGGGACTTTCTGCAGGCTAGGCGGGTGTCCTAGTACCAGTTGAGCCACCGTGGTACCTAGATGCCATCTGGGCGATTGGAAGGTATTTAGAAGCTTATGTATGAATAAGAAGGAGCTTTGCTGATGTTCCGCCCCCTTCTCATTCATGTAGAAACTTCAAAATACCTTTCAACCTCTTCAAACTACCTTCTAACCTAAACGGTGATACCATTTAATGCAATGTCTAGATGAAGTGTCGAAACCCCGTTGGACACACGAATTGAAACCCCGGTGGACACATGCATTAATCCACTCAAAAGTATTATTTGATGAAGAAATATACTTTCTTAGTGGGTAAATTTAAGGTGATTTGACTTGGATAGTTATATATGACATAATCAAACCTCATCAAGCAACATAAACATTCTAGCAGTGAAGAAAATGAACCAAAATGTTGAGGTGACGTTGAAAATTGTCCAATCGGCAAAACTGTACCGAAGTGTTCGGCAGAACCTGACCGTATGGAGACAATTTTAAGTGATGGGTAGATTGAATATGATTGCCTCCACTCCGTCAGCATACTCATTTGTGAAAAACTTGATTTGTGTAGTCATAAATAAAACTTAAACTCGCTACGTCCGTCTACAGCTCGCTTCGGAACCGAAACCCCTGTTGACACATAGCCGAAACCCCCTACGTGCGCTCTAACAGGGTGATGAAATATATCCCAACAATGTTTGAAAGAAAGCGTACATACGAGGTATAAGTTACTTTGTTGCAAACTTTTTTTAACGAATAATTGAAACAAAGAATGTTAGCATATGTAATTACCGTTATATAATTATCGTCATGTCATTCATATAATAGATTGAGAATCACTGACGAGGGTTAAGTACACGAAACGTGCTTGTCTGGTCCATGCTGGCTGCAGGTTTATCTGTTCTTTTAAAAATAATGCTATTGAATTTGAAGACATTTAACATGTCAAAGCAATTAGTTCCTTTAAGTATAGTTGAACACCAGCAGGAATGTACATTGAAACAAAGAACGAACATCAGAAAAGACGACGACAGCAAATAACATATGGGGATAATGAGATATATACATGTAGCAGGATCTAGATACATTCAATAGATAGAAAACTGCCAATCACACAATATGGCAGAGTGAGACATGAATGACAATATATGTATTTGAATTAATTGAGACCAATACACCCACTTGTCCTGCATTTGTACTTCCGCTATTACCTGTATAGTAATGAATTGTTGGAATACCTGGATTATGTCGCACACCCTCTCACTTATACGGATAAACCGAAGTCTTCTGTAATGTACATTTTTTGTTTTGTTTTTATAAATCCTTCTCATTGTAAGCTGATAACAAAACAAACATACAGCAAAACTGGCAGGGACCTTAGACAGTACATGTACAAATGAAATGTGTAAATGGATATCTAAAGCATTGCCAATAAAAACAAGTCGATGCTTTAGAAACGAGCGCAACAAGAATTATCTGAGAAGTCCTACATTCAATCGGTACATGTTTTCTCTGACAAGATTTGAAATGGATAATCATGGATTCCCTATGTCACAATTGGCCAGATGCCATGATGATGATAGAGATATCATGATTACATTTTTGATTCACCTCGGGGCTTAACCGAAAATGTAATCATGATAACTGTTATCATGATTACATTTTTGGTTAAGCCCCTAGGTGAATCAAAAATGTAATCATGATAGAGATACTAAAAAAGCGTACACAAGCTTAATATTCTTTTGATAATTTTCTGATATTTCCTCGGTTAAAAGAGGCAACCAACTGCTCCATTTGATTCAAGTTTGACATGCTTTTGATGGATATTAGGGCACCGTAACATCAAGCACAGACATTCAAAGTTAATCATACTCTGATGCTGGAATTGTGCTGCATTTCCAAATATTATGAGAACGAATTTTGTAAAATTTCCTGAACTTTCAAGCCTACAGCCCCGACCAGTCGAAAGTTTAACGCCGAGATGACGAAATTTTGAAAGCTAAATTCGAAAGTTTCGTTAACTATTCGTCAGCGATTTTTTGAAAGCTATTGAGATGACGAAATTTTGAAAGCTCTAAAAAGCTTTCGAAAAATCGCTGACGAAAATTTCGTTAACTAATCTTAGTTAACGAAAAATTTGAAAGCTATGAGCTTTCAAATTTTCGTCATCTCGGAGCTTTCAAAATATTTGAAAGCAATCGCTGACGAAATTTTGAAAGCAATCGCTGACGAAAATTTTGAAAGCAATCGCTGACGAAAATTTTGAAAGCTATCGCTGACGAAAGTTTTGAAAGCTATCGCTGACGAAAATTTTGAAAGCTTTTTGAACGCTCGGGTGCCATATTGTTTTTGCAATGGCTGCAGCACGCCTCGGGTGAATTCCTCTGCACAGTTTAGATGATGAAAGAAGCCGTCTCTTTATCGGCGTGGCACTTTAAAAATTCACCGATTGTGAAATATCTTTCAAAGCTTCCGACAGTCACAGAGAAGCCAGGGTTTCACTGGATATAAATTCCCCTCATTTAGTCAGAATTTGGCCGGTCAGATGTAAATTTTCTGGTATATACATTTAGATTTAAGATGAAATGGAAGTTGTTCATACATACACTTAAAGATGAAATACCTTTACAGGTAATACAAATATAGGTAAATTCAGGCAACTAATTAGTGCAAAGCATACCCTTTTGATGGCCCCATTCACCCCCAATTAACATAATGTAGGTGTATGGGGAACACACCGATCTGGGAAAGGTGTGTTCCCGATTCGTCGACTTCAATTATATGATAATCACCTTAATTGGGTGTAAAAGGGGCCATCTGAGGGGCACAGGTAGACTAATAATTAACTAATTAGTATAAAGTTTACCTGTAGTTTACCTGTAAAAGTATATGTTGAGTATTGAAAGCTAAGATAGCTGACTAGAAGATTTGATCGTGTGATGAAATGTGTCTTTGTTCAATCTGTAAAGATGTGCTGGTCTTTATATGAATACGCACACTTTTCAAATATAAATATATCATCAACACTCTTCGTTCAAAGATATCAAGAGCTATTTTCTTGAGCTATAGCAGAAGAAGAAGAATTATTTAAGAATTATTTTAGTTACAATTTTTTTTCTTCATTTCATAAAAACATGTCATATTTAAATAACGAAATGGTTCCACAATAGCCGGTGAATGGTTTCGTAAGGTATGTGATGTCCGCCTCATCTCTGTCCACGAGTGCCACACATCCTCAATTGCGCCCAGTGACAATTTTGTAGATTTTTAAATGAAGTGATTTTTTACGTGATTCCGTATTATCTGGTGTTTAGATTGGAAAAGAATTTTATCGATTGTATTTTTCTGTTTTGAGTCGCCGTATTGCTTCAAATCTCGCTTTACCTCCGTTTTTCATTTATTTTATGTACTTTTTTCAGTTTCAATATTTTCAATCATTTATATACTTTTTTCATACATTTATACCCAAATTTTTATGATCAGTTTGTTGATAGTAGAAAATATGTTATTTTATTCATTAAATACTTGTATGGTATTAGCAAATAAATAAATACTAGGTAATAAAATAAATAAGAAAAAGGGGAAAAAGAAAAGGAAAAAAGAGCACATACTTTATATGAAAGGTCAATGAAAAGAGTACTAATTAGTTAATGCTTAATCTATATGTGCCCTTTTGATGGCCCCTTTAACACCTATAATCACTTAATTGAAGTCGACGAATCGGGAATAAACCCTGGGAAACACGGAATCTTCAAATAAACTTGTAAAAATAAACAAGATACAATATTTAATTTAATCCAGGAATATATATTTTCATAATTTAATCTGAATAAACATCATAATTAATACTATTTCATCAAACAAATTATGAAGATGATTGCTTTGATTTCGGCCATCTTGGTTTTCTCAACACAAAATAGCTTACGAGAAAAGCTTTCAAAAATTTTGAAAGCTAGTTAACGAAATTTTCGTCAGCGATTAGCTTTCAAAAATTTTGAAAGCTATAGTTAACGAAATTTTCGTCAGCGATTAGCTTTCAAAAATTTTGAAAGCTATAGCTGACGAAATTTCGTTAACTATAGCTTTCAAATTTTTTGAAAGCTAATCGTTAACGAAATTTCGTTAACTATAGCTTTCAAAATTTTTGAAAGCTATCGCTAACGAAAATTTAGAAAGCTAGGGAATCGCTGACGAAAATTTGTTAACGAAAAATCGCTGACGAAATTTCGTCAACTCTTGAGTATTCAAAACTTTGAAAGCAATCGCTGACGAAATTTTGAAAGCTAAGCTTTCAAAAAGGTTTAAATTCGTTTACGAATTGAAAGCGAATATTAAACTTTCAACTGGTCGGGGCTGTATCACATAAAAAACTTCAATGGATCTACAACACAACTAGGTTGAGGTACCCAGAGAAAAGGATCGAAAATCCCCTACGTGAAAATACATAATAGACAATAAAAAAGAGACACAATGTTAAACGTTTTCAAATTCAATAGCATCATCTAAGATCAGATAAATTTGCAGCATGGACCAGACATGCACGTTTTGGGTATTCAACCCTCGTCAGTGATCCTCAATCTACAAACAATGTAATGTTGCCAAAGAGTGTGAAAATTATTATGTCCAAATATGTATCGAAAGACGTAGCAGGACATCTTCAATCTCAATGGCCACAATGCAACACCAACCGCTACACATAAACCAACGAAAAAACTTATAAGGAATATATCTCCCTCAATGTATTAGATATGTATTTTGATAGCTCTTTGACACATATTTTAGGTCAAGTTAAGGGTTTCGCTATTCATATAAAATTATTCACTTTTTGTGGTCCCTCACGGATGGACTTGTCATTGTTAATGATACATTTGTTGATTGGTGAATGAAAGTCGAGCACAAAACCCAAATGCTATGACACTAGGAACTAACACTTATTATTAAATGATCAGGAATTATTGCCGATTTCGCTTATTTCTGATTGGCGAAGACGCTCTATTCGGGATTAGCTCGTGCGGTGCCAGCGCTTGCGTTGAATTTTGTAGTGTTGGATCTTTGACTTCGCGTATCATTACAATGCAAATGTTAATAAAATCCTGATAATTTAATAAAGCAGTTATTGACTTTTGATTTCGGTCTACTCGTGACTATACAAACCTGATCAGGAATTGGTTTACCTCGGCCTTCGGCCTCGGTCAACCGATACCTGACCAGGTCTGTATAGTCACTACTGTCCACGCAGCTAACTTCAGAAATCGAAAAATTGAAGTTTTCTCTATACTTTGTCGGCATATTGTTCGATTCAAATCTATATAGGGGGATATATCTCGAACTCTCATAACTAACGGTGTATGCTACATGTTTGTAGGACCAATACTATGCTCATAGTGAAAGAAAATAGTTTTAGATGGGGAAATTTCTATGTTAATTTGAGCGTGACGTCGTCGACGTTTTCATTAGACTCAGCGTCAAACATCGTGAAAACTCCCTATCTAAAATTATATTCTTAATTTCACTGTGAGCGCAGTATTTATCGTAGGTACATATATCATACACCGTTAGATATGAGAGTTCGACATCTATCCCCAAATATAAATTTTAATCGCAAAACTTGCCGACCAAGTAGAGAAAACTTCAATTTTCCGATTTCTGAAGTGAGCTGCGCGGACAGTACGTACATTCCCTGGTAATATGACAGTGTAGTGTATGTGAAAAGGAAGGTGCATACATCACTAAATATTTATCATATGTTTAGCGATAACTTTATTGGTCACTCCGTATAGTTTAAAAGTCCTTGCTATGAGATAACCAGTTTTAGAATAATCGATTTAAAGGGGCAAAATGTAGGACAATCAAAAACATGAAGTAATTACTAGTACTGCATCATCGTGATTAGGGGAACAGTATGGAAAAAGTGTTTTGATAAATATGTTCGTTTCAGACACGGAACTCTCTGAGGAAAGTGTGGATAGTATTCAAGTCTAAGATATGATACGAAAGGTAGGAGGAACACAGAAAGTATTGGAAACAGAGAATGTTATTGGAATGTACGGATCGAACAATATGGAAATTAATGTTTTATCAAATATAGAGATGATAAGAAAGTTTAATCTGAACAGAATTGAAGATCCTTACTCTATTAGCGAATGTACCGATGGCAGTATCTGGATAGGTGGCTATGGATATGTGTACAAGATGAGCCACGATTGCTCTACGGTCCTCCATCAGATAAACACTAGGGATGACATGTGCTGTAACTACATAGCGTGTTTACATTCAGGTGATGCTGTTGTTTCTTATGGTCACAAAGAGTACATAGACAGATTCACCTCTGACGGGAGAAGAATGGAATTCATTGACCTATTTCCTGGGTCGACTCACGATATTGCCGTCAATAACCATGATGAAGTTTTTGTCAATGTTGACTTCGAATCAATTGTCGTATTGTCAAAGGAAGGGGAGCAACTCAGACAACTGAAAATAATTGGCGGAGTTAAAACATTTAGTGTAGACAGAGACGGGTACATTATTGTTGCACATCGAGGTTCAAGTATTACACGATTAGATAGTATAAGTGGAGAAATGATAGTATCATGGGTCGTTCCCGTGTTCAACATAGAACGTCTTACATGTGATAATTTTTGCAATCATCTTGCCACAAATAGAAAGAAGGATATCTATTTCTTCAGCAAGAATACAGAAGATAAGAGAACTTTCACTTTGGACTGTGATATGATCAGAGGGATTAGTGTGGATCAAGATGGTCATTTACTGATACTAATAAAAGGAAATAATGAATTTCAGATAATAAAAATTCGGTACTTAAGTTATTTGGAGTAAGAATTAAAACATGCACACTACAAAATGATATAGTGCAATGAAATTTTTCTGTTCAACGAAAACACATTTATATAATTCTTTATTGTATTTCATCCGTTTCATAAAGGACAATGATATTGTATGGCATTATTCATTATTTGAGATGGACGTGTGATTCTGTCTTAGCTGTACTCTGAAAATATACATTAGATATATCGGACTCTTTGTGGCAGGGGAATCATACCTTAAGTTTATTTTACACCACTATCGTGCGTTCTTCGAGACCTCTTGGGAACCGGGACTGTGCGCTCGTAATCCGGATAACTAAACCATTAGCTATTGGCGTAGCAGATTGCCGTATAAGTCCGCACCGGTTGCTAATTGGTCTCGTTGGTTTATGTGTGGTCTTTTTGTGCTCAATGTTTCTGTGTTGCTTTTGTGTTCCATGTCCCTTTTGAGTCTCTTGCTGTGGGTGTCTGCTCTATGTTTTTGCATAGTTTGCCTTGGTGTTTGGCTGTGAGCATTGTAACTAAGTATTGTCGGAGATCCGCTCCTTTCTTCCTTTCTTGGAAGTGTTAAAACATAATATTTAGATATCCGACATTCATTATATGCATGCAACACCCGGTTTCGGTAGAATTGTCACACCAGGTTACTACCATTTCGGAAGATACAAGTTTATTCGGTGGATTGATGGTTCAAATGGTCAAAGACAGAATATCATCCACCATTCTGGAGAGTGGGACACCATAATGTATGACGAGTTCCCCATATCGACCGTTGAACTTGACGTTTAACAATTTCTCAATGACGATATTAGTTGGTCACAAGCGTATCCTGACGGAGAAGCTTATCTGAAAGACGCCTAGCTCTCAGAACAAATGACAAATATGGATAATGACCATATCCCTGTATACAGCACAAAATCGACAATTCATAAAATCAGAAACCGAAGGCATAGAAAATCAGGATAAAACAGGAACCAAAGCAAATAAACAAAAACCTCCACCACATGAAAAGAAGCGAACTCCCGATGTGGGAGTGAGACCAGGTGCCCAGGAAAATATGTATATTCCTTCATGTTCTGGCATACGGTATCAACTGAGATATTAATACGCCATATGCTGGCGATGAAGGGATGTTGCTACTCAGAAAAGGAAAGATTAATGTTAAGATATCCGTTGTACAAATGAATATCAAGTGTATTATATATTTAGAATCGTGGCATATTTTTACCTAAATATACAAAATACAACATAAAAATGGTTTTAATCTAAAAAGGTCAACATGTAGATCTTTGCTCAAGCCACGGAAACTATGGTGACGCTGCCAAAGATTACCGAGATAATTTTAACACTGTTTAGATAGGTGAGACGTCAGCGATATCTCAGTTTCTACATTAGGTACGTCAAAGAAAAGAGGGAATCTCGAACAACTCCCGGTTGCAGTACCTAGAGCAAAACCCCAAAAACACAAATGCATACTACAGAGCAAACAAGCACAGAAAGAGACGCAAAAGGTTCAAACAACACCAAATCACATCATAGAAACATCAAACACAAATGACAACACATAAACCAACGAGACCACTAGGCATCAGGTGCCGACAAAGGACGGTCATCTTCCATGCCAGTAGCAGACTGTGTGATTTTCCGGATTACGTGTGCACAACCCTCCCACTTTTCCGATAACCCAGGGGTCTCGAAGAACGCACAATAGTGTTGTAAATAACCTCGTCGCTATAACATGACCATACAAACAGACAACATGACGCAGGGGCTCAAGGAAAACACACATGGATATGTAAATGGATATAAAATAGAAGGCGTACGGAATATAGTGCGTGCTCTGCCAGATGTAGCGAGCTCATGCATGTTATTAGCCGACTGAAAGAAAGGAGGGGATCTCCAACAACACTAGGTTGCAGCACCCACAGCAAAACCCCAAAACACCCAATGCAAAAAACACATAACAGACACCCACATAAAGAGATGCAAAAGAGACAAGGAACATCAATATAAACATAAAAGACCACACATAAACCAACGAGACCAATGGGCAACCGGTGACGACTTAGGACGGCCATCTGCCACGTTAATAGCAGACGGTGTGATTATCCTGGATTACGTTCGACGGTGTGATTATCCTGGATTACGTTCCGATTTCCCAGAGGTCTCGAAGAACGCACAATTTTGGTGTAAAACAACCTCCTCACTGTTAGATGACCACACACAAACAAGACCGTAAAACACAGGGGTCCAAGCAACACAGTTGAATATGTAAATGGATATAAAAAGAGGACGTGCTTAATACAGTCCGTGCTCTGCTGGCTGTAGCGAGCTCATATATGTTATAGCCCGAGGAGTCCGACTGACATTCAGAGAGGACATGTGGTCGGGGCCCTGTCTTCTCTGAAGAGGTTTGGACAGGGCCCGTCATGGAGTCCCGTCGTCACAGTCAGTCAGAGTGCAAGTCTTAAGAATGCGCTCGTACAAGACTGTAGATTGGTCAAGTACCAAGCTTAGTATCCGTCTGGTGACATTAGGATCATATCCACGGTATAAAAGGCGTTTGATGACTCTGACGCATTTTCGATAGTTATGCCGTCTTGATCCTTCTTATTTTGTTAACTATGTCACCATAAAATGCGGGTTGTGAAATACCTAAAGTAATATACTCTGTTGCATTCATGGGTCCGAATTTCAAAAGAAGTTGATCGTAATTTTTGTAAAATTTCCAGAGAGTCTTTACTAGTTTGTGAAAGCCAAAACCTTGACCTAAAAGTTTCTTTGTAATTTGTTAATTTCTTCTATGAAAATCCAAAACATCAGTACATGCTCTAACATACCGGATGAGCTGTGAAATTACAAATATGGATAATGACCATATCCCTGTCTACAGTACAAAATCGATAATTCAGAAAATCAGAAATCGAAGGCATACAAAATCAGGATAAAACAGGAACCAAAGCAAACAAAAACAAAAACCTCCACCATATGAAAAGAAGCGAACTCCCGATATGAGAGTGAGACCAGGTGCCCAGGAAGAGTAAGCATCTCCTGCTTGCATGCAACACCCGTCGCTTCAATTCGGTAGAACTGTCACATCCGGTTACTTCCATTTTGGAAGATATAGAGTACAATCTTTGGTTGGATGGTTCAAATGGTCAATGACAGAATATCATCCACCATTCTGGACAGTGGGACATCATAGTGTATGACGAGTTCCCCATATCGACCGTAGAACTTCCTCAGTGACGATGTAGATACCGTATGACGGTAATGTAGGGACATCACCGTCAAGTCAGGGGAAATCTACTATGTTGAATCCAAAATCATCTCGTTTATGTTCTAATTCGTTTCTCTCAAACGAAAATAAATTATTTAATAAACTGAACAAACACATAGATAGGATGTGAAGCGCTCTGAAGTGCATTTTATTAACAATCTGTACAAAAATCATAATTTCTAGTATACTCTCAAAATAATCTGAAATAAGAAGAAAAGCATTGTGAGCAAATGTCAAAAATATCAAATATATAATGCAATTGTAAACCACTTGCTGAGTGTCACTGCTGGTAGACCAGGAGTCCCCGAGGGCACATGTAGCCAAGTTCGATAAATTTCGGTTGATCGTTTCTTCAACGCATTCTAAATTTCTGTCATCAAAATTTCTTGAAATTTCTAAAAAAGTGGGTCCTGTAGCATCATATCCCACCCATCCTGCTACGTCTTTCGGTACACTTTTTCGACATAGTGACTTTCATACTTTTATGGCATATTACATTGTTTAGATTTAGGATCACTGATGAGGGTTAAATACCCGAAACGTGCATGTCTGGTCCACGTTGCCAATTTATCTGTTCTTAAATGATGCTATTCAATTTCACTGTGTATAGCGGACACCGGATATTGGTACTATTTGTCGGCGTATTGGTACTACTGAGGCGAGAGATTTTAACAAATGAGGTGTGAGTGTCCCTTTCTAACATCGTTTTTTATTTGAATCTGGCAGCTCCTTTCAAAAGCAACTGTATAATGCATTATTACAGAAAGTCATCCTTGAAGTTATATGAGTAAGATATGTCTAAGTAGAAGACTTTTTAACTTTTAAAAGCAAAATGCATCACCTAGTACCGTAAAATTTTCCATACTGAGAACTTTATTTGGATTTAAATTCGCATATTGCATTTTTTTTCTAGACTTGCAATATATCTATGTTTTACGATTTGATCACTGTATCATGATTTCATGGATTTGTAAAGATCTTACTAAGAACAACGTGTATTTTTCCCCAAAAAGATACACGCCAGGTGTACGGCATATTGCTGGACGAAAAAGAATTTACTGTACGGCATGTTGAAATAGGTAGTATACGGCGACTTGCTTTTGGGGTCGGAGTTGAAAGCAATTTCGGGGCTTATAGAACGAAGATGACAATCCACCTACTATGTGTACCTGTCCGTCACTTGATCCATCATCTGTCTTTACACATTTTTTGTTTCGAAAGAGTTCAAGGGTGTGAATGTATTCATAAAACATTAGTACTCACAGCAGGACAAGAACCCAAATATTTTATTGTTTCTATCATGCGCGGATCTAGAAGGGGGGACCGGAGGTCCGGACCCCCCCCCCCCCCCCCCCCCATGAAATTTGCCAGAGATGGGGTCCACGGACCATGGTTTTCAACTAGCCGTACAGTTAGCTAATAACATGCCGTACACAAACTAGTTCTTTGTTGAGCTCGTATGTAAAATATAGATGCAATTTCTACATTACCCTTGATTAATATTTAATAGTTATGAACTTCTACATAGACTGTGCACAGAATCATTATCTGCAATAGTACTTTCTTTCGTTAAAAAGAATATAAACTACATACATGTGCAATTTTATGTGTACTAGGTACCCCATTTTGTGTTATTTTACTATTATCGTCCGATCGAATCCTTTGTTTTGAGGGTTTCGATGTTGAGTTTACCATCACAGAATTATTTGCTTGAAGTTCACTCAATATAAGATCATATTTTCTTCACAAATCATTGTCAAATGCTAAAGGTAATACCTATGTCATACTTGTTTACCGCCTCGGTAGTACCAATACGCCGACAGATAGTACCAATATCCGGTGTACGGCTATACACAGTGAATTTGAAGACGTTTACATTTATACCACTTGGTGAGTGTCACTGCTGGTGGACGAGGAGTCCCCGAGGGCATATGTAGCCAAGTTTGATCAATTTCGGTTGATCGTTTCTTCAACGCATTCTAAATTTCTGTCATCAAAATTTCTTGAAATTTCTAAAAAAGTGGGTCCTGTAGCATCATATCCCACCCATCCTGCTACGTCTTTCGGTACACTTTTTCGACATAGTAACTTCCATACTTTTTATGGCATATTACATTGTTTAGATTTAGGATCACTGATGAGGGTTAAATACCCGAAATGTGCATGTCTAGTCCACGTTGCCAATTTATCTGTTCTTAAATGATGCTATTCAATTTGAAGACGTTTTCATTTATACCACTTGGTGAGTGTCACTGCTGGTAAACCAGTCGTCCCCGAGGGCACATGTAGCCAAGTTCGATCAATTCCGGTTGATCGTTTCTTCAACGCATTCTAAATTTCTGTCATCAAAATTTCTTGAAATTTCTAAAAAAAGTGGGTCCTGTAGCATCATATACCACCTATCCTGCTACGTACACTTTTTCGACATAGTGACTTTCATACTTTTTTAGCATATTACATTGTTTAGATGGCAAATATGGATAATGACCATATCCCTGTCTACAGCACAAAATCGATAATTCAGAAAATCAGAAACCGAAGGCATACAAAATCACGATAAAACAGGAACCAAAGCAAACAAACAAAAACCTCCACCATATGAAAAGAAGCGAACTCCCGATTTGGGAGTGAGACCAGGTGCCCAGGAAGAGTAAGCATCTCCTGCTTGCATGCAACACCCGTCGCTTCAATTCGGTAGAACTGTCACATCCGGTAACTTCCATTTTGGAAGATATAGAGAACAATCTTTGGTTGGATGGTTCAAATGGTCTATGACAGAATATCATCCACCATTCTGGAGAGTGGGACATCATAGTGTATGGCGAGTTCCCGATATCGACCGTAGAACTTCCTCAGTGACGATGTTAGTCGGTCACAAACATATCCCTGACTGAGAAGCTTATCTGAAAGACGCCTAGCTCTCAGAACAAAATCCGTATATTTGGTACTTGCTCTGGCATAGCGTATCAACTGAGATATGAACACGCCATAAGCAGGCGACGAAGGGATGTTGCTACTCAGAAAAGGAAAGTTTGTAATGCTGAAATTGAAGTCGTAACGTTTGTCATAGAGTGAGGTGTTCATGTGACCATCAGTGTCTTAGGACAACATTATGTCCAAATAGGATGCTTGATTATTTGTCTCTGTAGTTTCTTTGACCTCAGGCTCCGAAGGATAGATACTGCTGAGGTAATCCGCGAATTTTGGATTATTGATGGACAACACATCGTCTATGTATCTGTAAGTGAAATTGAAGTCAGAAGCTAATGAGTTAAAGAAGATCCTGACGATAATCTCAACAGCACTCACAATAGAGCACCAAACTGAGCATCGACGGACCCCTAGCAAGCTAGAGGTGGGACCAGGTGCCCGGGAGGAGTAAGCATCCCCTGTTGGCTAGCCGCACCCGCCGTCGATGATCATGCACGAAAATGAAAACATATGAAAAGCATGAACTGCACTGTCTCAGGCCATTTCTATAAGTATCTTTTTCCTTCAGAGACCAAAGATTGAATGAATTCAGCTTCGTACGAGTAAAGGAAAATGTCGGCAAGGAGTGGGGCACAATTGGTCCCCATTGGAATTCCGACAATTTGCTGGAAGACCTTTCCTCCAAACACCACAAAAATGTTGTCGATCAGAAAGTTTAACATCTGAATAATGTCTGTTTCAGTGTACTTATTTTCAGATCGCACTTTTCTTTTACAAAGTAGGTTTTGTCATAATTAACAACAATAAATTTGTATTTGCGATTACCGTTCTTACTTGTAAACGCATTACTTATAATTTTTGCGAGTCTTTCTTTCAATTTAGAATGTGAAATTGTAGTGTAAAGTGTCGAAAAATCAAAGGCTTTGATCGAATGGACTCTACTAAAATGAGTGGATTTCAGATGTTCTAAAAGTTCCTTCGAATTCTTTAAAATCCACATCTGGTTGATACCACTGCGAGAATATACTGTCGAACAATATTTTTGAAGCCCAGATTTGATTTCAGATAAAACTTTGGTGAGTAAGATCGATACAGATTTGATAGAACATTTTGAGGAACCATCGATGAAACGTTGTTTGTACGGATTCTTATGCATTGTAGGTATGCAGTATAGGTATGGTAAATCTAAATCTAAATTGTTAGTGTCGAAGCCAAAGGAAGCAAGAGCTGATTTATGTCAGAGGCAGAAAGGTTTGTTGGGGTGTAAGTGGGATTTCCAGGTGTCGAATTTAAACCCAACTCTTTAACTAGACTGTCGAAATAGTACTTTTTGCAAGTAAATGTGTAATTATTTGAGGCTTTGTCCGCTGGTGTGATGACATAATGTTCTTGGAGGTAGGTAAGCTCTGTGACAACATCAGGGTCTTTAAATATAGACACGAATCTGGTGTTCACAGTTGATTTTAATTCTAGATAAAAGTAACCCTCTGATGGATTTTATCCATTCGGAAAGGGTGTCGAGTTGTACATCCTCTTTCGTTGCCCAATGTCTTGCATATTCCTCACAAGAGTCTATGATATTTTTGACATTTTGGTTCCATGTAAAGGACATACTTCCTCTGTATTTAGGACGCTTTTTTAACAATTCTCTCAACTTGTCGTTCTTGACTATACTAAGGTCACCAGTAATAACGTGTCCACAAGTAGAGTAGTTGAAATCCGATGAAGAACATTCGCAAGGAAGTGGATGTAGTGAGGGATTACTTAAATTAATACACTGCAGGAATCGTTTGTAATTGTAAATTTTAGATGCAACTGTTGGTGTGTAGCTATAGGAAATACAAGGAGTTTCTTTTCTTTTGAAATATGGTGGGATTTTTCTGTGACAGTTTTGTGATTCAAAATTTGACAAGATTCAATTTATCAATACCTTTGTTTGCAAATCTTACTTTAATGAAAGGACGGTTTGTTTTCTCTTCTGATTTATCTGATCTAACTGCTTGAAATAAACGAAAGGTAGAAATGTCCAATATGACTCCTTGTAGTCTGTACCCTGGGGAACGTGTATCGATTTAGGATCACTGATGAGGGTTAAATACCCGAAACGTGCATGTCTGGTCCACGTTGCCAATTTATCTGTTCTTAAATGATGCTATTCAATTTGAAGACGTTTACAATTACATACTATGTTGCTTGTAAGGGTCCTAATTTCAAAAGAAGTTGACAAGACGTTTTCTAAAATATCCAGAAAGTCTTCGCTAGTTTATGAAAGTAAAAACCTTGACTTAAAATTTCTACTATGAAAATCCAAAACATGCTCTACCATACCGGACGTGCTGTAAGTAGTAGATACCGAATGACGGTAAACTAGGAAAATCACCGTCAAGCCAGGGAAAAATTGTTGAATCCAAAATCATCTCTTTTGTCATAAACACTCGTATGAATTCCAGATAAACAATTTTGATATATCTAAGGCGGGATAAGTGGTCTCTTCTTAAATGATGCTATTGAATTGAAGACGTTTAACATTCATAAGATGATTTAAGAACAGATAAATTTGTAGCTTGGAACAGAGATGCACATCCCTCGTCATTGATCCTCAATCTAAACAATGTAATATGACCAAAGAGTGTGAAAATTATTGTGTACGTATAAGTATTTGTATGGACGAATATTCCTAAAGTTAATACGTAGTAACGTTTTCAAATGATTATGGTGTTAGAGAGAAACTCCAACGAAATGCATGTGGCAATCAGATAAACGAGGGAACTGAAAGGACCAACAACTAAAAAAAAGAGAAACAAAGCTAATTGTCGTGCCACATTTTGCACCTAAGAACAACGTACGAGGTATGACCAATAACTGACTTCTTAGTAATTTGTATCAAGTGGAATTGGTATGTTTGCCTTATATGATGTTTTCGACTTTATTTGAATATTCAATTCTGATGGCCTGGTTCATAATGTTTGATTTTAGGCTTTCGATCTTGTTAGAAATCACCATTCTTTGTAAAGAATAGACTTACTTTATCTTGACATTCGAACATCTATCTTGATATAAATACTGCTCCATATCATATCATTTAAGCGCAAACAGTGACTCAAACTTTTTATCTTTTATTAATTTTATATATTTACATATGAATTGTGTTCCCCTTTTATGCAAGTATATATAGCTCTTTCTTTGTATTTTCCAATATGAAACATTGACGCACGTGCTTCTTGACGTTCATAGCCGCATTGCATTTCAATAGAATGCACATAAAACATTTACCGTGGATTCCCCTTTGTGCATATTGCGACCACAGGGATTTATCACGCTAATAACGGTTTCATTATTTACTATATGTGTTAGTATTTACATAACACATATAGTAAATAGAGATGTTAGTATATATAACACATATAGTGAATAGAGAAACCGTTTTTAGCGTGATAAATCCCTGTGATTGCAACTATATCGTGATATATCAGTTTGGATAGTTTAAAGAGCTTTAATCATTACTAAAAAGTGAACGGAATTCTTAAAAGCCATTTTGTGACATTGCGTCTTGAACCAAGTGTCTTTATCATTGTGCTGTATCTGACCATCAAGACGGATTTGTTTGGCGCTTGACAGAATAAGTCACTCGTACACATACGATTTATGATGGAAAAGAATAGAATACCTATAGATTATATTATTCATTTTACAGAATGAAGATTAAGTGATGCGTTTCTTTTTTTGTTGTCTATAGATTGATCTTATCCACAATGTGATCTATAAGATGAATAAACATTTAATCATATAAAATCTGAATGAGGTATAAAACAATCAATCTAAAATCCCTTGTGTCACAATAACCTGCGTTACCTTATGAATGAAATAAGATTTTCAGCCACGAGAATAAGATGGCGTTTGCCTCGTCCGAAATAGGGACACAAGAGGTGAAAATGATGCAGTGTGACTTATGTGAAGATAATGAAATTGCGAATTGGTTCTGCAAGGATTGTGATCAAAACTTATGTGACAAATGCAAAAGATCACATCTTCGCAGTAATGTTTCCAAGTCTCACAACGTACTTTCGATTGACGAAGGATTTGAAATGGGAAAAAGGAATATATCAATCTTGTGTTCGGATCATGGCGAGCTATTTACATTCTTTTGTAGAACTTGTCAGGTTAACATTTGCTCTAAATGTTTATCAATGAAACACAAAATGCATGATTTCGTTGGTTTATCTGAACTTGAGTTAGAAATAAAGAAACAGTTAGAAGACGTCATCAAAGAAAAGAAAATAGAGAAGCAGAAAATGGAAAATAATTACCATGATTTGGTTCAGCATGAAAGCAAATCAGAGATTTACTTGAAGGAGCAGTATTCAACCATCGATGACCGAATTAATGTAATTAAAATGACAGCTGACGAAGAAGGAGAGAAGCTTAAAAAGTCCATTTCTTCAGAAATCAGTCAACACGACAAAGAGGTCGAAAAAGGTAAACATAAATTACAAACTCAGACCGTGCTCTATGACGACGTGATCCAAACAATTCAACAAGAACTTTCTCTTCAGACAGCGTCAACATTAAATATCTTCGTCAAAGAATCAATCACAAAACTCAGATCATTAAAGCCGACGTCAATTACTATTCCAGAAATAAAATATCATTTTCCGAAAGAAAGAGTAGATAGAAATGAAATCAGAGAAATGATCGGAAGAGTGCAAGAAAAGCCGATCATTGATGTAGATAAAATAGAGATTACCAGTACTATTAATCTGAAAACATTAGGGAGTTTGTTTTCTATGTGTCTCAGTCCTGATGGCAGTATTTGGATTGGTGGAAGCGGATTGGTGTGCAAGATGAGCTCTGATTGTTCTTCAACCCTCCGTCAGATACCTGCAAGGGGTTCTTATTCATGTGGTTACATAGCATGTTTACTGTCAGGAGATGCTGTTGTCTCTTACGGTTCCACAGAGTACATAGATAGATTCATATCTGATGGGAGCAGAATAGAATTTTCAAGCCTATCACCTGGGGTAAGTTACGATATAGCCGTAAATAGTGATGACCAAGTTGTTATCAAGGTTAACAAAACAACGATTGTCATATTATCGAATGAAGGAAAACGACTCAGAGAATATAAACTTGATGGTGACATTAGAGCATTTAGCACTGATGGAAACATAATTTTTGCACGGAAGGGATCAGGATTCCTCGAGATACTAGATGGAAGAAGTGGAAAACACATAGCAAATTTGCATGTTACATTGTCAGACATCGAATGTCTAACACATGATAGCTATGGTAACCTTCTATCAGCGAATGGAAAGAAAAATATTTACATAGGCTACAAAAATAGATGTAGAAGAACTTTCACTATAAAATGCGATGATATCATCGGAATCTGTGTGAATAAAGATGACAATTTGTTGATTCTTATACATATTAAAAAAGAATGCGAATTTCGTGTTGCAAAGTACTTGGGATGAGGATAGAGAGCTTAAACTTGCGCTTGTATTTAGTCAGTGATTTTCAGACTCAAACTCAGTTCTTTCATTTTTTCTATTATGATAAAATTTTACATCATGACATATGCTATGTTAAAATTAGATATTTTTATTTGAGATAAAGAGTGCGGGGTTAAGTTTTCAATTAAGTATCTTGTGTTATAAAAATGTGAAATAGATTATCCGTTCTTCGAGACCTCTGGGTAATTGGAGAAGTGAGAGGGTTGTGCGCACGTAATCCAGGATAACCACACCATTTGCTACTTGCGTGACAAATGGCCGTCCAAAGTCGGCACCGGTTACCCATTGGTCTCGTCGGTATATGTGTAGTCTTTTGTGTTTGATGTTTACATGTCGTGTGTCTCTTTTCCGTCTCGTGCTGTACTCGTCTTTTGTGTTTTTGCATCGGGTGTTTTGGTGTTTTACTGTTGATGCTGCAACAGGGTCTTGTTGGAGATCTCCTCCCTTCTATTACATACATACACACCCACTATGATGTTATAATCGCAATTCGAACGAATCAGCTTATGAAATCGCCTGTTGTATATAACGTTACTAAGAATACCTATCTAAAGAATATCGAAATTGAATATATTCATTTTGTTTATATTTTCTATGTTCTTAGCTTTGTAAATTAGGTAGTAGGTACTTAAAATGTTTAAGTTGGAATAGGTTAATATTACGAAATTACCGCCTCTTGATTAAACATTGAACTTTTGATTTTTCACTGACATTTGAAAAACATATTTTTTATAGAAAAAATTGAACTTATGCATATTTTATCCTTTTCCACCACTTAGAAAAACGACTTACAAGATGTTAAGTTAAGTCTGTGGGTCCGTAACATTTCAAGGAATCAACATTTATTCCAAAACAGATGGGCAAAATGTTCGAAGTCATTTTTTCATTATACATGTAGCTATGTCAAAAAACTCATATTTCCAAAATCAATTCATGGGTGACCCGATTGCCTTTCATTATACGTTCAAGTATAATTCCATAGTACTTTGATATTTTGTTTTACGTTAATGTACGTTCTGAATTTGTTCTGAAAGGCACCCTCCAGCCAGGCATGAAAGCACACAAACACATTAACAATATGGCTGAATATTGAAATACAAACTGAAAAAAGTTTTCTGTGATGATTCTGATTGAATTTCAAAGTTATTTTAAGCGTAAACTTTATGCATTTTACACGGTCAATATGTATAGTCATAGTCGATACAAAGGGGCAAAATGTAGATCAATCACAAATAAGATGCCAATACTATTCTGTCATGTATAGGAGGACAGGGTAACTACAAAACCTTTTTATCTATATGTTTGTTTCAAACCAGATATAATTTAATTTAATAATAGACAGCTTATCAAAGGTTAGAATGTGGAACGCTTTATCAAATTTAGAGTTAATAAAACGTCTAATCTGAACAAAATTAAAGATCCTTATCAATAAACCAATAGTATTTGGGTCGGCGGTTATGGATATGTTTAAAAGCTGAGCCATGATTGCTCTACATTCCTTCATCAGATAAACACTAGGGAAAACATGCGTTGTAACTACATTTCATGTTTACATTCAGGTGATGCTATTGTTTATTATAATGACAAAGAATTCATTATCATGTATGAACATCGACGGCGGGTGAGGCTAGCCAGCAGTGGGTGCGTACTCTTCCCGGGCACCTGCATCTAGCTTGCTAGGGGTCTGTCGATGTTCAATTTGGTGCTGTATTGTGAGTGCTGTTGAGATTATCGTCAGGTTCTTCTTTAACTAATAGACAGATTCATCTCTGACGGAAGAAGAGTGGAATTCATAGAAATATTTCCTGGGTCGACTCATGACATAGCTGTCAATAATCATGATGAAGTTTTTGTCGATCAGGGGGTATAATCAGTACGCCATTCAGTGTATGTTGGCGAAAAAAAAAACTTATGATGTACGCTGTAGGACAAAACCTCATTTTTGCTGAAATTTCTAAAACCATTCGACTCCTTGATTCACATATTTTTGATTGATCAAATAAGATCATCTGTCGGTCAATCGGTTCAAGCCTGAAGGAGGAAATAACTAGCTCAAATCCACTTCTGAGGACAGGCATTGTGTAACTTTATTAAGGATTCCGATTTCCGTCGGAATCCTTTCTGTTATTGTATTGTCTTTTCTTTATTCTTATTATTCTTATTATTATTATTATTATTCTTACCCCCAAGCCAATCCAGTGACGTTACAACAAAGTACCGCATCATATGATAAAATGGAAAGTATCATGTGAAAGAGCAAATAAAGATCTTAATTTAATATTTTTTTCTTGTCGAAAAGTTCACATATGCCCCCGCTAGAGGTCATCAGCGGTCAAATCTTTAAACTCTTATAACTCCTTTAATAACCGTACGATTTGAACAAAATTTGTTTTATATTGTTCTTTGAGAAATTTGCAAACTTTTATACGCTTACATGGTCCATAAAATATTTACAGTTTTCAACCTATTTCAAGTTGAAAATGGAACCTTAGATTGGCAAGGTGCCAATTTCTACAATGTTTGAGACTTTGAGTTGAAACTTGGATGTTAGGTCACTTATAGGTAGTCATTTAATGTTGACCTTCTTTTCAAGGTCAAATTTTTATTCTCAAGGTCACATGAAACTTTTGCTTATAGAACAAAGACTATTTGACCTTCAGTGTTCAAACTTCATACATATAATTGTTAAGCCAAGCTCTTTCACCTTGACCTTGATCCAAGGTCAAATTCTCATTCTCAAGGTCACAACAACATTTTTGCCTATAAAACAAAGACTGTTTGACTTTGAGAATGCAAACTGGGTACAAATATTCCTTGCAGTAAGTCCTGTCACATTGACCTTGACCAAAGGTCATTCGTTCGATTTCAAGGTCATAACAGTCTTTTGTTGATAAAATATTGAGCTTTATTCAATTTCATATATATTTTGAAGAAAATGATATTCTATACTCATCTTTTTTCCTTGACCTTGGTTCAAGGTGAAAATTTCATTCTCAATGTCATAACAACATTTACTTGTTAAATACACAGTGTTTGTCCTACACTACTTATACTTCACAAACGAGGTCCTTCTTATATGAACTTTACATGATCTAAGAAAGATAAATCTTTTATTTCTATTTCTCTTCGTACCATGACTTGTCTGTACTTTCATGCTGTTGTCATTTTCTAATTAAATGTTTTAAAAATGTCTTAAAATTGAATAGCATCATTTAAATTAACTGGTAAATTTGCAGCATGGACCAGACAGACAGACTGACAGTGTAAGATAGACAGTGTTAGATAGACTGACAACGATAGAAGAACGAACAGACATACGAACAGATAGAGTACTAGACAGAAACGCAGACGATCGGCGAAAAAAAAAACGTCCAGACTGGGGATCGAACCCGGTACCCTTGGGCCAGCAGTCCAACGCCCTATCCACATAGCCATTGGAGTTCCTGAATGTTAGTGGTTTTTATTTTTGATATACAGACGGAGAATACAAATGGCTGATTCAGCATTACAAGAATTATCGATCGTTCATGCAACAAGTCAGTCCTATTCATAGCTTTTTATTCAGAAGAAAAACACATTTCATATTGCGCATATTTATTTCACTGTCATTGACTTCAACTTGTATATATGGCCACCTTAGGCCTTTTTTTTTTCATTCGTCAATCTTTGAAACAACTGTACAAGACCTTTGACGGAGCAATGTGGCCCCCTTGGCCTTCTTGTTTTTTTTTTTTTTTTTTTGTTTTGTTTTGTTTGTTTGTCTTGTTTTTTTAATTCGTCAATCTTTGAAACAACTGTACAAGACCTTTGACGGAGCAATGTGGCCCCCTTGGGCCTCTTGTTTGTTTGTTTGTTTTTTTTTTTATTTTCATTTGTTTAGCTTGTTTGTTTGTTTGCTTGATTTTTTCTTTTTTGATTCGACAATCTTTGAAACAACTGTACAAGACTTTTGACTGAGCAAAATGGCCCCCTTGGGCCTCTTGTTTTCTTTTTTTTTTCATTTGTTTTGTTTGTTTGTTTGTATTTTTCTTATTAAATTCCTTAATATTTTAAACAACTGTACAAGACCCTTGACGGAGCAATGTGGCCCCCTTGGGCATTTTTTTTTCTCGTTTGTTTGTCTGTTTCTTTTTGAATTCGTCAATCTTTGAAATAACTGTACAAGATCTTTGACGGTTTGTTATCCAATGACATAGGCTAGTCCTTCGAAAGGGGGAGGTTGATAAGTTTTTGCCCCCCCCCCCCCCCTCCGACTTACATGTTACATACGTGTACATACCTGTTTTCACCTACCCTGTCTAGATCCGCCCTTGCAAAATAAGCAAACACATTTTATTGATTCATAATTTTATTCTCTACATACATGGTCAATGAAAGTCAAATAAAAAAAATACATTTTATGAAATTCTGTGTTGTTTACTCCTGAATACAAACCTGTAAATAGAATCGATCGATAAAGATTTATCATTCGGAACATGCTCGACATGTTGAGTCATATCATAGTCGCAAGATTTCATCCTTCTAAAGACTTTTGATGCAAAGCTTAGTCAGTTCTGCAATAGCTCAGCGGTAGAGCGTCAGACTTTGAATCGGAGGGTCCGGGGTTCGATACCGGCCTCGGCCATTTTTTCCCCTCAATTTTTTTCATTCGTAAGCAAACATAAAGTACAGTGCTTCAACATTGTTTTCATTTCAAAATTTATACGAGTATGTATTAGTTCAAAATGTTTTCTAACAGAATCAAGAAATATCGAATACATGTACCAGTTTGAAAACACTTGCTATATTGTCATGATTCATTGGAAAATCCCTCACATAATTAATATGCATGACCCAGGATGTGTTACAAATTTCATTGGTCAATTCAACCATGTGACCTGACATTACATGTACAAGATACGATGGGGCCTACCTTGGTGAAGGTACCTGGTTCGAGTCCAGCTGCGGCCAGTCATTTTCGCATTTTTTCAATTTTCATTTCTGTTCTTAACAAGATGAAAATGAGAGGAATCCGTCTGCTATGTCCACAGGAACCTCCATCCTTCCATTTATTAAGGATTCCGATTTCCGTCGGAATCCTTTCTGTTATTGTATTGTCTTTTCTTTATTAAGGATTCCGACTTCCGTCGGAATCCTTTCTGTTATTGTATTGTCTTTTCTTTATTCTTATTATTCTTATTATTATTCTTACCCCCAA
Organism: Pinctada fucata; assembly: GCA_028142955.1. Lineage (NCBI taxonomy): Eukaryota > Metazoa > Mollusca > Bivalvia > Pterioida > Pteriidae > Pinctada > Pinctada fucata. The sequence continues at coordinate 34,208,917 of AP027112.1, read as the reverse complement.
ATGTTCCAGACATTTTACAAAAAAGTACCGCAATATATGATAAAGTGGAAAATACCATGTGAAAGAGCATATCAAGATCTCAATTCAATATTTTTTTCTTGTCCAAAAGTTCACATATGCCCCCGCTAGAGGTCATCAAAGGTCAAATCTTTAAACTCTCATAACTCCTAAAGTAACAGTACGATTTGAGCGAAATTTGTTTTACATTGTTCTTTGGAAAATTTGCAAACTTTTATATGCTTACATGCTCGATGAAATATTTACGGTTTTTGCTCTATTACGAGTTAAAAATGGAATTTTAAATTGGCACGGTGCCAATTTCCTCAGTTTTTGAGATTTTGAGTTGAAACTTGGATGGTAGGTAACTAATAGGTAGTCATTTAATGTTGACCTTGTTTCAAGGTCAAATTTTACTTCTCAAGGTCACAACAAGCTTTTGCCTATAGAACAAAGACGGTTTGACCTTGAGAGTTCAAACTTCATACATATTATCGTTGAGCCAAGCCCTTTCACCTTGACCTTGACCCAAGGTCAAATTCTCCTTCTCAAGGTCACAACAAACTTTTGCCTATAAAACAAAGACTGTTTGACGTTGAGAGTTCAAACTTTACACAAATATTCCTTGCATCAAGCCCTCTCACCTTGACCTTGGCCTAAGGTCATTTGTTTGATTTCAAGGTCACAGCATACTTTGGTTGATAAAATCAGTATAAGATAAATTTTGATGAGAATAATCTCCAATACTTATCTTTTATCTGTGACATTGGTTCAAGGTCAAATAATCATTCTCAAGGTCATATAAAACATTTCCTCCTGTAGAATTCACATTTTTGGTCCTATACTATTTATTCTTCACACAAGTAGTCCTTCTTATTTGAACTCAACATAGTATAAGAAAGATAACTCTTTTCTTGTTTTCTGTTTCTTTTTTTTTTTTTCTTAGTAGCATTGCATATCTGTTCTTTCATGTTGTTGTCATTTTCTATTAATAGAAATTTTCTCATTGCAAAATCATTGTGCAATTCTGTTTTGAGAGTGTAATTGTAAAGGATTTGATATAGAGCATGGAGTTTAAAGCTTTCGTAAAAATGAAAGGTTTGTATTATTTTTTCTTCTATTTTGTTGATAAATAAATAAGAGTCTCAAATTAGACATAAGCTCTTTTGACTCATCTGCTGAAGTGAATAAGGTACGAAAGCAACTATACTTTTTACCATCTTCTTTTTTTTTCGGATTTTAACACTTCAGTTCCTAGGAAGGTCTAATAAAGGAGGAATCCGTCTGTTGCTTGCAACAGTAGCCATCTAGTTCTTATTATTCTTATTCTTATTATTATTATTCTTACCCCCAAGCCAATCCAGTGACGTTACAACAAAGTACCGCATCATATGATAAAATGGAAAGTATCATGTGAAAGAGCAAATAAAGATCTTAATTTAATATTTTTTTCTTGTCGAAAAGTTCACATATGCCCCCGCTAGAGGTCATCAGCGGTCAAATCTTTAAACTCTTATAACTCCTTTAATAACCGTACGATTTGAACAAAATTTGTTTTATATTGTTCTTTGAGAAATTTGCAAACTTTTATACGCTTACATGGTCCATAAAATATTTACAGTTTTCAACCTATTTCAAGTTGAAAATGGAACCTTAGATTGGCAAGGTGCCAATTTCTACAATGTTTGAGACTTTGAGTTGAAACTTGGATGTTAGGTCACTTATAGGTAGTCATTTAATGTTGACCTTCTTTTCAAGGTCAAATTTTTATTCTCAAGGTCACATGAAACTTTTGCTTATAGAACAAAGACTATTTGACCTTCAGTGTTCAAACTTCATACATATAATTGTTAAGCCAAGCTCTTTCACCTTGACCTTGATCCAAGGTCAAATTCTCATTCTCAAGGTCACAACAACATTTTTGCCTATAAAACAAAGACTGTTTGACTTTGAGAATGCAAACTGGGTACAAATATTCCTTGCAGTAAGTCCTGTCACATTGACCTTGACCAAAGGTCATTCGTTAGATTTCAAGGTCATAACAGTCTTTTGTTGATAAAATATTGAGCTTTATTCAATTTCATATATATTTTGAAGAAAATGATATTCTATACTCATCTTTTTTCCTTGACCTTGGTTCAAGGTGAAAATTTCATTCTCAATGTCATAACAACATTTACTTGTTAAATACACAGTGTTTGTCCTACACTACTTATACTTCACAAACGAGGTCCTTCTTATATGAACTTTACATGATCTAAGAAAGATAAATCTTTTATTTCTATTTCTCTTCGTACCATGACTTGTCTGTACTTTCATGCTGTTGTCATTTTCTAATTAAATGTTTTAAAAATGTCTTAAAATTGAATAGCATCATTTAAATTAACTGGTAAATTTGCAGCATGGACCAGACAGACAGACTGACAGTGTAAGATAGACAGTGTTAGATAGACTGACAACGATAGAAGAACGAACAGACATACGAACAGATAGAGTACTAGACAGAAACGCAGACGATCGGCGAAAAAAAAACGTCCAGACTGGGGATCGAACCCGGTACCCTTGGGCCAGCAGTCCAACGCCCTATCCACATAGCCATTGGAGTTCCTGAATGTTAGTGGTTTTTATTTTTGATATACAGACGGAGAATACAAATGGCTGATTCAGCATTACAAGAATTATCGATCGTTCATGCAACAAGTCAGTCCTATTCATAGCTTTTTATTCAGAAGAAAAACACATTTCATATTGCGCATATTTATTTCACTGTCATTGACTTCAACTTGTATATATGGCCACCTTAGGCCTTTTTTTTTTTCATTCGTCAATCTTTGAAACAACTGTACAAGACCTTTGACGGAGCAATGTGGCCCCCTTGGCCTTCTTGTTTTTTTTTTTTTTTTTTTGTTTTGTTTTGTTTGTTTGTCTTGTTTTTTTAATTCGTCAATCTTTGAAACAACTGTACAAGACCTTTGACGGAGCAATGTGGCCCCCTTGGGCCTCTTGTTTGTTTGTTTGTTTTTTTTTTATTTTCATTTGTTTAGCTTGTTTGTTTGTTTGCTTGATTTTTTCTTTTTTGATTCGACAATCTTTGAAACAACTGTACAAGACTTTTGACTGAGCAAAATGGCCCCCTTGGGCCTCTTGTTTTCTTTTTTTTTTCATTTGTTTTGTTTGTTTGTTTGTATTTTTCTTATTAAATTCCTTAATATTTTAAACAACTGTACAAGACCCTTGACGGAGCAATGTGGCCCCCTTGGGCATTTTTTTTTCTCGTTTGTTTGTCTGTTTCTTTTTGAATTCGTCAATCTTTGAAATAACTGTACAAGATCTTTGACGGTTTGTTATCCAATGACATAGGCTAGTCCTTCGAAAGGGGGAGGTTGATAAGTTTTTGCCCCCCCCCCCCACCGACTTACATGTTACATACGTGTACATACCTGTTTTCACCTACCCTGTCTAGATCCGCCCTTGCAAAATAAGCAAACACATTTTATTGATTCATAATTTTATTCTCTACATACATGGTCAATGAAAGTCAAATAAAAAAAATACATTTTATGAAATTCTGTGTTGTTTACTCCTGAATACAAACCTGTAAATAGAATCGATCGATAAAGATTTATCATTCGGAACATGCTCGACATGTTGAGTCATATCATAGTCGCAAGATTTCATCCTTCTAAAGACTTTTGATGCAAAGCTTTGTCAGTTCTGCAATAGCTCAGCGGTAGAGCGTCAGACTTTGAATCGGAGGGTCCGGGGTTCGATACCGGCCTCGGCCATTTTTTTCCCCTCAATTTTTTTCATTCGTAAGCAAACATAAAGTACAGTGCTTCAACATTGTTTTCATTTCAAAATTTATACGAGTATGTATTAGTTCAAAATGTTTTCTAACAGAATCAAGAAATATCGAATACATGTACCAGTTTGAAAACACTTGCTATATTGTCATGATTCATTGGAAAATCCCTCACATAATTAATATGCATGACCCAGGATGTGTTACAAATTTCATTGGTCAATTCAACCATGTGACCTGACATTACATGTACAAGATACGATGGGGCCTACCTTGGTGAAGGTACCTGGTTCGAGTCCAGCTGCGGCCAGTCATTTTCGCATTTTTTCAATTTTCATTTCTGTTCTTAACAAGATGAAAATGAGAGGAATCCGTCTGCTATGTCCACAGGAACCTCCATCCTTCCATTTATTAAGGATTCCGATTTCCGTCGGAATCCTTTCTGTTATTGTATTGTCTTTTCTTTATTCTTATTATTAAGGATTCCGACTTTTCCGTCGGAATCCTTTCTGTTATTGTATTGTCTTTTCTTTCTTCTTATTATTATTCTTATTATTATTCTTACCTCCTCATCGTTCCAGTCACTTTACAAACAAGTTCCGCATCATGTGATAAAATGAATAGTACCATGTGAAAGAACATACAAAGATCTCAATTGAAATTTTTTTTGTTGTCGAAAAGTTCACATATGCCCCCGCTAGAGGTCACCAAAGGTCAAATCTTTAAACTCTTGTAACTCCTAAACTAACCGTACGATTTGAATGAAATTTGTTTTAAAATGTTCTTTGGGAAATTTGCAAACTTTTTTACACTTATATGCTCGATAAAATATTTACGGTTTTCGCGATATATCGAGTTAAAAATGGAACTTTAAATTGGCACAGTGCCAATTTCTACATTTTTTGAGATATTGAGTTGAAACTTAGATGGTAGGTTACTTATAGGTAAACATTAAATGCTGACCTACTTTCAAGGTCAAATTTGTATTCTCAAGGTCACAACAAATTTTGGCCCATAGAACAAAGACTACTTGACCTTCAGAGTTCAAACTTCATACATACTATTGTTTAGCCAAGCTCTTTCACCTTGACCTTGACCCAAGGTCAAATGTTGATTCGCAAGGTCACAACAAACTTTTGCCTATAGAATAAAGAGTATTTGACCTTCAGAGTTCAAACTTCATACATATTATTGTTAAGCCACGCTCTTTCACATTGACCTTGACCTAAGGTCAAATTTTGATTCTCAAGGTCATAGCAAACTTTTGCCTATAGAACAAAGACTATTTGACCTTAAGAGTTCAAACTTAACACAAATATTACTTGCATCAAGCACTTTTACCTTGACCTTGACCCAAGGTCATTTGTTCGATTTCAAGGTCAAAACAGACTTTTGTTGATAAAATATTGAGCTTTGAATAGATGAAAAGGAATTTTGATGAGAATAAACTAAAATGCTTATCTTTCATCCATGACCTTGGTTCAAGGTCAAATAAACTTTTTCAAGGTCATAACAAACATTTACTCTTGTAGGATTGAGAGAATTTTGTTCTTAAATATTTATTCTTCACACAAGTAGTACTTCTTATTTGAACTTTACATAGTAAGATAGATAACTCTTTTATTCTTGTTCTATGTTTCCTTTTTTTATCTTAGTAGCATTACTTGTCTGTACTTTCATGCTGTTGTCATTCTCTATTTATATAAATTTTCTCATTGCTAATTCATTGTGCAATTCTTTTTGGGATAGTAATTTCAAAGGAATCAAAATGGATAGAATAGATCTAGGAGTTTAAAGCCTTCCAAAACTTGAAAGGTATTTATCATCTTTTTCTTCTATTTTGTCGATAAATAAATAAGAGTCCCAAATTAGACATAAGCTCCTTTGCCTCATTTGCTGAAGTGAATTAGGTACAAAACAACTATTCTTTTTTCCATCTTCTTTATTCGGATTTTTACACTTCAGTTTCGAGGAAGGTCTAATAAAGGAGGAATCCGTCTGTTGCTTGCAACAGTAGCCATCTAGTTCTTATTATTATTATTATTATTCTTACCCCCAAGCCAATCCAGTGACGTTACAACAAAGTACCGCATCATATGATAAAATGGAAAGTATCATGTGAAAGAGCAAATAAAGATCTTAATTTAATATTTTTTTCTTGTCGAAAAGTTCACATATGCCCCCGCTAGAGGTCATCAGCGGTCAAATCTTTAAACTCTTATAACTCCTTTAATAACCGTACGATTTGAACAAAATTTGTTTTATATTGTTCTTTGAGAAATTTGCAAACTTTTATACGCTTACATGGTCCATAAAATATTTACAGTTTTCAAGCTATTTCAAGTTGAAAATGGAACCTTAGATTGGCAAGGTGCCAATTTCTACAATGTTTGAGACTTTGAGTTGAAACTTGGATGTTAGGTCACTTATAGGTAGTCATTTAATGTTGACCTTCTTTTCAAGGTCAAATTTTTATTCTCAAGGTCACATGAAACTTTTGCTTATAGAACAAAGACTATTTGACCTTCAGTGTTCAAACTTCATACATATAATTGTTAAGCCAAGCTCTTTCACCTTGACCTTGATCCAAGGTCAAATTCTCATTCTCAAGGTCACAACAACATTTTTGCCTATAAAACAAAGACTGTTTGACTTTGAGAATGCAAACTGGGTACAAATATTCCTTGCAGTAAGTCCTGTCACATTGACCTTGACCAAAGGTCATTCGTTCGATTTCAAGGTCATAACAGTCTTTTGTTGATAAAATATTGAGCTTTATTCAATTTCATATATATTTTGAAGAAAATGATATTCTATACTCATCTTTTTTCCTTGACCTTGGTTCAAGGTGAAAATTTCATTCTCAATGTCATAACAACATTTACTTGTTAAATACACAGTGTTTGTCCTACACTACTTATACTTCACAAACGAGGTCCTTCTTATATGAACTTTACATGATCTAAGAAAGATAAATCTTTTATTTCTATTTCTCTTCGTACCATGACTTGTCTGTACTTTCATGCTGTTGTCATTTTCTAATTAAATGTTTTAAAAATGTCTTAAAATTGAATAGCATCATTTAAATTAACTGGTAAATTTGCAGCATGGACCAGACAGACAGACTGACAGTGTAAGATAGACAGTGTTAGATAGACTGACAACGATAGAAGAACGAACAGACATACGAACAGATAGAGTACTAGACAGAAACGCAGACGATCGGCGAAAAAAAAAACGTCCAGACTGGGGATCGAACCCGGTACCCTTGGGCCAGCAGTCCAACGCCCTATCCACATAGCCATTGGAGTTCCTGAATGTTAGTGGTTTTTATTTTTGATATACAGACGGAGAATACAAATGGCTGATTCAGCATTACAAGAATTATCGATCGTTCATGCAACAAGTCAGTCCTATTCATAGCTTTTTATTCAGAAGAAAAACACATTTCATATTGCGCATATTTATTTCACTGTCATTGACTTCAACTTGTATATATGGCCACCTTAGGCCTTTTTTTTTTCATTCGTCAATCTTTGAAACAACTGTACAAGACCTTTGACGGAGCAATGTGGCCCCCTTGGCCTTCTTGTTTTTTTTTTTTTTTTTTGTTTTGTTTTGTTTGTTTGTCTTGTTTTTTTAATTCGTCAATCTTTGAAACAACTGTACAAGACCTTTGACGGAGCAATGTGGCCCCCTTGGGCCTCTTGTTTGTTTGTTTGTTTTTTTTTTATTTTCATTTGTTTAGCTTGTTTGTTTGTTTGCTTGATTTTTTCTTTTTTGATTCGACAATCTTTGAAACAACTGTACAAGACTTTTGACTGAGCAAAATGGCCCCCTTGGGCCTCTTGTTTTCTTTTTTTTTTCATTTGTTTTGTTTGTTTGTTTGTATTTTTCTTATTAAATTCCTTAATATTTTAAACAACTGTACAAGACCCTTGACGGAGCAATGTGGCCCCCTTGGGCATTTTTTTATCTCGTTTGTTTGTCTGTTTCTTTTTGAATTCGTCAATCTTTGAAATAACTGTACAAGATCTTTGACGGTTTGTTATCCAATGACATAGGCTAGTCCTTCGAAAGGGGGAGGTTGATAAGTTTTTGCCCCCCCCCCCCCTCCGACTTACATGTTACATACGTGTACATACCTGTTTTCACCTACCCTGTCTAGATCCGCCCTTGCAAAATAAGCAAACACATTTTATTGATTCATAATTTTATTCTCTACATACATGGTCAATGAAAGTCAAATAAAAAAAATACATTTTATGAAATTCTGTGTTGTTTACTCCTGAATACAAACCTGTAAATAGAATCGATCGATAAAGATTTATCATTCGGAACATGCTCGACATGTTGAGTCATATCATAGTCGCAAGATTTCATCCTTCTAAAGACTTTTGATGCAAAGCTTTGTCAGTTCTGCAATAGCTCAGCGGTAGAGCGTCAGACTTTGAATCGGAGGGTCCGGGGTTCGATACCGGCCTCGGCCATTTTTTTCCCCTCAATTTTTTTCATTCGTAAGCAAACATAAAGTACAGTGCTTCAACATTGTTTTCATTTCAAAATTTATACGAGTATGTATTAGTTCAAAATGTTTTCTAACAGAATCAAGAAATATCGAATACATGTACCAGTTTGAAAACACTTGCTATATTGTCATGATTCATTGGAAAATCCCTCACATAATTAATATGCATGACCCAGGATGTGTTACAAATTTCATTGGTCAATTCAACCATGTGACCTGACATTACATGTACAAGATACGATGGGGCCTACCTTGGTGAAGGTACCTGGTTCGAGTCCAGCTGCGGCCAGTCATTTTCGCATTTTTTCAATTTTCATTTCTGTTCTTAAGAAGATGAAAATGAGAGGAATCCGTCTGCTATGTCCACAGGAACCTCCATCCTTCCATTTATTAAGGATTCCGATTTCCGTCGGAATCCTTTCTGTTATTGTATTGTCTTTTCTTTATTCTTATTATTAAGGATTCCGACTTCCGTCGGAATCCTTTCTGTTATTGTATTGTCTTTTCTTTATTCTTATTATTCTTATTATTATTATTCTTACCCCCAAACCAATCCAGAGACTTTACAACAAAGTACCGCATCATATGATAAAATGGAAAGTATCATGTGAAAGAGCAAATAAAGATCTTCATTTAAATTTTTTTTCTTGTCGAAAAGTTCACATATGCCCCCGCTAGAGGTCATCAAAGGTCAAATCTTTAAAACCTTATAACTCCTAAACTAACCGTGCGATTTGAATGAAATTTGTTTTATATTGTTCTTTGGGAAATTTGCAAACTTTTATACGCTTACATGCTCGATAAAATATTTACGGTTTTCGCGCTATTTTGAGTTGAAAATGGAACTTTAAATTGGCACAGTGCCAATTTCTACAGTTTTTGAGATTTTGGGTTGAAACTTGGATGGTAGGTTACTTATAGGTAGTCATTGATGATGACCTAGTTTCAAGGTCAAATTATGATTCTCAAGGTCACAACAAACTTTTGCCTATAGAACAAAGACTATTTGACCTTGACAGTTCAAACTTCATAAATACAATCATTGATCCAAGCCCTACCACCTTGACCTTGACCCAAGGTCAAATTCTCAATCTCAAGGTCACAACAAAAATTTTCCCATAGAACAAAGACCATTTGACCTTGAGAGTTCAAACTTGGCGCAAATATTCCTTGCATCAAGTCCTTTCACCTTGACCTTGATCCAAGGTCATTTGTTCGATTTCAAGGTCACAACAGACTTTTGTTGATAAAATATTGAGCTTTGAATAGATGAAAAGAAATCTTGATGATAATAAAGTAAAATGCTTATCTTTCATCCATGACCTTGGTTCAAGGTCAAATAAACTTTTTCAAGGTCATAACAAACATTTACTCTTGTAGGATTGATAGGATTTTGTTCTTAAATATTTATTCTTCACACAAGTAGTACTTTTTATTTGAACTTTAAATAGTAAGATAGATAACTCTTTTATTCTTGTTCTCTCGTTTCCTTTTTTTTATCTTAGTAGCATTACTTGTCTGTACTTTCATGCTGTTGTCATTCTCTATTTATAGAAATTTTCTCATTGCTAATTCATTGTGCAATTCTTTTTGGAATAGTTATTTAACAGGATTCAAAATGGATAGAATAGATCTAGGAGTTTAAAGCCTTCCTAAACTTTAAAGGTATTTATCGTTTTTTTCTTCTTTTTTGTCGATAAAAAGATAAGAGTCCCAAGTTAGACATAAGCTCTTTTGACTCATTTCCTGAAGTGAATAAGGTACTAAAGCAACTATTCTTTTTTCATCTTCTTTATTCGGATTTTAACATTTCAGTTCCGAGGAAGGTCAAATAAAGGAGGAATCCGTCTGTTGCTTGCAACAGTAGCCATCTAGTTCTTATTATTATTATTATTATTCTTACCCCCAAGCCAATCCAGTGACGTTACAACAAAGTACCGCATCATATGATAAAATGGAAAGTATCATGTGAAAGAGCAAATAAAGATCTTAATTTAATATTTTTTTCTTGTCGAAAAGTTCACATATGCCCCCGCTAGAGGTCATCAGCGGTCAAATCTTTAAACTCTTATAACTCCTTTAATAACCGTACGATTTGAACAAAATTTGTTTTATATTGTTCTTTGAGAAATTTGCAAACTTTTATACGCTTACATGGTCCATAAAATATTTACAGTTTTCAAGCTATTTCAAGTTGAAAATGGAACCTTAGATTGGCAAGGTGCCAATTTCTACAATGTTTGAGACTTTGAGTTGAAACTTGGATGTTAGGTCACTTATAGGTAGTCATTTAATGTTGACCTTCTTTTCAAGGTCAAATTTTTATTCTCAAGGTCACATGAAACTTTTGCTTATAGAACAAAGACTATTTGACCTTCAGTGTTCAAACTTCATACATATAATTGTTAAGCCAAGCTCTTTCACCTTGACCTTGATCCAAGGTCAAATTCTCATTCTCAAGGTCACAACAACATTTTTGCCTATAAAACAAAGACTGTTTGACTTTGAGAATGCAAACTGGGTACAAATATTCCTTGCAGTAAGTCCTGTCACATTGACCTTGACCAAAGGTCATTCGTTCGATTTCAAGGTCATAACAGTCTTTTGTTGATAAAATATTGAGCTTTATTCAATTTCATATATATTTTGAAGAAAATGATATTCTATACTCATCTTTTTTCCTTGACCTTGGTTCAAGGTGAAAATTTCATTCTCAATGTCATAACAACATTTACTTGTTAAATACACAGTGTTTGTCCTACACTACTTATACTTCACAAACGAGGTCCTTCTTATATGAACTTTACATGATCTAAGAAAGATAAATCTTTTATTTCTATTTCTCTTCGTACCATGACTTGTCTGTACTTTCATGCTGTTGTCATTTTCTAATTAAATGTTTTAAAAATGTCTTAAAATTGAATAGCATCATTTAAATTAACTGGTAAATTTGCAGCATGGACCAGACAGACAGACTGACAGTGTAAGATAGACAGTGTTAGATAGACTGACAACGATAGAAGAACGAACAGACATACGAACAGATAGAGTACTAGACAGAAACGCAGACGATCGGCGAAAAAAAAACCGTCCAGACTGGGGATCGAACCCGGTACCCTTGGGCCAGCAGTCCAACGCCCTATCCACATAGCCATTGGAGTTCCTGAATGTTAGTGGTTTTTATTTTTGATATACAGACGGAGAATACAAATGGCTGATTCAGCATTACAAGAATTATCGATCGTTCATGCAACAAGTCAGTCCTATTCATAGCTTTTTATTCAGAAGAAAAACACATTTCATATTGCGCATATTTATTTCACTGTCATTGACTTCAACTTGTATATATGGCCACCTTAGGCCTTTTTTTTTCATTCGTCAATCTTTGAAACAACTGTACAAGACCTTTGACGGAGCAATGTGGCCCCCTTGGCCTTCTTGGTTTTTTTTTTTTTTTTGTTTTGTTTTGTTTGTTTGTCTTGTTTTTTTAATTCGTCAATCTTTGAAACAACTGTACAAGACCTTTGACGGAGCAATGTGGCCCCCTTGGGCCTCTTGTTTGTTTGTTTGTTTTTTATTTATTTTCATTTGTTTAGCTTGTTTGTTTGTTTGCTTGATTTTTTCTTTTTTGATTCGACAATCTTTGAAACAACTGTACAAGACTTTTGACTGAGCAAAATGGCCCCCTTGGGCCTCTTGTTTTCTTTTTTTTTTTCATTTGTTTTGTTTGTTTGTTTGTATTTTTCTTATTAAATTCCTTAATATTTTAAACAACTGTACAAGACCCTTGACGGAGCAATGTGGCCCCCTTGGGCATTTTTTTTTCTCGTTTGTTTGTCTGTTTCTTTTTGAATTCGTCAATCTTTGAAATAACTGTACAAGATCTTTGACGGTTTGTTATCCAATGACATAGGCTAGTCCTTCGAAAGGGGGAGGTTGATAAGTTTTTGCCCCCCCCCCCTCCGACTTACATGTTACATACGTGTACATACCTGTTTTCACCTACCCTGTCTAGATCCGCCCTTGCAAAATAAGCAAACACATTTTATTGATTCATAATTTTATTCTCTACATACATGGTCAATGAAAGTCAAATAAAAAAAATACATTTTATGAAATTCTGTGTTGTTTACTCCTGAATACAAACCTGTAAATAGAATCGATCGATAAAGATTTATCATTCGGAACATGCTCGACATGTTGAGTCATATCATAGTCGCAAGATTTCATCCTTCTAAAGACTTTTGATGCAAAGCTTTGTCAGTTCTGCAATAGCTCAGCGGTAGAGCGTCAGACTTCGAATCGGAGGGTCCGGGGTTCGATACCGGCCTCGGCCATTTTTTTCCCCTCAATTTTTTTCATTCGTAAGCAAACATAAAGTACAGTGCTTCAACATTGTTTTCATTTCAAAATTTATACGAGTATGTATTAGTTCAAAATGTTTTCTAACAGAATCAAGAAATATCGAATACATGTACCAGTTTGAAAACACTTGCTATATTGTCATGATTCATTGGAAAATCCCTCACATAATTAATATGCATGACCCAGGATGTGTTACAAATTTCATTGGTCAATTCAACCATGTGACCTGACATTACATGTACAAGATACGATGGGGCCTACCTTGGTGAAGGTACCTGGTTCGAGTCCAGCTGCGGCCAGTCATTTTCGCATTTTTTCAATTTTCATTTCTGTTCTTAACAAGATGAAAATGAGAGGAATCCGTCTGCTATGTCCACAGGAACCTCCATCCTTCCATTTATTAAGGATTCCGATTTCCGTCGGAATCCTTTCTGTTATTGTATTGTCTTTTCTTTATTCTTATTAAGGATTCCGACTTCCGTCGGAATCCTTTCTGTTATTGTATTGTCTTTTCTTTATTCTTATTATTCTTATTATTATTATTCTTACCCCCAAGCCAATCCAGTGACGTTACAACAAAGTATCGCATCATATGATTAAATGGAAAGTATCATGTGAAAGAGCAAATAAAGATCTTCATTTAAATTTTTTTTCTTGTCGAAAAGTTCACATATGCCCCCGCTAGAGGTCATCAAAGGTCAAATCTTTAAAACCTTATAACTCCTGAACAAACCATGCGATTTGAATGAAATTTGTTTTATATTGTTCTTTGGGAAATTTGCAAACTTTTATACGCTTACATGCTCGATAAAATATTTACGGTTTTCGCGCTATTTTGAGTTGAAAATGGAACTTTAAATTGGCACAGTGCCAATTTCTACAGTTTTTGAGATTTTGAGTTGAAACTTGGATGGTAGGTTACTTATAGGTAGTCATTGATGATGACCTAGTTTCAAGGTCAAATTATGATTCTCAAGGTCACAACAAACTTTTGCCTATAGAACAAGGACTATTTGACCTTGACAGTTCAAACTTCATAAATACAATCATTGAGTCAAGCCCTTTCACCTTGACCTTGACCCAAGGTCAAATTTTGATTCTCAAGGTCACAACAAACGTTTGCCTATAGAACAAAGACCATTTGACCTTGAGAGTTCAAACTTGGCGCAAATATTCCTTGCATCAAGTCCTTTCACCTTGACCTTGACCCAAGGTCATTTGTTCGATTTCAAGGTCACAACATACTTTTGTCGATAAAATATTGAGCTTTGATTAGATTAAGAGGACTCATGATGAGAATAAATTCAAATGCTTATCTTTTATCCATGACCTTGGTTAAAGGTCAAATTAACTTTTTCAAGGTCATAACAAACATTTACTCTTGTAGAATACACAGGATTTTGTCCTTAACTATTTATTCTTCACACAAGTAGTACTTCTTATTTGAACTTTACATAGTAAGATGGATAACTCTTTTATTCTTGTTTTCTGTATCTTTCTTTTTTATTCTTAGCAGCATTACATATCAGTAGTTTCATGTTGTTGTCATTTTCTATTAATAGAAATTATCTCATTGCAAATTCATTGTGCAATTCTTTTTTGAGAAAGTCATTGTAAAGGATTAGATATTGATTGTGCATGGAGTTTAAAGCTTTCGTAAACATGAAAGGTATTTATTATTTTTTCTTCTATTTTGTTGATAAATAAACAAGAGTCCCAAATTAAACATAAGCTCTTTTGACCAATTTGCTGAAGTGAATAAGGTACTAAAGCAAGTATTCTTTTTTTTTTCCATCTTCTTTATTCGGATTTTAACACTTCAGTTCCGAGGAAGGTCTAAGAAAGGAGGAATCCGTCTGTTGCTTGCAACAGTAGCCATCTAGTTATTATTATTATTCTTACCCCCAAGCCAATCCAGTGACGTTACAACAAAGTACCGCATCATATGATAAAATGGAAAGTATCATGTGAAAGAGCAAATAAAGATCTTCATTTAAATTTTTTTTCTTGTCGAAAAGTTCACATATGCCCCCGCTAGAGGTCATCAAAGGCAAAATCTTTAAAACCTTATAACTCCTGAATTAACCGTGCGATTTGAATGAAATTTGTTTTATATTGTTCTTTGGGAAATTTGCAAACTTTTATACTCTTACATGCTCGATAAAATATTTACGGTTTTCGCTCTATTTTGAGTTGAAAATGGAACTTTAAATTGGCACAGTGCCAATTTCTACAGTTTTTGAGATTTTGAGTTGAAACTTGGATGGTAGGTTACTTATAGGTAGTCATTGATGATGACCAAGTTTCAAGGTCAAATTATGATTCTCAAGGTCACAACAAGCTTTTGCCTATAGAACAAAGACTAATTGACCTTGACAGTCCAAACTTCATAAATACAATCATTGATCCAAGCCCTTTCACCTTGACCTTGACCCAAGGTCAAATTCTCATTCTCAAGGTCACAATAAAATTTTTCCTATAGAACAAAGACCATTTGACCTTGAGAGTTCAAACTTGACACAAATATTCTTTGCATCAAGTCCTTTCACCTTGACCTTGACCCAAGGTCATTTATTCGATTTCAAGGTCACAATAGACTTTTGTTGATAAAATATTGAGCTTTGAATAGATGAAAAGAAATCTTGATGAGAATAAACTAAAATGGTTATCTTTCATCCATGACCTTGGTTCAAGGTCAAATAAACTTTTTCACATGCTCGATAAAATATTTACGGTTTTCGTGCTATTTTGAGTTGAAAATGGAACTTTAAATTTGCACAGTGCCAATTTCTACAGTTTTTGAGATTTTGAGTTGAAACTTGGATGGTAAGCTACTAATAGGTAGTCATTGATGATGACCAAGTTTCAAGGTCACATTATGATTCTCAAGGTCACAACAAACTTTTGCCTATAGAACAAAGACTATTTGATCTTGACAGTTCAAACATCATAAAAAGAATCATTGAGCCAAGCCCTTTCACATTGACCTTGGCCGAAGGTCAAATTTTGATTCTCAAGGTCACAACAAACTTTTGCCTATATAACAAAGACCATTTGACCTTGAGAGTTCAAACTTGGCGCAAATATTCCTTGCATCAAGTCCTTTCATCTTGACCTTGACCCAAGGTCATTTGTTCGATTTCAAGGTCACAACAGACTTTTTTTCGATAAAATATTGAGCTTTGATTAGATTAAGAGGACTCTTGACGAAAATAAATTCAAATGCTTGTATTTTATCCATGACCTTGGTTAAAGGTCAAATTAACTTTTTCAAGGTCATAACAAACATTTACTCTTGTAAAATTCACAGGATTTTGTCCTTAACTATTTATTCTTCACACAAGTATTACTTCTTATTTGAACTTTACATAGTAAGATAGATAACTCTTTTATTCTTGTTCTCTGTTTCATTCTTTTTTATTCTTAGTAGCATTACATATCAGTAGTTTCATGTTGTTGTCATTTTCTATTAATAGAAATTATCTCATTGCAAAATCATTGTGCAATTCTTTTTTGAGAAAGTCATTGTAAAGGATTAGATATTGATTATGCATGGAGTTTAAAGCTTTCGTAAACATGAAAGGTATTTATTATTTTTTTCTTCTATTTTGTTGATAAATAGATAAAAGTCCCAAATTAGACATAAGCTCTTTTGACTCATTTGCTGAAGTTAATATGGTTCTAAAGCAACTATTCCTTTTTTCCAACTTCTTTATTCGGATTTTAGCACTTCAGTTCCGAGGAAGGTGTAATAAAGGAGGAATCCGTCTGTTGCTTGCAACAGTAGCCATCTAGTTATTCTTATTATTATTATTATTATTCTTACCCCCAAGCCAATCCAGTGACGTTACAACAAAGTACCGCATCATATGATAAAATGGAAAGTATCATGTGAAAGAGCAAATAAAGATCTTAATTTAATATTTTTTTCTTGTCGAAAAGTTCACATATGCCCCCGCTAGAGGTCATCAGCGGTCAAATCTTTAAACTCTTATAACTCCTTTAATAACCGTACGATTTGAACAAAATTTGTTTTATATTGTTCTTTGAGAAATTTGCAAACTTTTATACGCTTACATGGTCCATAAAATATTTACAGTTTTCAAGCTATTTCAAGTTGAAAATGGAACCTTAGATTGGCAAGGTGCCAATTTCTACAATGTTTGAGACTTTGAGTTGAAACTTGGATGTTAGGTCACTTATAGGTAGTCATTTAATGTTGACCTTCTTTTCAAGGTCAAATTTTTATTCTCAAGGTCACATGAAACTTTTGCTTATAGAACAAAGACTATTTGACCTTCAGTGTTCAAACTTCATACATATAATTGTTAAGCCAAGCTCTTTCACCTTGACCTTGATCCAAGGTCAAATTCTCATTCTCAAGGTCACAACAACATTTTTGCCTATAAAACAAAGACTGTTTGACTTTGAGAATGCAAACTGGGTACAAATATTCCTTGCAGTAAGTCCTGTCACATTGACCTTGACCAAAGGTCATTCGTTCGATTTCAAGGTCATAACAGTCTTTTGTTGATAAAATATTGAGCTTTATTCAATTTCATATATATTTTGAAGAAAATGATATTCTATACTCATCTTTTTTCCTTGACCTTGGTTCAAGGTGAAAATTTCATTCTCAATGTCATAACAACATTTACTTGTTAAATACACAGTGTTTGTCCTACACTACTTATACTTCACAAACGAGGTCCTTCTTATATGAACTTTACATGATCTAAGAAAGATAAATCTTTTATTTCTATTTCTCTTCGTACCATGACTTGTCTGTACTTTCATGCTGTTGTCATTTTCTAATTAAATGTTTTAAAAATGTCTTAAAATTGAATAGCATCATTTAAATTAACTGGTAAATTTGCAGCATGGACCAGACAGACAGACTGACAGTGTAAGATAGACAGTGTTAGATAGACTGACAACGATAGAAGAACGAACAGACATACGAACAGATAGAGTACTAGACAGAAACGCAGACGATCGGCGAAAAAAAAAACGTCCAGACTGGGGATCGAACCCGGTACCCTTGGGCCAGCAGTCCAACGCCCTATCCACATAGCCATTGGAGTTCCTGAATGTTAGTGGTTTTTATTTTTGATATACAGACGGAGAATACAAATGGCTGATTCAGCATTACAAGAATTATCGATCGTTCATGCAACAAGTCAGTCCTATTCATAGCTTTTTATTCAGAAGAAAAACACATTTCATATTGCGCATATTTATTTCACTGTCATTGACTTCAACTTGTATATATGGCCACCTTAGGCCTTTTTTTTTCATTCGTCAATCTTTGAAACAACTGTACAAGACCTTTGACGGAGCAATGTGGCCCCCTTGGCCTTCTTGGTTTTTTTTTTTTGTTTTGTTTTGTTTGTTTGTCTTGTTTTTTTAATTCGTCAATCTTTGAAACAACTGTACAAGACCTTTGACGGAGCAATGTGGCCCCCTTGGGCCTCTTGTTTGTTTGTTTGTTTTTTTTTTTTATTTTCATTTGTTTAGCTTGTTTGTTTGTTTGCTTGATTTTTTCTTTTTTGATTCGACAATCTTTGAAACAACTGTACAAGACTTTTGACTGAGCAAAATGGCCCCCTTGGGCCTCTTGTTTTCTTTTTTTTTTTTTCATTTGTTTTGTTTGTTTGTTTGTATTTTTCTTATTAAATTCCTTAATATTTTAAACAACTGTACAAGACCCTTGACGGAGCAATGTGGCCCCCTTGGGCATTTTTTTTTTCTCGTTTGTTTGTCTGTTTCTTTTTGAATTCGTCAATCTTTGAAATAACTGTACAAGATCTTTGACGGTTTGTTATCCAATGACATAGGCTAGTCCTTCGAAAGGGGGAGGTTGATAAGTTTTTGCCCCCCCCCCCTCCGACTTACATGTTACATACGTGTACATACCTGTTTTCACCTACCCTGTCTAGATCCGCCCTTGCAAAATAAGCAAACACATTTTATTGATTCATAATTTTATTCTCTACATACATGGTCAATGAAAGTCAAATAAAAAAAATACATTTTATGAAATTCTGTGTTGTTTACTCCTGAATACAAACCTGTAAATAGAATCGATCGATAAAGATTTATCATTCGGAACATGCTCGACATGTTGAGTCATATCATAGTCGCAAGATTTCATCCTTCTAAAGACTTTTGATGCAAAGCTTTGTCAGTTCTGCAATAGCTCAGCGGTAGAGCGTCAGACTTTGAATCGGAGGGTCCGGGGTTCGATACCGGCCTCGGCCATTTTTTTCCCCTCAATTTTTTTCATTCGTAAGCAAACATAAAGTACAGTGCTTCAACATTGTTTTCATTTCAAAATTTATACGAGTATGTATTAGTTCAAAATGTTTTCTAACAGAATCAAGAAATATCGAATACATGTACCAGTTTGAAAACACTTGCTATATTGTCATGATTCATTGGAAAATCCCTCACATAATTAATATGCATGACCCAGGATGTGTTACAAATTTCATTGGTCAATTCAACCATGTGACCTGACATTACATGTACAAGATACGATGGGGCCTACCTTGGTGAAGGTACCTGGTTCGAGTCCAGCTGCGGCCAGTCATTTTCGCATTTTTTCAATTTTCATTTCTGTTCTTAACAAGATGAAAATGAGAGGAATCCGTCTGCTATGTCCACAGGAACCTCCATCCTTCCATTTATTAAGGATTCCGATTTCCGTCGGAATCCTTTCTGTTATTGTATTGTCTTTTTTTTATTCTTATTATTAAGGATTCCGACTTCCGTCGGAATCCTTTCTGTTATTGTATTGTCTTTTCTTTATTCTTATTATTAAGGATTCCGACTTCCGTCGGAATCCTTTCTGTTATTGTATTGTCTTTTCTTTATTCTTATTATTCTTATTATTATTATTCTTACCCCCAAACCAATCCAGAGACTTTACAACAAAGTACCGCATCATATGATAAAATGGAAAGTATCATGTGAAAGAGCAAATAAAGATCTTCATTTAAATTTTTTTTCTTGTCGAAAAGTTCACATATGCCCCCGCTAGAGGTCATCAAAGGTCAAATCTTTAAAACCTTATAACTCCTAAACTAACCGTGCGATTTGAATGAAATTTGTTTTATATTGTTCTTTGGGAAATTTGCAAACTTTTATACGCTTACATGCTCGATAAAATATTTACGGTTTTCGCGCTATTTTGAGTTGAAAATGGAACTTTAAATTGGCACAGTGCCAATTTCTACAGTTTTTGAGATTTTGGGTTGAAACTTGGATGGTAGGTTACTTATAGGTAGTCATTGATGATGACCTAGTTTCAAGGTCAAATTATGATTCTCAAGGTCACAACAAACTTTTGCCTATAGAACAAAGACTATTTGACCTTGACAGTTCAAACTTCATAAATACAATCATTGATCCAAGCCCTACCACCTTGACCTTGACCCAAGGTCAAATTCTCAATCTCAAGGTCACAACAAAAATTTTCCCATAGAACAAAGACCATTTGACCTTGAGAGTTCAAACTTGGCGCAAATATTCCTTGCATCAAGTCCTTTCACCTTGACCTTGATCCAAGGTCATTTGTTCGATTTCAAGGTCACAACAGACTTTTGTTGATAAAATATTGAGCTTTGAATAGATGAAAAGAAATCTTGATGATAATAAAGTAAAATGCTTATCTTTCATCCATGACCTTGGTTCAAGGTCAAATAAACTTTTTCAAGGTCATAACAAACATTTACTCTTGTAGGATTGATAGGATTTTGTTCTTAAATATTTATTCTTCACACAAGTAGTACTTTTTATTTGAACTTTAAATAGTAAGATAGATAACTCTTTTATTCTTGTTCTCTCGTTTCCTTTTTTTTATCTTAGTAGCATTACTTGTCTGTACTTTCATGCTGTTGTCATTCTCTATTTATAGAAATTTTCTCATTGCTAATTCATTGTGCAATTCTTTTTGGAATAGTTATTTAACAGGATTCAAAATGGATAGAATAGATCTAGGAGTTTAAAGCCTTCCTAAACTTGAAAGGTATTTATCGTTTTTTTCTTCTTTTTTGTCGATAAAAAGATAAGAGTCCCAAGTTAGACATAAGCTCTTTTGACTCATTTCCTGAAGTGAATAAGGTACTAAAGCAACTATTCTTTTTTCATCTTCTTTATTCGGATTTTAACATTTCAGTTCCGAGGAAGGTCAAATAAAGGAGGAATCCGTCTGTTGCTTGCAACAGTAGCCATCTAGTTCTTATTATTATTATTATTATTCTTACCCCCAAGCCAATCCAGTGACGTTACAACAAAGTACCGCATCATATGATAAAATGGAAAGTATCATGTGAAAGAGCAAATAAAGATCTTAATTTAATATTTTTTTCTTGTCGAAAAGTTCACATATGCCCCCGCTAGAGGTCATCAGCGGTCAAATCTTTAAACTCTTATAACTCCTTTAATAACCGTACGATTTGAACAAAATTTGTTTTATATTGTTCTTTGAGAAATTTGCAAACTTTTATACGCTTACATGGTCCATAAAATATTTACAGTTTTCAAGCTATTTCAAGTTGAAAATGGAACCTTAGATTGGCAAGGTGCCAATTTCTACAATGTTTGAGACTTTGAGTTGAAACTTGGATGTTAGGTCACTTATAGGTAGTCATTTAATGTTGACCTTCTTTTCAAGGTCAAATTTTTATTCTCAAGGTCACATGAAACTTTTGCTTATAGAACAAAGACTATTTGACCTTCAGTGTTCAAACTTCATACATATAATTGTTAAGCCAAGCTCTTTCACCTTGACCTTGATCCAAGGTCAAATTCTCATTCTCAAGGTCACAACAACATTTTTGCCTATAAAACAAAGACTGTTTGACTTTGAGAATGCAAACTGGGTACAAATATTCCTTGCAGTAAGTCCTGTCACATTGACCTTGACCAAAGGTCATTCGTTCGATTTCAAGGTCATAACAGTCTTTTGTTGATAAAATATTGAGCTTTATTCAATTTCATATATATTTTGAAGAAAATGATATTCTATACTCATCTTTTTTCCTTGACCTTGGTTCAAGGTGAAAATTTCATTCTCAATGTCATAACAACATTTACTTGTTAAATACACAGTGTTTGTCCTACACTACTTATACTTCACAAACGAGGTCCTTCTTATATGAACTTTACATGATCTAAGAAAGATAAATCTTTTATTTCTATTTCTCTTCGTACCATGACTTGTCTGTACTTTCATGCTGTTGTCATTTTCTAATTAAATGTTTTAAAAATGTCTTAAAATTGAATAGCATCATTTAAATTAACTGGTAAATTTGCAGCATGGACCAGACAGACAGACTGACAGTGTAAGATAGACAGTGTTAGATAGACTGACAACGATAGAAGAACGAACAGACATACGAACAGATAGAGTACTAGACAGAAACGCAGACGATCGGCGAAAAAAAAAACGTCCAGACTGGGGATCGAACCCGGTACCCTTGGGCCAGCAGTCCAACGCCCTATCCACATAGCCATTGGAGTTCCTGAATGTTAGTGGTTTTTATTTTTGATATACAGACGGAGAATACAAATGGCTGATTCAGCATTACAAGAATTATCGATCGTTCATGCAACAAGTCAGTCCTATTCATAGCTTTTTATTCAGAAGAAAAACACATTTCATATTGCGCATATTTATTTCACTGTCATTGACTTCAACTTGTATATATGGCCACCTTAGGCCTTTTTTTTTCATTCGTCAATCTTTGAAACAACTGTACAAGACCTTTGACGGAGCAATGTGGCCCCCTTGGCCTTCTTGGTTTTTTTTTTTTTTTTGTTTTGTTTTGTTTGTTTGTCTTGTTTTTTTAATTCGTCAATCTTTGAAACAACTGTACAAGACCTTTGACGGAGCAATGTGGCCCCCTTGGGCCTCTTGTTTGTTTGTTTGTTTTTTTTTTATTTTCATTTGTTTAGCTTGTTTGTTTGTTTGCTTGATTTTTTCTTTTTTGATTCGACAATCTTTGAAACAACTGTACAAGACTTTTGACTGAGCAAAATGGCCCCCTTGGGCCTCTTGTTTTCTTTTTTTTTTTCATTTGTTTTGTTTGTTTGTTTGTATTTTTCTTATTAAATTCCTTAATATTTTAAACAACTGTACAAGACCCTTGACGGAGCAATGTGGCCCCCTTGGGCATTTTTTTTTTCTCGTTTGTTTGTCTGTTTCTTTTTGAATTCGTCAATCTTTGAAATAACTGTACAAGATCTTTGACGGTTTGTTATCCAATGACATAGGCTAGTCCTTCGAAAGGGGGAGGTTGATAAGTTTTTGCCCCCCCCCCCCTCCGACTTACATGTTACATACGTGTACATACCTGTTTTCACCTACCCTGTCTAGATCCGCCCTTGCAAAATAAGCAAACACATTTTATTGATTCATAATTTTATTCTCTACATACATGGTCAATGAAAGTCAAATAAAAAAAATACATTTTATGAAATTCTGTGTTGTTTACTCCTGAATACAAACCTGTAAATAGAATCGATCGATAAAGATTTATCATTCGGAACATGCTCGACATGTTGAGTCATATCATAGTCGCAAGATTTCATCCTTCTAAAGACTTTTGATGCAAAGCTTTGTCAGTTCTGCAATAGCTCAGCGGTAGAGCGTCAGACTTTGAATCGGAGGGTCCGGGGTTCGATACCGGCCTCGGCCATTTTTTTCCCCTCAATTTTTTTCATTCGTAAGCAAACATAAAGTACAGTGCTTCAACATTGTTTTCATTTCAAAATTTATACGAGTATGTATTAGTTCAAAATGTTTTCTAACAGAATCAAGAAATATCGAATACATGTACCAGTTTGAAAACACTTGCTATATTGTCATGATTCATTGGAAAATCCCTCACATAATTAATATGCATGACCCAGGATGTGTTACAAATTTCATTGGTCAATTCAACCATGTGACCTGACATTACATGTACAAGATACGATGGGGCCTACCTTGGTGAAGGTACCTGGTTCGAGTCCAGCTGCGGCCAGTCATTTTCGCATTTTTTCAATTTTCATTTCTGTTCTTAACAAGATGAAAATGAGAGGAATCCGTCTGCTATGTCCACAGGAACCTCCATCCTTCCATTTATTAAGGATTCCGATTTCCGTCGGAATCCTTTCTGTTATTGTATTGTCTTTTTTTTATTCTTATTATTAAGGATTCCGACTTCCGTCGGAATCCTTTCTGTTATTGTATTGTCTTTTCTTTATTCTTATTATTAAGGATTCCGACTTCCGTCGGAATCCTTTCTGTTATTGTATTGTCTTTTCTTTATTCTTATTATTCTTATTATTATTATTATTCTTACCCACAAACCGTTCCGGTCACTTTACAAAAAAGTGCAGCATCATATGAAAAAACGGAAAGTACCATGTGAAAGAGCATATGAAGATCTAAATTTAATTTTTTTTTCTTGTCGAAAAGTTCACATATGCCCCTGCTAGAGGTCATCAAAGGTAAAATCTTTCAAACCTTATAACTCCTAAACTAACCGTGCGATTTTAACGAAATTTGTTTTATATTGTTCTTTGGGAAATTTGCAAACTTTTATACGCTTACATGCTCGATAAAATATTTACGGTTTTCGCGCTATTTTGAGTTGAAAATGGAACTTTAAATTGGCACAGTGCCAATTTCTACAGTTGTTGAGATTTTGAGTTGAAACTTGGATGGTAGGTTACTTATAGGTAGTCATTGATGATGACCTACTTTCAAGGTCAAATTATGATTTTCAAGGTCACAACAAACTTTTGCCTATAGAACAAAGACTATTTGACCTTGACAGTTCAAACTTCACAAATACAATCATTGATCAAAGCCCTTTCACCTTGACCTTGACCCAAGGTCAAATTCTCATTTTCAAGGTCACAACAAAATTTTTCCTATAGAACAAAGACCATTTGACATTGAGAGTTAAAACTTGACGCAAATATTCCTTGCATCAAGTCCTTTCACCTTGACCTTTTCCCAAGGTCATTTGTTTGATTTCAAGGTCACAACAGAATTTTGTTGATAAAATATTGAGCTTTGAATAGATGAAAAGGAATCTTGATGAGAATAAAGTAAAATGCTTATCTTTCATCCATGACCTTGGTTCAAGGTCAAATAAACTTTTTCAAGGTCATAACAAACATTTACTCTTGTAGGATTGATAGGATTTTGTTCTTAAATATTTATTCTTCACACAAGAAGTACTTCTTATATAAACTTTACTTAATAAGATAGATAACTCTTTTATTCTTGTTCTCTGTTTCCTTTTTTTATCCTAGGAGCATTACATGTCTGTACTTTCATGCTGTTGTCATTCTCTATTTATAGAAATTTTCTCATTGCTAATTCATAGTGCAATTCTTTTTGAGATAGTAATTTAAAAGAATTCAAAATGGATAGAATAGATCTAGGATTTTAAAGCCTTCCTAAACTTGAAAGGTTTTTATCATCTTTTTCTTCCTTTTTGTCGATAAATAGATTAGAGACCCAAGTTAGACATAAGCTCTTTTGACTCATTTGCTGAAGTGAATAAGGTACAAAAGCAACTATTCTTTTTTCATCTTCTTAATTCGGATTTTAACACTTCAGTTCCGAGGAAGGTCTGATAAAGGAGGAATCCGTCTGTTGCTTGCAACAGTAGCCATCTAGTTCTTATTATTATTATTATTATTATTATTATTATTATTATTATTATTCTTACCCCCAAGCCAATCCAGAGACTTTACAACAAAGTACGCATCATATGATAAAATGGAAAGTATCATGTGAAAGAGCAAATAAAGATCTTCATTTAAATTTTTTTTCTTGACGAAAAGTTCACATATGCCCCCGCTAGAGGTCATCAAAGGTCAAATCTTTAAAACCTTATAACTCCTAAACTAACCGTGCGATTTGAATGAAATTTGTTTTATATTGTTTTTTGGGAAATTTGCAAACTTTTATACGCTTACATGCTCGATAAAATATTTACGGTTTTCGCGCTATTCCGAGTTGAAAATGGAACTTTAAATTGGCACAGTGCCAATTTCTACAGTTTTTGAGATTTTGAGTTGAAACTTGGATGGTAGGTAACTTATAGGTAGTCATAAGTTTCAAGGTCAAATTTTGATTCTCAAGGTCACAACAAACTTTTGCCTATAGAACAAAGACTATTTAACCTTGACAGTTCAAACTTCATAAATACAATCATTGATCCAAGCCCTATCACTTTGACCTTGACCCAAGGTCAAATTCTCATTCTCAAGGTCACAACAAAAATTTTCCCATAGAACAAAGACCATTTGACCTTGATGGTTCAAACTTTGCGCAAATGTTCCTTGCATCAAGTCCTTTCACCTTGACCTTGACCCAAGGTCATTTGTTCGATTTCAAGGTCACAACAGACTTTTGTTGATAAAATATTGAGCTTTGAATAGATGAAAAGGAATCTTGATGAGAATAAACTAAAATGCTTATCTTTCATCCATATCCTTGGTTCAAGGTCAAATAAACTTTTTCAAGGTCATAACAAACATTTACTCTTGTAGGATTGAGAGAATTTTGTTCTTAAATATTTATTCTTCACACAAGTAGTACTTCTTATTTGAACTTTACAAAGTAAGATAGATAACTCTTTTATTCTTGTTCTATGTTTCCTTTTTTATCTTAGTAGCATTACTTGTCTGTACTTTCATGCTGTTGCCATTTTCTATTTATAGAAATTTTCTCATTGCTAATTCATTGTGCAATTCTTTTTGGGATAGTAATTTCAAAGGAATAAAAATGGATAGAATAGATCTAGGAGTTTAAAGCCTTCCTAAACTTGAAAGGTATTTATCATCTTTTTCTTCTATTTTGTCGATAAATAAACAAGAGTCCCAAATTAGACATAAGCTCCTTTGCCTCATTTGCTGAAGTGAATTAGGTACAAAAGCAACTATTCTTTTTTCCATCTTCTTTATTCGGATTTTAACACTTCAGTTCCGAGGAAGGTCTAATAAAGGAGGAATCCGTCTGTTGCTTGCAACAGTAGCCATCTAGTTCTACATTATTATGCTTCCAGTGAGTTTCTTCTGTGATAGGTTCTACTCTACCATATTGTGACAGAGAACGGTTCAGGTGTACACTATCACCTTTCTAAGTGTGCACTATCACCCTAATAGTGCACCCCTGTCTTTCCACAGTAGTGTTCTTAACATAACTGATGCTGACCTGTTTATATATACAGACATGTCGTTTTCATACAAGATATTTAATTAAATTTGTTTGCATACCCAAGCAAATGTTCCTAGATATTTATTTTTTCCTTTAAAATTAATGCCAAATTTATGTTGCTATATTTTTCTTGTTAAATAATGCCTGTACTTATCGACCAGACTATAGATCTTTTACAGTCAGAGAGGGGTAAATCCAGAATATGCACAAGATTTTTTGAAAGAGAGGTAACTCGTACAATCAATATTCATAATATATATCTTGAAAAGGAGTACACTATCAAAAACAAATGTTCCTAGATAGTTATTTTTTCCTTTAAAATTAATGCCAAATTTATGTTGCTATATTTCTTCTTGTTAAATCATGCCTATACTAGACGACCCCACTATAGATCTTTTACAGTCAAATAGGGGTAAATCCAGAATATGTTTGTCTGTAACACAGGGTTTTTAAAAGAGAGGCAACTCGTGCAATCAATGTTCATAACATATATCTTGAAGACATTTTCTATGAAGGTAACAGTCAGCATAATAATAACAATAGTGTTAGGTTTAGTGTTCACTATGCCGAAATAGTAGTCAGGGTTCTGGCACATAGTGCACTTCCCTTCGGGTCGTGCACTATGTGCCAGAACCCTGACTACTATTTCGGCATAGTGAACACTAAACCTAACACTATTATATAATTAAGTCAAATATATTCAATATTTACTCCGAGCAATTACTGAAATATTAGGAAACAAACATTTTCTTTGACATGAAGCTAAGTAAGACGATAATTTCTCTAACTTGAGGTAGATATGACAGGACAAGAAAAAATCGTACGCTGCAGAAGAGAATACAACAAATATGTACGTTTTCAAACATGTCGCATACGACGTCAAAAGTAATACCAATACTACATGTAGTATACGTTTCATATGAAATCCTAAATGTAGAGCATAATTTTAACATAATTCTGGTGATTCTTTATTTTACTTCACACGTAGCATATATTTATATATTTAGATTACTAGTAGATTCCCCATGTTAAATGCCTATTAGGCAACTAGAATTATATTCCTATAACTTGGGTTGCTATTGTGACGTCACGTTCACGTTTTGCATGTAGGGAGAATTTACCAACGTTCAAATACATTTGACGCTCTAACAGGAAAAATATGCGAAGTGCATGCAAATAAAAATGACCGATATTTAGAATCAATGTAAATATATGTACTGACTGTCTTACTTTTGGTGTTCATGGGTGTATAATTCTGGTTTGACACGTGCAAATTTTCCGAGAATCGCTTCGTGTATAATTCTGGTTGGACACGTGCAAATTTACCGAGAATCGCTTCGCGATTCACGGAATTTGCACTTGACCAACCAGAATAATACACCCATGAGCACCAAAAGTAAGACAGTGATTTCTTGAATAACATGATTTCTAGTGGAAATGGATGGAAGGTATCATTTCATTGCCATCCCTTCTCTCCTTCACGGTTTCTATAAATCAGGGTACTGGTGTACATGCATATTCAAACTGCATCGATTCTCCACGTAGAACTAAAGTAGATCAGACAAGACGCCGTCATATCATAATTGGTCGGTCTCCGTTTGGGATGCTCACAGGGGTATTTCTTATCATAAATTTGGTACTATAGAACATATATTTCAATATTGAGAATTATAACTAGACTATTCGAATGATAGTTTGACTTTTGGTGTTATGACCTTGAATTTGCTTATTGATTAACCTCCTTTTGGATGTGTATATGATTTCTCTAAAACATTAAACTTGGACAAAGCTTTTTAACCCTAGCAGACAAAGTTTTATATTTCACATCATATGTTCATTGATTGTGATGTGACAGTGATTAAAACACTTCAGACCTTTACCTTTGATCTAGTGATCGTGGCCTTATTAATTTGCAAACCTTTGTGAACATAACGGCGGATGCGGCTAGCCAACAGGAGATGATTACTCCTCCCGGACACCTGGTCCGTAGATGCTCAATTTGGTGTTCTATTGTGAGTGATGTTGAGATTATCGTAATGATCTTCTTTAATTCCTTTGAATCTTTGAGTTTGACTTTTCAATTATCTACACCACGCTTCCTCGCGGCCAAATTAATTATCAATTGTCCAAGTTCATCAAATGGTGCTTTAACAGAGGGGGGGGGGGGGAACTTATATTTGTACATCTGAATCAAAGGGTTTATTTTCCGCGACAAAATACAAATCATACAAATCAAGGACATGTAGCGACCTGTGTATTGCCTTGTCTTTCCTCTTGGACAGTATTTATGTAAGATTTGTTGATAATCTCCACAAGCAGGTTGTAGGATTACCCATTGATACAAAATGAGCGCCTCTTGATGCAGATTTATTTTTATACCTGTATGAAAAAGAATTTATCCAATATCTTCAAAAGAAAAGAAAACATGATGATGTGAAATGTTTCAATTTGGTACTTCTAGGTACCTGGATGATATTCATACTATAGACAATCCTGTTTTTGAAAAGTATAAAAATGTTATCTATCCACAAGAATTGACTCTTAACAAGGCAAACGTCACAAACACAGAAACATCGTTTTTGGAACTAAAATCAGAGAAATAAAGCTAATTGTCGTGCCACATTTTTCACTTAAGAAATACGTACGAGGTACGACCAATAACTGACTTCTGAGTGATTATATCAAGTGGTATTGGTATGTTTGCCTTTAATGATGTTTTCGTCTTTTTTCGAATATTCAATTATGAGGGCCTGGTTCATAATGTTTGATTTTAGGCTTTCGATCTTGTTAGAAATCACCTTCTTTGCAAAGAATACACCTGCTTTATGATGACATTTGAACATCTATCTTGATGCTCATATAAATACTACTCCATATCATATTATTAAAGTGCAAACAGTGACTCAAACTTATTATCTTTTATTAATTTATATCTATATATTTACATATGAATTCCTTATATGCAAGTATATATAGCTCTTACTCTGCATTTTCCAATGCGAAACATTGACACACGTGCGTCTTGACGTTCATAGCCGCATTACATTTCAATAGAACGCGCATAAAACATATACCATGGATTCCCCTTTGTGCATATTGCATCTATATCGTTTCTCGTCGATGAAAAACACGTGGTATATACATGCATGGAAATGGCAAAATTGACATCTTAATAACATATGGAAGTGCGTTATGAAACAGAATAAAAGAGTACTTGACAGTATTGTCGAAGGCCAAACACAAAAATGAGGCAATCATTCTTCGAGTTATCTTTCTTTGTTTACGTTGAATTAATACAAAGGGGTAGGGCCACGAGACCCTTAAATCGGCCCTCGATTTTTCTCTAGAAATAAATTTCATGAGAAATACCTGATATCTCTCATGAAAATACACGAATGTATACCGCTTTTCATGAAAAGCATCACCAAACAAAGTGTCATTTAGCTGTAATGACGTCATGAAGTGACGTCATTTTGACGTTATTGACAAAATATGGCGAAATTGTCAGGAATTTTGTCTTTTATTGAAGAATTCAATGTGGCCGCATGCGTTAACTGAGACAAAACGTTTATGACAAAAAGATATAATGATAATCTTTCACATATAAAATTTCCGTCTTAGTTAATGCATGCGGCCAATTCTAATTTAATAGAAATATGCAGTTTTTGCATCAATTTCGCGGAATATGACCTATTTGGTGTTTTCAAAGCGCATAAAGGTATTGATAAACGCAATGTTTACAAAAGATAAATTCGTGATTCAGTAGAGAACGTTTCAAAATGTCAAATAACAATTAAGAATTCTATGAAGTACAATGTTCAAAATTAGGGCCAATTTCGGGCTTCGTGGCCCTACCCCTTTGATTGATCCCGTTTCACAAATAACCCGACTAAGGGAAAAAACCCAATTGCACATACTATTTTATACAATCCGAGAAATTGACGTTATAAACATTACAAAAGAGTTAATGAAGATCCCGACAAAGATCCTGGGTTAAAGAAGAGTTAAAGAAGTACCCATCAGTTATTCAGTCTCATAGTCGAGAAGGCAAGGCAAATCATTAGATTTTCCACAGGAACGGTTGTGAACCTCAGAATGAACAACATTCCGAAGTGAGGCCAGGTGCCCGGGGAGAGTCAACGTCTCCTGATTGCATGCAACATCCGTCGCAACACCTCCATGGAAACCTGTCAAATTCGGTGATTGGCTCGATGTACATTTTGATGTTCATATCAGGTAAGTATGTCTTCTTTGGTGTTGGTGACAGCCATTCAATCACAATGTAGAATGTCACTAATCATTCTGGAAAGGGGGATCTCATATAAGTAAGTAAAGAAAGTAATGATATCGTTGATGAACAGTGGTTGTAGATCTGAGTTTATACTTAAATATATCATTTGTATGTTATTCAGAGCATTCAGTTGGGATTCCTACAACCTGCTTAAAGAGATTCTCACCAAATCGCACTTAAATGTAATCCAAGAGGAAGGACAATCCCATAAATAGGTCACTACATGTCAATGATTTGTATGATTTGTATTCTAAAGCGGAAACGAAACCCTTTGATTCAGATGTACAAATATAAGATTTCCCCATTCAATCAAAACACCATTTAATGAATTTGGAAATCATTCATTAATTTTGTCATGAGGAAGCGTGATGTACATACTAGAAAAGTCGTATAAAGACATCGTTACGGCTTGAAGATTTCTAGATTTCATTTTGTCAATCACATCCCCTGAATTTTCAATAGAAGTTTAAAAGACCAAATTAAGCTCTGCAGATGAGCACTACGCCTTATGACAGTGAAACCAGCATGTCTGGTCCATGTAGCAAATTTATCTGTTCTCAAATGATGCTATTGAATTGACCCTTCCGAA
Source organism: Pinctada fucata (assembly GCA_028142955.1). Classification (NCBI taxonomy): domain Eukaryota; kingdom Metazoa; phylum Mollusca; class Bivalvia; order Pterioida; family Pteriidae; genus Pinctada; species Pinctada fucata. The sequence continues at coordinate 34,177,118 of AP027112.1, read as the reverse complement.
CGCGGGAAAAATTTGAGAAATTCCATGACGTCACAATGCAAATTTGATGTTTGACCGAAGTTCGAAGCTTGTTTGTCCGAGGTAAAAGCATTGTGACGTCACAAAAATTGGCATGCTTTTCGCGCAATCGGAAGGGTCAATTCGAAGACATTTGAAATTGCTGCCATTATGAAATATTTTGAGAGAAAAGTTATACACGGATTAAATACCATTTTAAGTTTTGTCCTACTTTTTTTAAAGGGAGCGCTGGCCATTTGCCAATTTGTCAAGAATCAAATATAGATTGATCTTATCCACAATGTGATCTATGAAATGAATATACATTTAATCATATAAAATCTGAATGAGGTATAGACCAATCAATCTAAAATCCCTTGTGTCACAATAACATGCATTACCTTATGAATGAAATAAGATTTTAAGCCAAGAGAACAAAATGGCGTTTGCCTCGTCAGAAAAAAGGGACACAGGAGGCAATAATGATGCATTGTGACTTATTTGAAGATAATGAAATTGCGAATTGGTTCTGCAAGGATTGTGATCAAAGCTTATGCGACAAATGTAAAAGATCACATCTTCGCATTAATGTTTCCAAGTCTCACAACGTACTTTTGATAGACGAAGGATTTGAAATGGGAAAAAGGAATACATCAATCTTGTGTTTGGAACGTGACGAGCTATTTGCATTCTTTTGTAGAACTTGTCAGGTTGACATTTGCTCTAAATGTTTATCAATGAAACACAAGATACATGATTTCGTTGGTATACATGAACTTCAGTTAGAAGTAAAGAAACAGTTGGAAGACATAATCAAAGAAAAGAAAATAGAGAAACAGATGATGGAAAATAATTACCATGATTTGGTTCAGCATAAAGGCAAATCAGAGATTTACTTGAAGGAGCAGTATTCAATCATCGATGACCGAATTAATGCCATTAAAATGACCGCGGACGAAGAAGGAGAGAAGCTTAAAAAGTCAATTTCTTCAGAGGTCAATCAACAAGAAGAAGAGGTCGAGAAAGGTAAAGATAAACTAAAAACTCAGACCGTGCTCTATGACGGCGTGATCCGAACAGTTCAACAAGAACTTTGTCTTCAGACAGCGTCAACGTTAAATATCTTCGTCAAAGAATCAATAACAAAACTCAAATCATTGAAGCCGACGTCAATTACTATTTCAGAAATGAAATATCATTTTTCTAAAGAAAGAGTAGATAGAGTAGATAGAAATGAAATCAGAAAAATGGTCGGAAGAGTGCGAGAAAAGCCGATCATTGATGTAGATAAAATAGAGATTACCAGTACTATTAATCTGAAAACATTAGGGAGTTTGTTTTCTATGTGTCTCAGCCCTGATGGCAGTATTTGGATTGGTGGCAGTGGAGTGGTGTGCAAGATGAGCTCTGATTGTTCTTCAACCCTCCGTCAGATACTTGTAAGGGGTTCTTATTCATGTGGTTACATAGCGTGTTTACTGTCAGGAGATGTCGTTGTGTCTTACGGTTCCACAGAGTATATAGATAGATTCACATCTGATGGGAGCAGAATAGAATTTTCAAGCCTATCACCTGGGGTAAGTTACGATATAGCCGTAAATAGTGATGACCAAGTTGTTATCAAGGTTAACAAAACAACGATTGTCATATTATCGAATGAAGGAAAACGGCTCAGAGAATATAAACTTGATGGTGACTTTAGAGCATTTAGCACTGATGGAAACATAATTTTTGCACGGAAGGGATCAGGATTCCTCGAGATACTAGATGGAAGAAGTGGAAAACACATAGGACATTTGCATGTTACATTGTCAGATATCGAATGTTTAACACATGACAGCTATGGTTACCTTCTATCGACGAATGGACAGAAAAATATTTGCATTGGCTACAAAAATAGATGCAGAAGAACTTTCACTATAAAATGCGATGATATAATCGGAATCTTTGTGAACAAAGATGACAAATTTGTTGATTCTTACACATATTAAGAAAGAATGCGAACTTCGTGTTGCAAAGTACTTGGGATGAGGAAAGAGAGCTTAAACTTGCGCTTGTATTTAGTCAGTAATTTTCAGATTCAAACTCAGTGCTTTCATTTTTTTATGATAAAATTTTACATCATGACATACGCTATCATAATGTTAAAATTAGATATTTTTATTTGAGATAAAGAGTGCGGGGTTAAGTTTTCAATTAGGTATTTTGTTTCATGAAAATGTGAAAAAAGATTATCCGTTCTTACATACATACGTACATACATATTCACTATGATTTTATAGTCGCAATTCGAACGAGTCAGCGAAATAAATCGCCAGTTGTTTATTACGTAACTAAGAATACCTATCTAAAGAATATCGGAATTGGTATAATTTTCTATGTTCCTATCTTTGGAAATAAGGTAGTATGTACTTAAAAAAGGATAAGTTTGAATAAGATAATATTAATATGCATTCTCTGTAAAACCTTAAAACAGCTGACCACGACATGTCATGGATTTTGATGAAACTATCTGTAAGTATATACTTGATAAAAAACAAGGAAAACAGACAATATTGATATAACGGAGCCACGATTGCCATGGTAACGCGGTCCATTTATTTGAAACCCTCATATATATGAGAAATAAGACATATTGCGACATTCTGTTGCCTTGGAAATAAAGTCAAAATTTAATTTATGAATACAACTTTTTTTTGTACATTCAACTCGCTGAAAATATAACTTTTTAAGGGGAGGGGTCGATAAGGTAGTTGTTGATGTTGAGTCAAAATACGTGAAAATTAAGCAAAAATGTGGTATATTTTAGGGCCATTTTTGATATATTTTTGACTATTTTGAAGGTTGAAAATAAAATTCGACACTTGTTCAAGGTATTCAGTATCATCTTGACAAAACCAATGTTCATTGTTGGAAAAAATATAATTTATGGAGAAACACAGCATTTTCCAATCAATGACAAATATGGATGATGATCATATCCCAATACATAGTACAAAATCGATAATTCAGAAAGTCATAAACCAAAGGCATACAAAATGAGTATAGAACAGGAACCAAGGCAAACAAAGAAAAACATCCTTCATATGAAAAGAAGCGTACTCCCAATATATGAGTGAGACCAGGTTCCAAAGAAGAGTCAGCATCTCCTGCTTCCATGCAACACCCGTAGCTTCAATATTGTCACATCCGTTTACTTTTATATCGGAAGATATAAGTATATTCGGTGGTTGGATGGTTCAAATGGTCTAAGACAAACTATCATCAACCATTCTGGAGAGTGGGACATCATAGTGTATGACGAGTTCCTCATATCGACCGTAGAACTACCTCAGTGTGACGATGTTATAGTCGGTCACAAACCTATCCCTGACTGAGAAGCTTATCCGAAAGACGCCTAGCTCCCAGAATAAAATCTGTATATTTGGCACTTTTCCTGGTATAGCGTACATTGTTGTATCAACTGAGATATGAACACGCCATAAGCATACCAATTCATAGCATTCTTTAAGTAAATTTGCAGTGTGGACCAGACATGCACGTTTTGGGTTACTTAACCCTCGTCAGTGATCTTCAATTATTTATAGTATCAGTCTGTGTAAGGCCTTTATCAAAATGTTTCACTGAGGTTTTTTTAGGCAAATTAAGGCGGTAGTTGTTTACAGATGTAAACGTCTTCAAATTGAAAATATATAGAGTTTGACTGAGATATCAATGGAATATGTGTCCTGTTGTAACTGTAAAAGGTAGCCAAAGTTAAAGTTTTTCAAAAGTAGGTCAAACTCCAAGGTCAAGTTTACAAGGCAAAGATTTAGTATCCATGGAAAGGTCTTGTCACAAGGAATACACATGTGAAATATGAAAGCCCTATTACTTACCATTCAAAAGCTATGGCCAAGGCTAACATTTTTCAAAAGAAGGTAAAACTCCAAGGTCAAGGTCACAAGGTCAAAAATTTTGGAACATGTGGAAAGGTCTTGTCACAAGGAATACACATATGAAATATGAAAGCCCTGTCATGTACCATTCAAAAGTCATGGCCAAGGTTAAAGTTTTTGCGGACAAACATATAAACAGACAAACAGACAGACAGACGGACGGACAGACATAAAACTATATGCCCCCGAATCTTCGATTACGGGGGCATAAATATGCTGACTCGGTGTTGCTCACATATCATAATTAATCACATGTATTATCAGATTTCAATTGGGTCATATCTATAATGGCTTGATAAAATCAAAAATATTTTAAGAAAAACTATTGATGAATTCAATTTGTTGGTAAAACAAAAATACAATGAAAAACATTGACTCGGACATAAATACAAGCATTTCTTCGACTTAGAACCGTCTGGACCTGTTATGGAGTTAAAGAAGATCCTGACGATAATCTCAACAGCACTCACAATAGAGCAAAAATTAAGCATCGATGGACCCCTGGAAAGCTAGAGGTGGGACCAGGTGCCCGGGAGGAGTAAGCATCCCCTGTTGGCTAGCCGCACCCGCTGTCGATGTTTAAGCACGAAAATGAAAACATTATATAAAATTCATGCACTGTCCGACGCTATGTCTATATAGAAAGTGCTATGGCGACAATGTCAGGGAAATATATTCAAAACACTTACTGTCAAACCCCTCGCGGGGAACTTTTTTACGAGCTCCACACGGCAAAGGGCATAAGTGTGAGGTACATGCACTGGTTTTTATACGCCCGAAATTGGAAAGGACGTATTATGGTATGGCGAAGTCTGTCCGTCCGTCTGTCCGACCGTCCGTCCGTCCGTCCGTCCGCTTATGGACGCAATAACTTGAATATGTGTCGACGGATTTTCATGATATTGGTACATTGTAATTAGACTGTAAAGAGGAAGCCGCCTTTTGATTTTCAGGTTCATTTGATTTGTCCTTACGAAGTTATTGGACTTTGATTTTTAAAATACTGTGAAAATATACTGAAATATTCGTTGTTGTTTGAATTTGATTACACTTGGGCTGAATCGAGGTTGTGAACCCTGTCCTTTATCGATCAGCGGATTCCCAAATAGGTGCAGATGTTATATATAAAGTCGGTAAACTTACTCCTCCAGGGCACCTGGTCCCACCTCTAGCTTGATAGGGGTCCGTCGATGTTTAATTTTGTGCTCTATTGTGAGTGCTGTTGAGATTATAGTCAGGATCTTCTTTAACTCATTTGTGTCACACTTATGCCCTTTGCCGTGTGGAGCTCGTGAAAAAGTTCCCCGCGAGGGGTTTGACAGTAAGTGTTTTGAATATACTTCCCTGACATTGTCGCCATAGCACTTTCTATATAGACAACGTCAGACAGTGCATGAACTTTATATATTTTCATTTCCATGCTTCATAAACATCGACGGCGGGTGCGGCTAGCCAACAGGGGATGCTTACTCCTCCCGGGCACCTGGTCCCACCTCTAGCTTGATAGGGGTCCGTCGATGTTTAATTTTGTGCTCTATTGTGAGTGCTGTTGAGATTATCGTCAGGATCTTCTTTAACTCATTTGTGTCACACTTATGCCCTTTGCCGTGTGGAGCTCGTGAAAAAGTTCCCCGCGAGGGGTTTGACAGTAAGTGTTTTGAATATACTTCCCTGACATTGTCGCCATATAGCACTTTCTATATAGACAACGTCAGACAGTGCATGAAATTTATATATTTTCATTTCCATGCTTCATAAACATCGACGGCGGGTGCGGCTAGCCAACAGGGGATGCTTACTCCTCCCGGGCACCTGGTCCCACCTCTAGCTTGATAGGGGTTCGTCGATGTTTAATTTTGTGCTCTATTGTGAGTGCTGTTGAGATTATCGTCAGGATCTTCTTTAACTCATTTGTGTCACACTTATGCCCTTTGCCGTGTGGAGCTCGTGAAAAAGTTCCCCGCGAGGGGTTTGACAGTAAGTGTTTTGAATATTCTTCCCTGACATTGTCGCCATAGCACTTTCTATATAGACAACGTCAGACAGTGCATGAACTTTATATATTTTCATTTCCATGCTTCATAAACATCGACGGCGGGTGCGGCTAGCCAACAGGGGATGCTTACTCCTCCCGGGCACCTGGTCCCACCTCTAGCTTGATAGGGGTTCGTCGATGTTTAATTTTGTGCTCTATTGTGAGTGCTGTTGAGATTATCGTCAGGATCTTCTTTAACTCATTTGTGTCACACTTTTGCCCTTTGCCGTGTGGAGCTCGTGAAAAAGTTCCCCGCGAGGGGTTTGACAGTAAGTGTTTTGAATATACTTCCCTGACATTGTCGCCATAGCACTTTCTATATAGACAACGTCAGACAGTGCATGAACTTTATATATTTTCATTTCCATGCTTCATAAACATCGACGGCGGGTGCGGCTAGCCAACAGGGGATGCTTACTCCTCCCGGGCACCTGGTCCCACCTCTAGCTTGATAGGGGTCCGTCGATGTTTAATTTTGTGCTCTATTGTGAGTGCTGTTGAGATTATCGTCAGGATCTTCTTTAACTCATTCGTATGGCGGCCTCGCCTAGCATACAAAGCAGGCCGCTAATAGCGCTACACCACGGTGACAACCCTATAAAGAGTTGTTCCTATGACGTCCATATGAATACGGCCCACTCAGCACACACCGGGAGTGAAGAATTCGTTGTTGTTTGAATTTGATTGCACTTAGGCTGATCCGAGGCAGTGGACCCTGTCCTTTCTCGACCAGCGGACACCCAAATAGGTGCAGATTTTATATATAAAGTCGGTAAACTCCGTACGGCGGCTTCACCTAGCAAACAAAGCATGACAACCCTAAAATTATTTTAGAATTTTTAAATCATTATAGTTATTCTTAGGGTTGTCACCGTGGCGTATCGGTATGAGCGGCCTGCTTTGTATGCTAGGCGAAGCCGCCGTACGGAGTTTACCGACTTTTGACATATGTAACGGGTTTTTCATTTTTTTTTTGCTGCATGATAGAGAAATTATGTATGATGGGAAGGGGGAGGGTATATGCACATACATGTTAAGCTAAGGGTAAAATATAGGTGCATGGAACCGATAACTTGAATACGGGTCAACGGTTTTCATGAAATTTGTAAATTGTGATCAGACTTTAAAGGGGAAGCCGCCTTTTTATTTTCAGGTTCATCCAATTTGTGGTTACGCAGGTATGGGACTTAGAATTTTAAAATACTGTGAAAATATACTAGAACAGGTAAAATTATTGTCGCATAATCGAGAAATTATGTGTAATGGGAGGGGGGTATATGCACTGTATGTTAAACCAAGGGCAAAATAAAGGTGCATGGAACGCAATAACTTGAATATGCGTCAACGAATTTTCATGATATTTGTACATTGTGATAAGACTTTGGAGAGGAAGCCGCCTTTCGATTTTCAGGTTCATCCGATTTGTCTTTGGAAATTGTACAAAATTTATGGTCAACTTCTATTGAAATACGGACCCATACAAGCAACAGAGTATATCACATTTAGTATTTCACAACCTGCATTTTATGGTGACATAATTCACAAGTTAAGAAGGATCAAAAGTAGGCAAAATAACCATCGAAATTGTGTTTGAATCATGACAAATATGGATAATGACCATGTATAAAGCACAAAATCGATAATTCAAAAAGTCAGAAACCGAAGGCATACAAAATCAGGATAAAACAGGAACCAAAGCAAACAAACAAAAACCTCGACCATATGAAAAGAAGCGAACTCCCGATATGTGAGTGAGACCATCATACGCCCTTTATATCGTGGATATGATCCTTGAGTTACCCGACGGGCATTTGACTCGGTACTTGACCAATCTACAGCTTGTACCTGTGCATTCTTAACAGCAATTCTCTGTAAGAACCAAAGAATTTCAATGACATGTTGGCACGGCATGTCATAGATTTTAGAGATTTTTGGTATGGAAGTTCAATATGAAGTACTAGTATGTAAATCAACCCCAGTTTTTTTTCAAAAGGTTGTCGTTACAATGGTAACCGAGTCTGAAGTTTCAAAAATCGAGAAAATTTATACGACAAGGCATATTTGTAGATTTCGCTACCATGGAAACAGGTACTTTTTTAATCTGAAATTGTTTTGATTATTTTCTTTCTATCCTTATCATTATGCATATGAGTAAATTATTTTACATTCATCGCAGATGCCTTTTGTATAAAAGATGAAAAATTGTGTCAAAACAGGGTATCAAAAGGCTCTATTTTGGGAACTTAAAAACCTCATTTTTTGCATGTTATTACTGATTTACAAGGTTGAAAATTTCATAAAAGCACGAATTTTTGAAGTCCAAATTCTACTTATCCATTCAGTATCTTCTTTGAACTATACATTTATACAAAAAATTAATTGGGTTAATTTGTTTTTATATGCAAAGCAGCATTGAATTTAGTTGCTATGGCAACAATCGACTGAAAGGTTTCCATGCGATAATTTAAAAATGTAATCAAACTATCTACGCATGATATTGGAACAGAAGTTCATGTATACATCAATCAATGGCGTTTTAATAAAAAGATGACCTTGACAATATTTGAAGGTCACCCACTGCATTTCAAAGGTCATTAAACTTTAAGTGACCAGATTTGACGAAAATCCTGATTTTTCATGAGATGAAGGTGCAATATTTTAGAAACCTTGAAATATTGATCTTAAGAGTAATTTGCCATAAAATGATAGATCTATAACCAATTTCTTAGAACTATTGATAACGTTTCTTCACATCTTTGAATATCTAAATTCTTGGTGAGTTTTTTGATAAAAAATGGACGAAATATGTATTTTCTTGTGTTTTTTGACGGAAAAATATTTTCCTATTGAATTGCTACAGTTCAATAGATATAGATTCTGATGTTTTTCTCTCTTATATTTATGTAATTTCATAATAAATATGACCTATGAAAATATTCAAATAAAGAAATCATTAAAATCGGTAACAAAAAATTTAAAGAATTCAAAATTTTTTGCAAAATTTGAGTCTCAAAGTAGAAATGACCTCGAAAATCAAGCCAATGACCTTGAACATTTTAATTGTTATTATGTAAAAGATTTAAGTCATATCTAAACATGTACACATTTTGATAATCTTATGTAACTCTAAAGAGGAATAAAATCAATTTCAAAGATAATATGAAACAAGCAAAAATGTCTAATGTTGCCATGGTAATGGTATTTAGCGACAAAATTTAGGTTAACTCTTAAATAGCCCACTCCAATTTTTCGTTCATTTTATTTGCCAATAAACACATAATTTCCTTGATGAAAATCACCGATCTCCTATAGGTGCCTTATGTGATATTTAAGATTGAAAATGGTAAAAAAAAACACACACACACTAAATTGGCCCTTATTTTCACCTCTATTTTTCGCTTCGTTTTAACTGATGTTGGCTTAATACATTAAGTATATGTGTGAGTGCGTTCAACCATTCCAGTCTCTGGTTACCTTTTTGTGTTTAAAAATCTCTTCAATGTTAAGCCCCGGTCAAACTGCACTCCACGTCCAAATCACGTTCAAAACTCTGCTGGACGTGGTCGTACGTGGTATTTTATGCCATGGTTGTGCTTTCTATGGGGTATGACCGCCGGCGTCTGTTCCACTGCTGAAACACTACCTAAGCACGGCTTACCAAGTCCAAACACGTCTAAGGCTAAAAGCGTTCGTGATAATATGCTATTCACACGCTATCATCCGTGATACCATAGCGGAACACCCCTCGAATGACCGTGCTCTGACGTGACAGACCGCTTAAGCTTTCGCGTCTTACCGCGTCTTCCCCAAGTTTTAATCACTATCGGAACACAGATTATCACGTGTGTTTCGCTTGTGTTGCACGTCTTTACCACGTACACCGTCCGTGGTTGTCCGCGGAATAAAATTTTGCGCTGTTCAAAACTTCTTTCCGCGTCCAACGCCGTTCAGATTTTTTACCGCGTCCTACCACGTCTACAACTCGTCTGTAATGCGTCTTAAGAGCGGACAACACCGTCTGCTTCACGGGAGACCTTTTTTGTGACGTGAATTGGCCGTGATCAAGCCGTAAAGCGCAGTGTGACCAGGCCTTAAGATGACTTCATAAACAAGACAGATGAATTAAAGTTTTTTTTTTAATTTAAGGTCACACAAAATACATTTTGTTTAAATTTTGGAGGCCGTTTTGATATTATGAAGTCTTACATTGTACTTACAAATCCCCTAAGGCAAGGTCCTTTTGATAATGTGGGGGGAGGGGGGACTTGGAGTTTCAAATTTTGCTGAAATGGTGCGACAAAAATAATCTTGCTCTAATGCTTCCTTGTTTATAATCTGAAATTGAAAAATTAAAAAACAAATTCAGCTGCACATTCCTGAAAATTGTATGGCTCGCTTCGCTCGTCGCAATATTAAATCCATTTCCTAAATTTCTAGACTGACTTCGCTCGTCATACATTTCTATGTAAACACAATTGATTTCATTGTACATGTTCTATTTGAAATAATGTCTTATCAGTAATTATACTAATTTACAGTTTTGAGAACAAATAAAATACATGTACCTCTGCAATAATTGATAAAAACAGACATTCCTGTACACAAATACATCTTTTGATAGAAAAAAAATCTTACTCCAATACTGCAAGAAAACTAAAATTGCCCTGGTACTTGACAAAAATCCTCAAGCCAACACCCCCTTCCCCTTGAATTGAAATTGACCGTTAATAGTAATATTTCTTTCATTGTTTAAACATTTTGTATAATATTTTGCTCGATAAATACTGCATCATTGTACATGTCATATCATACAAAAATTGAAACATCTGCAAAATTTAGTTACTTTAGTATTGTCTTTTTCTAACTTTCCTTTTTATAAAATGTTAGAAAAAGACAGTATACCTGTTCATCTGAAATTATCTCTTGTATGTGTACACGTGTTTTTAATGTGTATAGCGGTAACTTATAAAGAGATTAGATAAATTGTATGTTATGATTTCATTATTTGATGAACTAAACAAAATGGCGTTTGCCTCGTCAAGAATAGGGGCACAGGAGGCCATTATAAAGTCATGTGACTTATGTGAAGATGACGAGAACGTCAACTGGTTCTGTAAGGACTGTAATCAAAATCTGTGTGACAGATGTAAAAGGTCTCATCTTCGAAGTAATGTTTCAAAGTCACACATCATACTTTCGATTTCCGAAGGATTTGAATTGGGGAAAAGGAATTTATCGAACATTTGTCAAGATCATGACGAACTATTTACCTTTTTTTGCAGAACTTGTGATAGGAACATTTGTTCGAAATGTTTGTCAACGAAACATAAAAAGCATGACTTCGTAGAATTGCGTGAGCGTCAATCTGATGTACAGAAGCAGTTAGATGATGTCATCAAAGAAAAGGAAACAGAAAAGCAGATGATGACAAGAAATTTTGATGATTTGGTTCAGCATGAAATCCAATCAGAGAAGAAAAATAAAGACAAGTGTGCCATAATCAATGACCGAATTAAAGACATTAAAATGGCCGCCGATGAGGAAGGGGGAAAAATCATAAGATCCCTTAATTCAACAAAACAACAGGAAGACAAAGAGGTGAAAGACGGTAAACATAAGATCCAGACCCAGACCGGACTCTATGACAAAGAGATCCAATCCGTACAACAAGAACTCCGACTCCAGACGGCGTCATCATTACACGGCTTCGTCACGGAATCAATGAAAAAACTTAAGTCATTGAAGCCGGTATCTATTGCGATACCAGACAAACAACAATTAGCGTTTGAAGGAGTCGACGGCAATCATATTCGAGAAACGATTGGAAAACTATTTTGATCACAAAAAGTATCGGTAACAGAGAATACTAAAGGCAGAGAAGGAACGAAATGCAACGTGTTTTCAAATTTAGAGATAATCAGAACATTCAACATAGACAGAAATGTAATTTGTTATTCAATGTGTCTTAGCCCTGATGGTTGTATTTGGATTTGTAGTTATAGATACGTGTACAAGATGAGCTCTGACTGCTCTACAGTCCTCCATCAGTTACCTACTAGAATGAGTTATACCTGTGGTTACATAGCGTGTTTACAGTCAGGTGATGCTGTTGTCTCTTACAGTGGAGCGTCCTACGTAGACAGATTCACCTCTAGCGGGAGAAGAGTAGAATTCACAGACCTATCACCGAAGAAAACTCACGATATAGTTGTCAATTACAATGACGAGGTTGCTATCAATGTTGATTTGAGATATTTTATTATATTTTCAAACAAAGGGAAACAACTCAGAAAAATTGAAGTCGATGGCGGAATAACAACATTTTGCACAGACAGAGAAGGACACATTATTGTTGCACACAGGGGATTATCAAACCTTACAATACTAGATTACAGGAATGGAGCAGTCATAAAATCATGGGAAGTTTCCATATCCGACATAAAACGTCTTACATGTGACAGATATGGAAACGTTCTAGCCACGAACATGGGGGAAAATGTTTATTTCTTCAGCAAAAACGGAGATGTCCAGGAAACTTTCACAGTGGACTGTAATGGAATCATTGGAATCTGTGTTAATCAGGACGATCATTTGTTGATACTGATGGTTACGAAGCGCAAATTCGAAATAAAAGTTACGAACTACTAGGAGTAAGAACAGATAACAAACAATCGTTCCGATGAAGTCACTTACGCTCAGTTTATAACAACTTGGTGCACCATTTCTTATTGTGGATATGAGTGATCATTGAAAATTCAAAAGTCAGTTATTTCATTTTTCAAATAGAGGACGTAATGTGGTTATTTTGTTAAATATCTTGCTTGCTAAAAATATCAATACCTTGATCTATGTCCTTGTTTGTATCTGTTTGCTGTATGCGCCTTATTATAATTATAATTCATTTCTTATCAAACTTGTTGCGTGCTGTGGTTACAAAATCAGTGATTGAAAGTACCCAGTAAAACAATTCTACTGATGATAATGAACTTTCATTTCTTTCATTGAAAATTATTTGCCCTTAAAATATGCCATTGAAGATATACAATTTTCTTTTTAACGAAAGATTTTCTATCAATTACTAATAAACAATTATTTGTTTCTTTTTAAGATACTTCCTTTCAGGTATGGTAACTGCTTCAATTGAGATACCGCCGCTTTGCAACCTACCTCAAAATATAGTGCTTTTTCTAATCTTAGAATTTTCTGTCTGACACATGCAAAATGCAAGGACAAGGATATTATCCTTCTTGAAAAAAAATTCAATTTCATATAAAGTAAATGCATCACAAAAAATCAACGATACATTTCTTGCTTTCACTGCACGTTGGTGGCGTAATAATATATTACTTCTGATAAGAGTTGTCTTCCTTATATTAAGACGAAACGATGAGAAACGAAAGTAGAAACAAAGCACAATCTTGTTGAAAGAAATAGGAAAATCTGGTAATTGAGATGAGAATTTTTAGAAATTACCAGCAATAATAAACTTAAAGTTTCGCTGGAACTGCTAGTACATGCTTCCGCTCTGTGATCAAATATATGGTAGACTGTCAGTAACTTAGACATGCATGCATGGTCTTTTTAGTTTCTATAGAACCAAAAGGGTTAATTAATTAAAGACGCTGCTCCAGGTTTAAGTCATGAGAAAAAAATTGTAATTTAAAGTATACCAGTTCTAGTAAATATAAACAGTTTGTGCTGTTTATAGAACTATTTGAGCACATAGAAATGAATAATTTATTTCTATCCTATGTAAATAAAATCATCATCATTAAAATACCTAACAATAAAATGATTCAACATTCATCTGCTGACTATAAATTTTGAAAAGAAGTATCTCTCAGGACCTTCAGTCCTTTGATTTTTCAAATATCCTGACATGTGTACTTAAACGAAGAAAGCAAATGGACGAAGATAGGAAGGTGTTAGCTCTTTGTACCATTTAGTATCTTCCTGTTATAATTTTCAATAAACTAAAAGCATGAAAAATGTTTCTTGATTCATTTTTTTCCTTTTATGAGAATTGATTGGATAGAAAAAATGTAAATAAACATTCAATCATAAATCATATTGGAGAAGGATATCGGTGGAATACCCGGATTATGTCGCACACCCTCTCACTTACACGGATAAAGAGAAGTCTTAAATATCCGAAACACGTGTCTAGTACAACAAAATTGGTACTTTAGAACATATATTTCAATAATGACAATAATGTCGAAGGGTTCCAACTCTCTACCTTCTTGAAGAAAATTCCAAACCCATTTACATGCACGAGACACGTGTTTCGAATATTAAATTCAGTGATGCTTTCAGCGGAGCCACCAAAAATAATTTCAGTAGCGCCCTCTTCTATAATGTACTTCTGTAATGTACAATTGCTTTTTTATAGCTTTCTTATTGTAAGCTGATAACAAAACAAACATACAGTAAAAGACAGTGACCTTTGAAAGTACATGTACAAACAAAATGTGTAAATGGATATCTAAAGCAAAGTCAATAAAGAAAGTCCATGTTCCACAAGCGAGCGCAATAAAAATTACTTGAGATGTCCGACAACCTTAATTTAGGGACTAGTAATCGTTACAAAGTTTTCTCTGACTAGATTTGAATAGATCATCATGGATTTCCGTTGTCACAATTTGCCCAGTGTGCCTTGATAATAATACCGTACACGGCTTCAGTGCTAAACTTAATATTCTTGTGATTATTTTCTGATATTTCCTCGGTTAAAAAAGTCAACCAACTGCTCCATTTGATTCAAGTTTGACATGCTTTTGAGGGATATTAAGGCACCGTAACATCAAGCACAGAAATTCAAAGTGAAATATACCCTGATGCTGGAATTGTGCAGCACTTCGAAATATTATGAGAACGAATTTTGTCAAATTTCCAGAACTTTCAAGCCTATTACACAAAAAACTTCAATGGATCTACGACACAACTAGGTTGAGGTACCGACAGAAAAGGATCGAAAATCCCCTATGTGAAAATACATAATAGACAATAAAAAAGAGACACAATGTTAATCATTTTCAAATTCAATAGCATCATCTAAGATCAGATAAATTTGCAACATGGACCAGACATGCACGTTTTGGGTACTCAACCCTCGTCAGTGATCCTAAATCTACAAACAATGTAATGTTGCCAAAGAGTGTGAAAATTATTATGTAAAAATATGTATCGAAAGACGTAGCAGAACATCTTTAATCTTAATGGCATCAATGCAACACCAAACGCTACACAGTACACAATGTCATAAACCAACGAAAAAAAAAAACTTATAAGGAATGATCTTTGACACATATTTTAGGTCAAGTTAAGGGTTTCGCTATTCATTTAAATTATTCACTTTTTGTGGTCCCTCACGGATGGAATTGTCATTGCTGATGAAACATTTGTTGATTGGTGAATGAAAGTCGAGCACAAAACCCAAATACTATGACACTAGGAACTAACACTTACAGTACACCGACAGTAACACTATGACACTAGGAACTAACACTTACAGTACACCGACAGTAACACTATGACACTAGGAACGAACACTTACAGTACACCGACAGTAACACTATGACACTAGGAACTAACACTTACGGTACACCGACAGTAACACTATGACACTAGGAACTAACACCTACAGTACACCGTCAGTAACACTATGACACTAGGAACTAACACTTACAGTACACCAACAGTAATACCAACCTAACGCTTGAATAATAAATTGAAATATACCTTACTGTCCACACAGCTACAATGTAACTTCAGAAATCGAAAAATTGAAGTTTTCTCTACTTTGTCGGCATATTTTCCGATTCAAATTTATATAGGGGGATATATCTCGAACTCTCATAACTAACGGTATATGCTATATGTTTATAGGACCAATACTATGCTCATAGTGAAAGAAAATAGTTGGGGAAATTTCTATGTTAATTTTAGCGTGCCGTCGTCGATGTTCTCATTAGTCTCAGCGATAAACATCGTTGACGTCGCGCTAAAATTAACATAGAAAACTCCCTATCTAAAATCATATTCTTAATTTCACTGTGAGCGAGTATTTATCGTAGGTACATATATCATACACCGATAGTTATGAGAGTTCGAAATCTATCCCCCTATATAAATTTAATCGCAAAAGTAGAGAAAACTTCAGTTTTCCGATTTCTGAAGTGAGCTGCGCGGACAGTACATTCCCTGGTAATATTAGAGTGTAGTGTATGTAAAAAGAAAGGTGCATACATTTGTACATCACTAAATATTCATCATATGTTTAGCGATAACTTTAACGGTCACTCAGTCCTTTCTATGCGATAACCAGTTTTAGAATAATCGATTTAAAGGGACAAAATGTAGGACAATCAAAAACATGAAGTAATTACGAGTACTGTACGTCGTGATTAGGGGAACAGGGTGGAAATAATGTTTTGATAAATATATCTGTTTTAGACACGGTACTCTCTGAGGAAGGGATGGATAATATTCAAGTCTAAGATGTGATACGAAAGGTATGAGGAACGCAGAAAGGATTGTAAATAGAGAATTTTATAGCAATAGACGGATCGAACAATATGGAAATCAATGTTTTATCAAATATAGAGATGATAAGAGAGTTTAATCTGAATAGAATTGAAGATCCTTACTCTATTAGCGAATGTACCGATGGCAGTATTTGGATCGGTGGTTATGGATATGTGTACAAGATGAACCATGATTGCTCTACATTCCTTCATCAGATAAACACAAGAGATGACATGTGCTGTAACTACATAGCTTGTTTACATTCAGGTGATGCTGTTGTTTCTTATGGTCACAAAGAGTACATAGACAGATTCACCTCTGACGGGAGAAGAGTGGAATTCATAGACCTATTTCCTGGGTCGACTCACGATATTGCCGTCAATAACCGTGATGAAGTTTTTGTCAATGTTGACTTCGAATCAATTGTCGTATTGTCAAAGGAAGGGAAGAAAATCAGAGAACTGAAAATAATTGGTGGAGTTCAAACATTTAGTATAGACAGGGACGGGTACATTATTGTTGCACATCGAGGTTCAAGTATTACGCGATTAGATAGTATAAGTGGAGAAATGATATTATCATGGTCCGTCCCCATGTTCGACATAGAACGTCTTACATGTGATAATTTTTGCAATCATCTTGCCACAAATAGGAAGAAGGATATCTATTTCTTCAGCAAGAATACAGAAGATAAGAGAACTTTCACTTTAGCTGTGATATGATCAGAGGGATAAGTTTGGATCAAGAGAGTCATTTACTGATACTAATAAAAGGAAATAATGAATTTCAGATAATAAAAATTAGGTATTTAAGTTATTTGGAGTAAGAATAAAAATATGTACACTTCAAAATAATATAGTGCAATGAAATTTTCTGTTCCACGAAAACACATTTATATATTTCTTTATTGTATTTTATCCGTTTCACAAAGGACAATGATACTGTACGAGATTATGTATTATTAGAGATGGACGCGTGATTCTGTCTTAATTGTACTCTGAAATTATACATTAAATATATCTGACGCTTTGTGGCAGGGGAATCATACCTTGAGTTTATTTTACACCACTATCGTGCGTTCTTCGAGACCCCTTGGGAACCGGGGTTGTGCGCTCGTAATCCGGATAACTAAACCATTAGCTATTGGCGTAGCAGATTGCCGTGTAAATCCGCACTGGTTGCCAATTGGTCTCGTTGGTTTATGTGTGGACTTTTTGTGCTCGATGTTTCTGCGTTGCTTTTGTGTTCCATGTCCCTTTTGAGTCTCTTGCTGTGGGTGTCTGCTCTATGTTTTTGCATAGTTTGCCTTGGTGTATGGCTGTGAGTACTGAAACCAAGTATTGTTGGAGATCCGCTCCTTTCTTGGAAGTGTCAAAACATAATATTTAGATATTCGACATGCCATTCTACAAATGAGTTAAAGAAGGTACTTACGATAATCTCATCAGCACTCACAATAGAGCACAAAACTGAGCATCGACTAATCCCTAGCAAGCTAGAGATGGGACCAGGTACCCGAGAGGAGAAAGCATCCCTTGTTTGGCTAGCCGCCCCACCGTCGATGTTCACGCACGAAAATGAAAATAATATCTAAAATGCATGCACTGTCTGAGGTTATGTCTATATAGAAAATGCTATGGCGACCATGTCAGGGAAAAATATTCAAAACACTTACTGTCAAATCCCTCGCGGGGAACTTTTTTACGAGCTCACCATGGCAAAGGTCATAAGTGTGACACAAATGAGTAAAAGAAGATCCTGACGGTCATCTCAACAGCGCTCACAATAGAGCACAAAATTGAGCATCGACGAACCCCTAGCAAGCTAGAGGTTGGACCACGTGCCATTTAAATAAACATTAAAAAGTACCAATCAGTTACTCACAAATTCATATGACATCAATCTCTTTATCGAAGACATAGTAAAAGAAAAAAATCGTTCGCAGCACTAGTGGACTTTGAATACATCGTTCTAGATACGTATGTTCGTTGATTTATCTGTATACAGTGATCAGAAGTACCATTATTTGAAATTGCATTGCACGGAGAAAATCACAAATCAAAAGACCTTCCTATTAACAAATTAATTTCTGTTACCTCATAAGAAAATATAGATATTTAATGTTCATAAGGAATAAAAGAAGTTGATTCATTTATAAGAGATCAAAGAAACGAATCTTATATTTTCTTCTGTTGATGCAGGTATCAACCGAAACATTTGACGGAAAACGCGTGTAGTCCCCGTTCTAGCTATATGTCGTAAGTTCGGAGGAGGGGTGCGCATTGATACAACTCCCCCCCAACGAAAACAATTTATGACATCCGTCATGATTCAAACAGCCAACTATCGCCTGTCTCTCTATCTTTGGCATAAGGACCACTCTGAGAAAATACTACATGTACAATTTATTTTTCAGAAAGTAGAAAATAAATAGTACCCTTGAAATTTTAATCTAAAAGTCAACAATTCGTATTTTCAGCTACGAGTTTATTCGTGTTTGAGGGAATCCCCGGTTCTAAAAGAAAGTGCCATAGATACACCTCCGTGAAAAATTTTGTTGATCGATGTATCAGAATCTTCGTTTCTTGAAAATAACAATGGAAATTACATGATTAATGTTGCATTAGAATAGGGTTACTCATTCCCATACCATAGGCGCCAGATTCCTAGAAAAAAAAATTAAAAAACACATCTTAACCTCCCGTTTCTCTTCTCTTTACTATTTCCTTATAGGATAGAGAAGAGCAAGGGCGTTATAGATGGGTTATAATTTTCTCTCTAGGAATCTGGTGCCTGTGGCCCATACAGGTACATATGAACTAGGCACTAACTAGTCGATGACATTCAGGACAAAATCTAAAAGACCCCTATTTACCATATAACCAAATATTTTCGCGATGTACTAATTTTCGTTATAATCGCGAGTGATATAGAATCTCGAAAAGTTGTTCTCCCCAAAATGTGTTTAGGTTTATCATAAAGTGTTAAATCTGTTGTTCATATTGTACATGTGTCATTCTTCTTCATCCCATTAAACGTTATGAGGAGTGAATTGAGTGAATTCTTATGATAGAACTTACTGAAACTTCAATAAAGGGTACAAAACAATAAAATCATATGATCAAAATCAGGATAAAACATAAACCAAAGCAAAAAAAGTAAAACCTCCACAACACGAAAAGAAGCGAACTCCCAAAATGGGAGTGAGACCAGGTGCCCAGGAAGAGAAAGCATCTCCTGCTTGCATGCAACACCCGATTTAAATTCGGTAGAGTTGTCACATCCGGTTGCTACCATTTCGGAAGATACAAGTTTATTAGGTGGTTTGATGGTTCAAATGGTCAAAGACAGAATATCATCCACCATTCTGGAGAGTGGGACATCCCAATGTATGACGAGTTCCCCATATCGACCATAGAACTTCCTCAATGACGAGGTTAGTCGGTCACAAACGTATCCCTGACTGAGAAGCTTATCTGAAAGACGCCAAGCTCTCAGAACAAAATCTGTATATTTGGTACATGCTCTGGCATACGGTATCAACTGAGATATGAATACGTCATAAGCTGGCGATGAAGGGATGTTGCCCATTGGCCTCGTTAGTTTATGTGTAGTCCTTTGTGTTTGATGTTTCTGTGTTGTGCGTTGACGTTCCTTGTCCCGTATGCGTCTCTTTCCGTGCTTGTCTGCTTTGTGTTTTTGCATTGGGTGTTTTGCTGTGGGTGCTACAACCTGGTATTGTTGGAGATCCCCTCCTTTGTATTGCTACTCAGAAAAGGAAAGATTAATGTTAAGGTATCCGTAGTACAAATAATATCAAGAGTATTATATATTTAGAATCGTGGCATATTTTTACCTAAATATACAAAGTACAACATAAAAATGTTTCTATCATCAAACGTCAACATGTCGATCGTCGCTCAAGCTACGGAAACTATCGAGACACTGCCGATGACTACCGAGATAATTTTAACACTGTTTAGATAGATGAGACGTCAGCAATATCTCAATTTCTACATTGGGTACGTTAAAGAAAGGCGGGAATCTCCAACAACACCCGGTTGCACTACCTAGAGCAAAACCCAAAAACACAAATGCATACCACAGAGCAGACACGAACAGAAAGAGACGTACATGGTTCAAGGAACACCAAATCACATCATAGAAACATCAAACACAAATGACCACACATAAATCAACGAGACCACTGGGCAACCGGTGCCGACATAGGACGGCCATCTTCCATGCAAGTAGCAGACTGTGTGGTTATTCGGATTACGTGTGCACAACCCTCCCACTTTTCAGATTACCCAGGGGTCTCGAAGAACGCACAATAGTGGTGTAAATAACCTCCTCGCTATAAGATGACCATACAAACAGACAACATGACGCAGGGGCCTAAGAAACACACACCTTGATATGTAAATGGATATAAAATAGAAGGCGTACGAAATACAGTCCGTGCTCTGCCAGCTGTAGCGAGCTCATGCATGTTATCAGCCTATGAGTCCGACTGAAATTCAGAAAGAACAGGTGATCGAGCCCTGTCTTCTCTCCCACGTGGAGTCCTAACGTCACAGTCAGTCAGAGTGCAATTATTAAGAATGCGCTGATACAAGGCTGTAGATTCGTCTAGTACCACGTCAAGACTCCGTCTGGTAACAGAAGGATTATATCCACTTTACAAAAGGCGTTTGCCCGAATGACAGTAATCCAGGAACATCAACGTCAAGTCAGGGAAAAATTGTTGAATCCAAAATCATCTCTTTTGTCATAAACACTCGTATGAATCCCCCATAAACAAGATATATTTCAGAGAGGATAGGTGGTCTGTTCTTAAATGATGCTATTGAATTTGAAGACGTTTAACATTCAATAGCATGATTTAAGAACAGATTAATTTGCAGCGTGGAACAGAGATGCACGTCCCTCGTCACTGATCTAAACAATGTAATATGACCAAAGAGTGTGAAAATTATTATGTATATATAAGTATTTTTATAGACGATTGATCTTAAACTAAAGTTTATACGTAGTAACGTTTTCAAATGATTATGGTGTTAGAGAGAAACTCCAACGAAATGCACATGGCAATCAGATAAACGAGGGAACTGAAAGGATCAACAGCTAAAACCAGAGAAACAAAGCTAATTGTCGTGTCACATTATACGAGGTGCGACCAATAACTGACTTCTTATTTGTATCAAGTGGCATTTGTATGTTTGCCTTATATGATGTTTTCGTCTTTTTTTGAATATTCAATTCTGATGGCCTGGTTCATAATGTTTGATTTTAGGCTTTCGATCTTGTTAGAAATCACCATTCTTTGTAAAGAATAGACTTAATTTATCTTGACATTCGAACATCTATCTTGATATAAATACTGCTCCATATTATATCATTTAAGCGCAAACAGTGACTCAAACTTTTTATCTTTTATTAATTTATATCTATATATTTACATATGAATTGTGTTACCCTTTGATGCAAGTATATATAGCTCTTTCTTTGTATTTTCCAATATGACACATTGACGCACGTGCTCCTTGACGTTCATAGCAGCATTGCATTTCAATAGAATGCACATAAAACATTTACCGTGGATTCCCCTTTGTGCATATTGCAACCACAGGGATTTATCACGCTAATAACGGTTTCACTATTTACTATATGTGTTAGTATTTACATAACACATATAGTGAATAGAGATGTTAGTATATATAACACACATATTACATTTTGTTAATAGAGAAACCGTTTTTAGCGTGATAAATCCCTGTGGTTGCAACTATATCGTGATATATAAGTTTGGATAGTTTAAAGAGCTTTAATCATTACTAAAAAGTGAACGGAATTCTTAAAAGCCATTTTGTGACATTGCGTCTTGAACCAAGTGTCTTTATCATTGTGCTGTATCTGACCATCAAGACGGATTTGTTTGGCGTTTGACAGAATAAGTCACTCGTACACATACGATTTATGATGGAAAAGAATAGAATACCTATAGATTACATTATTCATGTTACAGAATGAAGATTAAGTGATGCGTTTCTTTTTTTGTTGTCTATAGATTGATCTTATCCACAATGCGATCTATAAGATGAAAAAACATTTAATCATATAAAATCTGAATGAGGTATAGACCAATCAATCTAAAATCCCTTGTGTCACAATAACCCGCGTTACCTTATGAATGAAATAAGATTTTCAGCCAAGAGAATAAGATGGCGTTTGCCTCGTCCGAAATAGGGACACAAGCGGCAAAAATGATACAGTGTGACTTATTTGAAGATAATGAAATTGCGAATTGGTTCTGCAAGGATTGTGATCAAAACTTATGTGACAAATACAAAAGATCACATCTTCGCAGTAATGTTTCCAAGTCTCACAACGTACTTTCGATTGACGAAGGATTTGAAATGGGAAAAAGGAATATATCAATCTTGTGTTCGGATCATGACGAGCTATTTACATTCTTTTGTAGAAATTGTCAGGTTAACATTTGCTCTAAATGTTTATCAATGAAACACAAAATACATGATTTCGTTGGTATACATGAACTTCAGTTAGAAGTAAAGAAACAGTTGGAAGACATAATCAAAGAAAAGAAAATAGAGAAACAGATAATGGAAAATAATTACCATGATTCGGTTCAGCATAAAGGCGAATCAGAGATTTACTTGAAGGAGCAGTATTCAATCATCGATGACCGAATTAATGCCATTAAAATGACCGCGGACGAAGAAGGAGAGAAGCTTAAAAAGTCAATTTCTTCAGAAGTCAATCAACAAGAAGAAGAGGTCGAGAAAGGTAAAGATAAACTAAAAACTCAGACCGTGCTCTATGACGGAGGGATCCGAACAGTTCAACAAGAACTTTGTCTTCAGACAGCGTCAACGTTAAATGTTTTCGTCAAAGAATCAATAACAAAACTCAAATCATTGAAGCCGACGTCAATTACTATTCCAGAAATGAAATATCATTTTTCTAAAGAAAGAGTAGATAGAGTAGATAGAAATGAAATCAGAAAAATGGTCGGAAGAGTGCGAGAAAAGCCGATTATTGATGTAGATAAAATAGAGATTACCAGTACTATTAATCTGAAAACATTAGGGAGTTTGTTTTCTATGTGTCTCAGCCCTGATGGCAGTATTTGGATTGGTGGCAGTGGAGTGGTGTGCAAGATGAGCTCTGATTGTTCTTCAACCCTCCGTCAGATACTTGTAAGGGGTTCTTATTCATGTGGTTACATAGCGTGTTTACTGTCAGGAGATGTCGTTGTGTCTTACGGTTCCACAGAGTATATAGATAGATTCACATCTGATGGGAGCAGAATAGAATTTTCAAGCCTATCACCTGGGGTAAGTTACGATATAGCCGTAAATAGTGATGACCAAGTTGTTATCAAGGTTAACAAAACAACGATTGTCATATTATCGAATGAAGGAAAACGGCTCAGAGAATATAAACTTGATGGTGACTTTAGAGCATTTAGCACTGATGGAAACATAATTTTTGCACGGAAGGGATCAGGATTCCTCGAGATACTAGATGGAAGAAGTGGAAAACACATAGGACATTTGCATGTTACATTGTCAGATATCGAATGTTTAACACATGACAGCTATGGTTACCTTCTATCGACGAATGGACAGAAAAATATTTGCATTGGCTGCAAAAATAGATGCAGAAGAACTTTCACTATAAAATGCGATGATATAATCGGAATCTTTGTGAACAAAGATGACAAATTTGTTGATTCTTACACATATTAAGAAAGAATGCGAACTTCGTGTTGCAAAGTACTTGGGATGAGGAAAGAGAGCTTAAACTTGCGCTTGTATTTTGTCAGTAATTTTCAGATTCAAACTCAGTGCTTTCATTTTTTTATGATAAAATTTTACATCATGACATACGCTATCATAATGTTAAAATTAGATATTTTTATTTGAGATAAAGAGTGCGGGGTTAAGTTTTCAATTAGGTATTTTGTTTCATGAAAATGTGAAAAAAGATTATCCGTTCTTACATACATACGTACATACATATTCACTATGATTTTATAGTTGAATTCGAACGAGTCAGCGAAATAAATCGCCAGTTGTTTATTACGTAACTAAGAATACCTATCTAAAGAATATCGGAATTGGTATAATTTTCTATGTTCCTATCTTTGGAAATAAGGTAGTAGGTACTTAAAAAAGGATAAGTTTGAATAAGATAATATTAATATGCATTCTCTGTAAAACCTTAAAACAGCTGACCACGACATGTCATGGATTTTGATGAAACTATCTGTAAGTATATACTTGATAAAAAACAAGGAAAACAGACAATATTGATATAACGGAGCCACGATTGCCATGGTAACGCGGTCCATTTATTTGAAACCCTCATATATATGAGAAATAAGACATATTGCGACATTCTGTTGCCTTGGAAATAAAGTCAAAATTTAATTTATGAATACAACTTTTTTTGTACATTCAACTCGCTGAAAATATAACTTTTTAAGGGGAGGGGTCGATAAGGTAGTTGTTGATGTTGAGTCAAAATACGTGAAAATTAAGCAAAAATGTGGTATATTTTAGGGCCATTTTTGATATATTTTTGACTATTTTGAAGGTTGAAAATAAAATTCGACACTTGTTCAAGGTATTCAGTATCATCTTGACAAAACCAATGTTCATTGTTGGAAAAAATATAATTTATGGAGAAACACAGCATTTTCCCATCAATGACAAATATGGATGATGATCATATCCCAATACACAGTACAAAATCGATAATTCAGAAAATCATAAACCAAAGGCATACAAAATGAGTATAGAACAGGAACCAAGGCAAACAAAGAAAAACATCCTTCATATGAAAAGAAGCGTACTCCCAATATATGAGTGAGACCAGGTTCCAAAGAAGAGTCAGCATCTCCTGCTTCCATGCAACACCCGTAGCTTCAATATTGTCACATCCGTTTACTTTTATATCGGAAGATATAAGTATATTCGGTGGTTGGATGGTTCAAATGGTCTAAGACAAACTATCATCAACCATTCTGGAGAGTGGGACATCATAGTGTATGACGAGTTCCTCATATCGACCGTAGAACTACCTCAGTGTGACGATGTTATAGTCGGTCACAAACCTACCCCTGACTGAGAAGCTTATCCGAAAGACGCCTAGCTCCCAGAATAAAATCTGTATATTTGGCACTTTTCCTGGTATAGCGTACATTGTTGTATCAACTGAGATATGAACACGCCATAAGCATACCAATTCATAGCATTCTTTAAGTAAATTTGCAGTGTGGACCAGACATGCACGTTTTGGGTTACTTAACCCTCGTCAGTGATCTTCAATTATTTATAGTATCAGTCTGTGTAAGGCCTTTATCAAAATGTTTCACTGAGGTTTTTTAGGCAAATTAAGGCGGTAGTTGTTTACAGAGTTTGACTGAGATATCAATGGAATATGTGTCCTGTTGTAACTGTAAAAGGTAGCCAAAGTTAAAGTTTTTCAAAAGTAGGTCAAACTCCAAGGTCAAGTTTACAAGGCAAAGATTTAGTATCCATGGAAAGGTCTTGTCACAAGGAATACACATGTGAAATATGAAAGCCCTATTACTTACCATTCAAAAGCTATGGCCAAGGCTAACATTTTTCAAAAGAAGGTAAAACTCCAAGGTCAAGGTCACAAGGTCAAAAATTTTGGAACATGTGGAAAGGTCTTGTCACAAGGAATACACATATGAAATATGAAAGCCCTGTCATGTACCATTCAAAAGTCATGGCCAAGGTTAAAGTTTTTGCGGACAAACATATAAACAGACAAACAGACAGACAGACGGACGGACAGACATAAAACTATATGCCCCCGAATCTTCGATTACGGGGGCATAAATATGCTGACTCGGTGTTGCTCACATATCATAATTAATCACATGTATTATCAGATTTCAATTGGGTCATATCTATAATGGCTTGATAAAATCAAAAATATTTTAAGAAAAACTATTGATGAATTCAATTTGTTGGTAAAACAAAAATACAATGAAAAACATTGACTCGGTCATAAATACAAGCATTTCTTCGACTTACAACCGTCTGGACCTGTTATGGAGTTAAAGAAGATCCTGACGATAATCTCAACAGCACTCACAATAGAGCAAAAATTAAGCATCGATGGACCCCTGGCAAGCCAGAGGTGGGACCAGGTGCCCGGGAGGAGTAAGCATCCCCTGTTGGCTAGCCGCACCCGTCGTCGATGTTTAAGCACGAAAATGAAAACATTATATAAAATTCATGCACTGTCCGACGCTATGTCTATATAGAAAGTGCTATGGCGACAATGTCAGGGAAATATATTCAAAACACTTACTGTCAAACCCCTCGCGGGGAACTTTTTTACGAGCTCCACACGGCAAAGGGCATAAGTGTGAGGTACATGTACTGGTTTTTATACGCCCGAAATTGGAAAGGACGTATTATGGTATGGCGAAGTCTGTCCGTCCGTCTGTCCGACCGTCCGTCCGTCCGTCCGCTTATGGACGCAATAACTTGAATATGTGTCGACGGATTTTCATGATATTGGTACATTGTAATTAGACTGTAAAGAGGAAGCCGCCTTTTGATTTTCAGGTTCATTTGATTTGTCCTTACGAAGTTATTGGACTTTGATTTATAAAATAATGTGAAAATATACTGAAATATTCGTTGTTGTTTGAATTTGATTACACTTGGGCTGATCCGAGGTAGTGAACCCTGTCCTTTATCGATCAGCGGATTCCCAAATAGGTGCAGATGTTATATATAAAGTCGGTAAACTTACTTCTCCAGGGCACCTGGTCCCACCTCTAGCTTGATAGGGGTCCGTCGATGTTTAATTTTGTGCTCTATTGTGAGTGCTGTTGAGATTATCGTCAGGATCTTCTTTAACTCATTTGTGTCACACTTATGCCCTTTGCCGTGTGGAGCTCGTGAAAAAGTTCCCCGCGAGGGGTTTGACAGTGTTTTGAATATACTTCCCTGACATTGTCGCCATAGCACTTTCTATATAGACAACGTCAGACAGTGCATGAACTTTATATATTTTCATTTCCATGCTTCATAAACATCGACGGCGGGTGCGGCTAGCCAACAGGGGATGCTTACTCCTCCCGGGCACCTGGTCCCACCTCTAGCTTGATAGGGGTCCGTCGATGTTTAATTTTGTGCTCTATTGTGAGTGCTGTTGAGATTATCGTCAGGATCTTCTTTAACTCATTTGTGTCACACTTATGCCCTTTGCCGTGTGGAGCTCGTGAAAAAGTTCCCCGCGAGGGGTTTGACAGTAAGTGTTTTGAATATACTTCCCTGACATTGTCGCCATAGCACTTTCTCTATAGACAACGTCAGACAGTGCATGAACTTTATATATTTTCATTTCCATGCTTCATAAACATCGACGGCGGGTGCGGCTAGCCAACAGGGGATGCTTACTCCTCCCGGGCACCTGGTCCCACCTCTAGCTTGATAGGGGTCCGTCGATGTTTAATTTTGTGCTCTATTGTGAGTGCTGTTGAGATTATCGTCAGGATCTTCTTTAACTCATTTGTGTCACACTTATGCCCTTTGCCGTGTGGAGCTCGTGAAAAAGTTCCCCGCGAGGGGTTTGACAGTAAGTGTTTTGAATATACTTCCCTGACATTGTCGCCATGTAGCACTTTCTATATAGACAACGTCAGACAGTGCATGAACTTTATATATTTTCATTTCATGCTTCATAAACATCGACGGCGGGTGCGGCTAGCCAACAGGGGATGCTTACTCCTCCCGGGCACCTGGTCCCACCTCTAGCTTGATAGGGGTCCGTCGATGTTTAATTTTGTGCTCTATTGTGAGTGCTGTTGAGATTATCGTCAGGATCTTCTTTAACTCATTTGTGTCACACTTATGCCCTTTGCCGTGTGGAGCTCGTGAAAAAGTTCCCCGCGAGGGGTTTGACAGTAAGTGTTTTGAATATTCTTCCCTGACATTGTCGCCATAGCAGTTTCTATATAGACAACGTCAGACAGTGCATGGACTTTATATATTTTCATTTCCATGCTTCATAAACATCGACGGCGGGTGCGGCTAGCCAACAGGGGATGCTTACTCCTCCCGGGCACCTGGTCCCACCTCTAGCTTGATAGAGGTCCGTCGATGTTTAATTTTGTGCTCTATTGTGAGTGCTGTTGAGATTATCGTCAGGATCTTCTTTAACTCATTTGTATCACACTTATGCCCTTTGCCGTGTGGAGCTCGTGAAAAAGTTCCCCGCGAGGGGTTTGACAGTAAGTGTTTTGAATATACTTCCCTGACATTGTCGCCATAGCACTTTCTATATAGACAACGTCAGACAGTGCATGAACTTTATATATTTTCATTTCCATGCTTCATAAACATCGACGGCGGGTGCGGCTAGCCAACAGGGGATGCTTACTCCTCCCGGGCACCTGGTCCCACCTCTAGCTTGATAGGGGTCCGTCGATGTTTAATTTTGTGCTCTATTGTGAGTGCTGTTGAGATTATCGTCAGGATCTTCTTTAACTCATTTGTGTCACACTTATGCCCTTTGCCGTGTGGAGCTCGTGAAAAAGTTCCCCGCGAGGGGTTTGACAGTAAGTGTTTTGAATATTCTTCCCTGACATTGTCGCCATAGCACTTTCTATATAGACAACGTCAGACAGTGCATGAACTTTATATATTTTCATTTCCATGCTTCATAAAAATCGACGGCGGGTGCGGCTAGCCAACAGGGGATGCCCACTCCTCCAGGGCACCTGGTCCCACCTCTAGCTTGATAGGGGTCCGTCGATGTTTAATTTTGTGCTCTATTGTGAGTGCTGTTGAGATTATCGTCAGGATCTTCTTTAACTCATTTGTGTCACACTTATGCCCTTTGCCGTGTGGAGCTCGTGAAAAAGTTCCCCGCGAGGGGTTTGACAGTAAGTGTTTTGAATATTCTTCCCTGACATTGTCGCCATAGCACTTTCTATATAGACAACGTCAGACAGTGCATGAACTTTATATATTTTCATTTCCATGCTTCATAAACATCGACGGCGGGTGCGGCTAGCCAACAGGGGATGCTTACTCCTCCCGGGCACCTGGTCCCACCTCTAGCTTGATAGGGGTTCGTCGATGTTTAATTTTGTGCTCTATTGTGAGTGCTGTTGAGATTATCGTCAGGATCTTCTTTAACTCATTTGTGTCACACTTTTGCCCTTTGCCGTGTGGAGCTCGTGAAAAAGTTCCCCGCGAGGGGTTTGACAGTAAGTGTTTTGAATATACTTCCCTGACATTGTCGCCATAGCACTTTCTATATAGACAACGTCAGACAGTGCATGAACTTTATATATTTTCATTTCCATGCTTCATAAACATCGACGGCGGGTGCGGCTAGCCAACAGGGGATGCTTACTCCTCCCGGGCACCTGGTCCCACCTCTAGCTTGATAGGGGTCCGTCGATGTTTAATTTTGTGCTCTATTGTGAGTGCTGTTGAGATTATCGTCAGGATCTTCTTTAACTCATTCGTATGGCGGCTTCGCCTAGCATACAAAGCAGGCCGCTAATAGCGCTACACCACGGTGACAACCCTATAAAGAGTTGTTCCTATGACGTCCATATGAATACGGCCCACTCAGCACACACCGGGAGTGAAGAATTCGTTGTTGTTTGAATTTGATTGCACTTAGGCTGATCCGAGGCAGTGGACCCTGTCCTTTATCGACCAGCGGACACCCAAATAGGTGCAGATTTTATATATAAAGTCGGTAAACTCCGTACGGCGGCTTCACCTAGCATACAAAGCATGACAACCCTAAAATTATTTTAGAATTTTTAAATCATTATAGTTATTCTTAGGGTTGTCGCCGTGGCGTATCGGTATGAGCGGCCTGCTTTGTATGCTAGGCGAAGCCGCCGTACGGAGTTTACCGACTTTTGACATATGTAACGGGTTTTTCATTCTTTTTTTGCTGCATGATAGAGAAATTATGTATGATGGGAAGGGGGAGGGTATATGCACATAAATGTTAAGCTAAGGGTAAAATATAGGTGCATGGAACCGATAACTTGAATACGGGTCAACGGTTTTCATGAAATTTGTAAATTGTGATCAGACTTTAAAGGGGAAGCCGCCTTTTTATTTTCAGGTTCATCCAATTTGTGGTTACGCAGGTATGGGACTTAGAATTTTAAAATACTGTGAAAATATACTAGAACAGGTAAAATTCTTTAAACATCTATTTTTTTTTTGGTCGCATAATCGAGAAATTATGTGTAATGGGAGGGGGGTATATGCACTGTATGTTAAACCAAGGGCAAAATAAAGGTGCATGGAACGCAATAACTTGAATATACGTCAACGAATTTTCATGATATTTGTACATTGTGATAAGACTTTGGAGAGGAAGCCGCCTTTCGATTTTCAGGTTCATCCGATTTGTCTTTGGAAATTGTACAAAATTTATGGTCAACTTCTATTAAAATACGGACCCATACAAGCAACAGAGTATATCACATTTAGTATTTCACAACCTGCATTTTATGGTGACATAATTCACAAGTTAAGAAGGATCAAAAGTAGGCAAAATAACCATCGAAATTGTGTTTGAATCATGACAAATATGGATAATGACCATGTATAAAGCACAAAATCGATAATTCAAAAAGTCAGAAACCGAAGGCATACAAAATCAGGATAAAACAGGAACCAAAGCAAACAAACAAAAACCTCGACCATATGAAAAGAAGCGAACTCCCGATATGTGAGTGAGACCATCATACGCCCTTTATATCGTGGATATGATCCTTGAGTTACCCGACGGGCATTTGACTCGGTACTTGACCAATCTACAGCTTGTACCTGTGCATTCTTAACAGCAATTCTCTGTAAGAACCAAAGAATTTCAATGACATGTTGGCACGGCATGTCATAGATTTTAGAGATTTTTGGTATGGAAGTTCAATATGAAGTACTAGTATGTAAATCAACCCCAGTTTTTTTTTCAAAAGGTTGTCGTTACAATGGTAACCGAGTCTGAAGTTTCAAAAATCGAGAAAATTTATACGACAAGGCATATTTGTAGATTTCGCTACCATGGAAACAGGTACTTTTTTAATCTGAAATTGTTTTGATTATTTTCTTTCTATCCTTATCATTATGCATATGAGTAAATTATTTTACATTCATCGCAGATGCCTTTTGTATAAAAGATGAAAAATTGTGTCAAAACAGGGTATCAAAAGGCTCTATTTTGGGCACTTAAAAACCTTTTTTTTTTTTGCTTGTTATTACTGATTTACAAGGTTGAAAATTTCATAAAAGCACGAATTTTTGAAGTCCAAATTCTACTTATCCATTCAGTATCTTCTTTGAACTATACATTTATACAAAAAATTAATTGGGTTAATTTGTTTTTATATGCAAAGCAGCATTGAATTTAGTTGCTATGGCAACAATCGGCTGAAAGGTTTCCATGCGATAATTTAAAAATGTAATCAAACTATCTGCGCATGATATTGGAACAGAAGTTCATGTATACATCAATCAATGGCGTTTTAATATAAAGATGACCTTGACAATATTTGAAGGTCACCCACTGCATTTCAAAGGTCATTAAACTTTAAGTGACCAGATTTGACGAAAATCCTGATTTTTCATGAGATGAAGGTGCAATATTTTAGAAACCTTGAAATATTGATCTTAAGAGTAATTTGCCATAAAATGATAGATCTATAACCAATTTCTTAGAACTATTGATAACGTTTCTTCACATCTTTGAATATCTAAAAGAAAGGAGGGGATCTCCAACAACACCAGGTTGCAGCACCCACAGCAAAATCCCAAAACACCCATGCAAAAAACACAGAACAGATACCCACAGAAAGAGACGCAAAAGGGACAAGGAACACCAACTCACAACATAGAAACATAAAAGACTACACATAAACCAACGAGACCAATGGGCAACCGGTGCCGACTTAGGACGGCCATCTGCCAAGTAAATAGCAGACGGTGTGGTTATCCTGGATTACGTGCGCACAACCCTCTCACTTCTCCAGTTACCTAGAGGTCTCGAAGAACGTACAAATGTGGTGTAAAACAACCTCCTCACTGTAAGATGACGTCACACAAACAAGACCGCGAAACGCAGAGGCCCCAGAGACACAGATGAATATGTAAATGGATATAAAAAGAGGGCATGCGTAATACAGTCCGTGCTCTGCCGGCTGTAGCGAGCTCATGTATGTAATCACCCGAGGAGTCCGACTGACATTCAGAGAGGACAGGTGGTCGGGGCCCTGTCTTCTCTAAAGAGGTTTGGACAGGGCCCGTCATGGAGTCCCGTCGTCACAGTCAGTCAGAGTGCAAGTCTTAAGAATGCGCTCGTACAAGACTGTATATTGGTCAAGTACCAAGCTTAGTGTCCGTCTGGTGACATTAGGATCATATCCACGGTATAAAAAGCGTTTGATGACTCTGACGCATTTTCGATACATATGCTGTCTACCTTTGATCCTTCTTATTTTGTTAATTATGTCACCATAAAATGCAGGTTGTGAAATACCTAAAGTAATATACTCCGTTGCTTTTATGGATCCGAATTTCAAAAGAAGTTGATCATAATTTTTGTAAAATTTCCAGAAAGTCTTTACTAGTTTGTGAAAGCGAAAACCTTGACCTAAAAGTTTCTTTGTAATTTGCAGATTTCTATTATGAAAATCCAAAACATCAGTACATGCTCTAGCATACCGGATGAGCTGTGAAATATAGATACCGTATGACGGTAATCTAGGGACATCACCGTCAAGCCAGGGAAAATTTACTATGTTGAATCCAAAATCATCTCTTTTGTCATACACACTTGTATGAATTTCTAAATTCTTGGTGAGTATTTTGATAAAAAATGGACGAAATATGTATTTTCTTGTGTTTTTTGACGGAAAATATTTTCCTATTGAATTGCTACAGTTCAATAGATATAGATTTTGAAGTTTTTCTCTCTTATATTTATGTACTTTCATAATAAATATGACCTATGAAAATATTCAAATAAAGAAATCATTAAAATCGGTAACAAAAAATTTAAAGAATTCAAAATTTTTTGCAAAATTTGAGTCTCAAAGTAGAAATGACCTTGAAAATCAAGCCAATGACCTTGAACATTTTAATTGTTATTATGTAAAAGATTTAAGTCATATCTAAACATGTACACATTTTGATAATCTTATGTAACTCTAAAGAGGAATAAAATCAATTTCAAAGATAATATGAAACAAGCAAAAATGTCTAATGTTGCCATGGTAATGGTATTTAGCGACAAATTTAGGTTAACTCTTAAATAGCCCACTCCAATTTTTCGTTCATTTTATTTGCCAATAAACACATAATTTCCTTGATGAAAATCACCGATCTCCTATAGGTGCCTTATGTGATATTTAAGATTGAAAATGGTAAAAAAAACACACACACACTAAATTGGCCCTTATTTTCACCTCTATTTTTCGCTTCGTTTTAACTGATTTTGGCTTAATACATTAAGTATATGTGTGAGTGCGTTCAACCATTCCAGTCTCTGGTTACCTTTTTGTGTTTAAAAATCTCTTCAATGTTAAGCCCCGGTCAAACTGCACTCCACGTCCAAATCACGTTCAAAACTCTGCTGGACGTGGTCGTACGTGGTATTTTATGCCATGGTTGTGCTTTCTATGGGGTATGACCGCCGGCGTCTGTTCCACTGCTGAAACACTACCTAAGCACGGCTTACCAAGTCCAAACACGTCTAAGGCTAAAAGCGTTCGTGATAAGATGCTATTCACACGCTATCATCCGTGATACCATAGCGGAACACCCCTCGAATGACCGTGCTCTGACGTGACAGACCGCTTAAGCTTTCGCGTCTTACCGCGTCTTCCCCAAGTTTTAATCACTATCGGAACACAGATTATCACGTGTGTTTCGCTTGTGTTGCACGTCTTTACCACGTACACCGTCCGTGGTTGTCCGCGGAATAAAATTTTGCGCTGTTCAAAACTTCTTTCCGCGTCCAACGCCGTTCAGATTTTTTACCGCGTCCTACCACGTCTACAACTCGTCTGTAATGCGTCTTAAGAGCGGACAACACCGTCTGCTTCACGGGAGACCTTTATTATGACGTGAATTGGCCGTGATCAAGCCGTAAAGCGCAGTGTGACCAGGCCTTAAGATGACTTCATAAACAAGACAGATGAATTAAAGTTTTTTTTTTAATTTAAGGTCACTCACTCTACTTACCTTTCATTGTTTAAAAATACATTTTGTTTAAATTTTGGAGGCCGTTTTGATATTATGAAGTCTTACATTGTACTTACAAATCCCCTAAGGCAAGGTCCTTTTAATAATGTGGGGGGAGGGGGGACTTGGAGTTTCAAATTTTGCTGAAATGGTGCGACAAAAATAATCTTGCTCTAATGCTTCCTTGTTTATAATCTGAAATTGAAAAATTAAAAAACAAATTCAGCTGCACATTCCTGAAAATTGTATGGCTCGCTTCGCTCGTCGCAATATTAAATCCATTTCCTAAATTTCTAGACTGACTTCGCTCGTCATACATTTCTATGTAAACACAATTGATTTCATTGTACATGTTCTATTTGAAATAATGTCTTATCAGTAATTATACTAATTTACAGTTTTGAGAACAAATAAAATACATGTACCTCTGCAATAATTGATAAAAACAGACATTCCTGTACACAAATACATCTTTTGATAGAAAAAAAAATCTTACTCCAATACTGCAAGAAAACTAAAATTGCCCTGGTACTTGACAAAAATCCCCAAGCCAACACCCCCTTCCCCTTGAATTGAAATTGACCGTTAATAGTAATATTTCTTTCATTGTTTAAACATTTTGTATAATATTTTGCTCGATAAATACTGCATCATTGTACATGTCATATCATACAAAAATTGCAACATCTGCAAAATTTAGTTACTTTAGTATTGTCTTTTTCTAACTTTCCTTTTTTATAAAATGTTAGAAAAAGACAGTATACCTGTTCATCTGAAATTATCTCTTGTATGTGTACACGTGTTTTTAATGTGTATAGCGGTAACTTATAAAGAGATTAGATAAATTGTATGTTATGATTTCATTATTTGATGAACTAAACAAAATGGCGTTTGCCTCGTCAAGAATAGGGGCACAGGAGGTCATTATAAAGTCATGTGACTTATGTGAAGATGACGAGAACGTTAACTGGTTCTGTAAGGACTGTAATCAAAATCTGTGTGACAGATGTAAAAGGTCTCATCTTCGAAGTAATGTTTCAAAGTCACACATCATACTTTCAATTTCCGAAGGATTTGAATTGGGGAAAAGGAATTTATCGAACATTTGTCAAGATCATGACGAACTATTTACCTTTTTTTGCAGAACTTGTGATAGGAACATTTGTTCGAAATGTTTGTCAACGAAACATAAAAAGCATGACTTCGTAGATTTGCGTGAGCGTCAATCTGATGTACAGAAGCAGTTAGATGATGTCATCAAAGAAAAGGAAACAGAAAAGCAGATGATGACAAGAAATTTTGATGATTTGGTTCAGCATGAAATCCAATCAGAGAAGAAAAATAAAGACGAGTGTGCCATAATCAATGACCGAATTAAAGACATTAAAATGGCCGCCCATGAGGAAGGGGGAAAAATCATAAGATCCCTTAATTCAACAAAACAACAGGAAGACAAAGAGGTGAAAGACGGTAAACATAAGATCCAGACCCAGACCGGACTCTATGACAAAGAGATCCAATCCGTACAACAAGAACTCCGACTCCAGACGGCGTCATCATTACACGGCTTCGTCACGGAATCAATGAAAAAACTTAAGTCATTGAAGCCGGTATCTATTGCGATACCAGACAAACAACAATTAGCGTTTGAAGGAGTCGACGGCAATCATATTCGAGAAACGATTGGAAAACTATTTTGATCACAAAAAGTATCGGTAACAGAGAATACTAAAGGCAGAGAAGGAACGAAATGCAACGTGTTTTCAAATTTAGAGATAATCAGAACATTCAACATAGACAGAAATGTAATTTGTTATTCAATGTGTCTTAGCCCTGATGGTTGTATTTGGATTTGTAGTTATAGATACGTGTACAAGATGAGCTCTGACTGCTCTACAGTCCTCCATCAGTTACCTACTAGAATGAGTTATACCTGTGGTTACATAGCGTGTTTACAGTCAGGTGATGCTGTTGTGTCTTACAGTGGAGCGTCCTACGTAGACAGATTCACCTCTAGCGGGAGAAGAGTAGAATTCACAGACCTATCACCGAAGAAAACTCACGATATAGTTGTCAATTACAATGACGAGGTTGCTATCAATGTTGATTTGAGATATTTTATTATATTTTCAAACAAAGGGAAACAACTCAGAAAAATTGAAGTCGATGGCGGAATAACAACATTTTGCACAGACAGAGAAGGACACATTATCGTTGCACACAGGGGATTATCAAACCTTACAATACTAGATTACAGGAATGGAGCAGTCATAAAATCATGGGAAGTTTCCATATCCGACATAAAACGTCTTACATGTGACAGATATGGAAACGTTCTAGCCACGAACATGGGGGAAAATGTTTATTTCTTCAGCAAAAACGGAGATGTCCAGGAAACTTTCACAGTGGACTGTAATGGAATCATTGGAATCTGTGTTAATCAGGACGATCATTTGTTGATACTGATGGTTACGAAGCGTAAATTCGAAATAAAAGTTACGAACTACTAGGAGTAAGAACAGATAACAAACAATCGTTCCGATGAAGTCACTTACGCTCAGTTTATAACAACTTGGTGCACCATTTCTTATTGTGGATATGAGTGATCATTGAAAATTCAAAAGTCAGTTATTTCATTTTTCAAATAGAGGACGTAATGTGGTTATTTTGTTAAATATCTTGCTTGCTAAAAATATCAATACCTTGATCTATGTCCTTGTTTGTATCTGTTTGCTGTATGCGCCTTATTATAATTATAATTCATTTCTTATCAAACTTGTTGCGTGCTGTGTTCTTACTTGTTCAATGTATAGCTCATATACTGTATATATTTAAAAATTTCTGTTCAGAAATTTACAAATATGGCATCGGGTTACAAAATCAGTGATTGAAAGTACCCAGTAAAACAATTCTACTGATGATAATGAACTTTCATTTCTTTCATTGAAAATTATTTGCCCTTAAAATATGCCATTGAAAATATACAATTTTCTTTTTAACGAAAGATTTTCTATCAATTACTAATAAACAATTATTTGTTTCTTTTTAAGATACTTCCTTTCAGGTATGGTAACTGCTTCAATTGAGATACCGCCGCTTTGCAACCTACCTCAAAATATAGTGCTTTTTCTAATCTTAGAATTTTCTGTCTGACACATGCAAAATGCAAGGACAAGGATATTATCCTTCTTGAAAAAAAATTCAATTTCATATAAAGTAAATGCATCACAAAAAATCAACGATACATTTCTTGCTTTCACTGCACGTTGGTGGCGTAATAATATATTACTTCTGATAAGAGTTGTCTTCCTTATATTAAGACGAAACGATGAGAAACGAAAGTAGAAACAAAGCACAATCTTGTTGAAAGAAATAGGAAAATCTGGTAATTGAGATGAGAATTTTTAGAAATTACCAGCAATAATAAACTTAAAGTTTCGCTGGAACTGCTAGTACATGCTTCCGCTCTGTGATCAAATATATGGTAGACTGTCAGTAACTTAGACATGCATGCATGGTCTTTTTAGTTTCTATAGAACCAAAAGGGTTAATTAATTAAAGACGCTGCTCCAGGTTTAAGTCATGAGAAAAAAATTGTAATTTAAAGTATACCAGTTCTAGTAAATATAAACAGTTTGTGCTGTTTATAGAACTATTTGAGCACATAGAAATGAATAATTTATTTCTATTATTAAGCTTCAAATCCTATGTAAATAAAATCATCATCATTAAAATACCTAACAATAAAATGATTCAACATTCATCTGCTGACTATAAATTTTGAAAAGAAGTATCTCTCAGGACCTTCAGTCCTTTGATTTTTCAAATATCCTGACATGTGTACTTAAACGAAGAAAGCAAATGTACGAAGATAGGAAGGTGTTAGCTCTTTGTACCATTTAGTATCTTCCTGTTATAATTTTCAATAAACTAAAAGCATGAAAAATGTTTCTTGATTCATTTTTTTCCTTTTATGAGAATTGATTGGATAGAAAAAATGTAAATAAACATTCAATCATAAATCATATTGGAGAAGGATATCGGTGGAATACCCGGATTATGTCGCACACCCTCTCACTTACACGGATAAAGAGAAGTCTTAAATATCCGAAACACGTGTCTAGTACAACAAAATTGGTACTTTAGAACATATATTTCAATAATGACAATAATGTCGAAGGGTTCCAACTCTCTACCTTCTTGAAGAAAATTCCAAACCCATTTACATGCACGAGACACGTGTTTCGAATATTAAATTCAGTGATGCTTTCAGCGGAGCCACCAAAAATAATTTCAGTAGCGCCCTCTTCTATAATGTACTTCTGTAATGTACAATTGCTTTTTTATAGCTTTCTTATTGTAAGCTGATAACAAAACAAACATACAGTAAAAGACAGTGACCTTTGAAAGTACATGTACAAACAAAATGTGTAAATGGATATCTAAAGCAAAGTCAATAAAGAAAGTCCATGTTCCACAAGCGAGCGCAATAAAAATTACTTGAGATGTCCGACAACCTTAATTTAGGGACTAGTAATCGTTACAAAGTTTTCTCTGACTAGATTTGAATAGATCATCATGGATTTCCGTTGTCACAATTTGCCCAGTGTGCCTTGATAATAATAACGTACACGGCTTCAGTGCTAAACTTAAGATTCCTTTGATAATTTTCTGATATTTCCTCGGTTAAAAGAGGCAACCAACTGCTCCATTTGATTAAAGTTTGACATGCTTTTGATGGAGATTAAGGCACCGTAACATCAAGCACAGAAATTCAAAGTTAAACATACTCTGATGCTGGAATTGTGCTGCATTTCGAACTACATTGTGTATTATGAGAACGAATTTTGTCAAATTTCCGGAACTTTCAAGCCTATTACAATAAAAAACTTCAATGGATCTACAACACAACTAGGTTGAGGTACCCCCTGAAATGGATCGAAAATACCCCATGTGAAAATACATAATAGACAATAAATAAGAGACACAATGTTAAACGTTTTCAAATTCAATAGCATCATCTAAGATCAGATAAATTTGCAGCATGGACCAGACATGCACGTTTTGGGTACTCAACCCACGTCAGTGATCCTCAATCTACAAACAATTGAATGTTGCCAAAGAGTTTGAAAATTATTATGTCCAAAACTGTACCGAAAGACGTAGCAGAACATGTTCAGTCTCCATGGCCGCAATGCAACATCAACCGCTACACATAAACCAACGGAAAAAAATTATAAGTAATACATCTCCCTCAATGCATTAGGTATGTATTTTGATAGCTCTTTGACACATATTTTAGGTCAAGTTAAGATTTTCGCTATTCATATAAAATTATTTACTTTTTGTAGTCCCTCGCTGATGGAATTGTCATTGCTGATGAAACATTTGTTGATTGGTGAATGAAAGTCGAGCACAAAACCCAAATGCTATGACACAAGGAACTAACACTTACAGTACACCGACAGTAATACTATGACACTAGGAACTAACACTTACAGTACATCGACAGTAATACTATGACACTAGGAACTAACACTTACAGTACACTGACAGTAAAACCAACCTAACGCTTGAATAATAAATTGAAATAATATCCTACTGTCCACGCAGCTAACTCAGAAATCGAAAAATCGAAGTTTTCTCTACTTTGTCGGCATATTTTCCGATTCAAATTTATATAGGGGGATATATCTCGAACTCTCATAACTGACGGTGTATGCTTTATGTTTGTAGGACCAATACTATGCTCAAAGTGAAAGAAAATAGTTTTAGATGGGGAAATTTCTATGTTAATTTTAGCTTGACGTAGTCGACGTTCTCATTAGACTGAGTGTTAAACATCGTCGACGTCGCGCTAAAATTAACATAGAAAACTCCCTATCTAAAACTATATTTTTTCACTGTGAGCGCAGTATTTATCGTAGGTACATATATCATACATCGTTAGTCATAAGAGTTCGAGATCTATCCCCTATGTAAATTTTAATCGCAAAACTTGCCGACAAAGTTGAGAAAACGTCCATTTTCCCATTTCTGAAGTGAGCTGCGCGGACAGTACATTCCCTGGTACTGTGTAGTGTATATGAAAAGAAAGGTGCATACATCACTAAATATTATCATATGTTTAGCGGTAACTTTATCGGTCACTCCGTATAGTTTAAAAGTCCTTTCTATGCGATAACCAGTTTTAAAATAATCGATTTAAAGGGCAAAATG
Source organism: Pinctada fucata (assembly GCA_028142955.1). Taxonomy (NCBI): domain Eukaryota; kingdom Metazoa; phylum Mollusca; class Bivalvia; order Pterioida; family Pteriidae; genus Pinctada; species Pinctada fucata. The sequence continues at coordinate 34,136,103 of AP027112.1, read as the reverse complement.
TAGGACAATAAAAAACAAGAATTACTAGTACTGCATCGTTGTGTTTAGCAGAACAGGATGATTAAAAAATTTTTGATGAATAATTCCGTTTCAGACGCAGTAATATCTGAAGAAATATGATGGACGCAGAAAGTATTGGAAACAGATAATGTTATTGGAACAGACGGATCGAACAATATGGAAATCAATGTTTTATCAAATATAGAGACGACAGAAAAGTTTAATTTGAACAGAATTAAAGATCCTTACTCTATTTGCCATTGTACCGATGGCAGTATTTGGATCGGTGGTTATGGATATGTGTACAAGATGAGCCATGATTGCTCTACGGTCCTCCATCAGATAAACACAAGGGATGACATGTGCTGTAACTACATAGCTTGTTTACATTCAGGTGATGCTGTTGTTTCTTATGGTCACAAAGAGTACATAGACAGATTCACCTCTGACGGGAGAAGAGTGGAATTCATAGACCTATTTCCTGGGTCGACTCATGATATTGCCGTCAATAACCATGATGAAGTTTTTGTCAATGTTGACTTCGAATCAATTGTCGTATTGTCAAAGGAAGGGAAGAAAATCAGAGAACTGAAAATAATTGGTGGAGTTCAAACATTCAGTATAGACAGAGACGGGTACATTATTGTTGCACATCGAGGCTCAAGTATTACGCGATTAGATAGTATAAGTGGAGAAATGATAGTATCATGGGCCGTTCCCGTGTTCAACATAGAACGTCTTACATGTGATAATTTTTGCAATTATCTTGCCACAAATAGGAAGAAGGATATCTATTTCTTCAGCAAGAATACAGAAGATAAGAGAACTTTCACTTTAGAATGTGATATGATCAGAGGGATAAGTTTGGATCAAGAGAGTCATTTACTGATACTAATTAAAGGAAATAATGAATTTCAGATAATAAAAATTAGGTATTTAAGTTATTTGGAGTAAGAAAAAAAATATGTACAGTTCAAAATAATATAGGGCAATGAAATTTTCTGTTCCACGAAAACACATTTATATATTTCTTTATTGTATTTCACTCGTTTCACAAAGGACAATGATACTGTACGAGATTATTCATTATTAGAGATGGACGCGTGATTCTGTCTTAATTGTACTCTGAAATTATACATTAAATATATCTGACGCTTTGTGGCAGGGGAATCATACCTTGAGTTTATTTTACACCACTATCGTGCGTTCTTCGAGACCCCTTGGGAACCGGGGTTGTGCGCTCGTAATCCGGATAACTAAACCATTAGCTATTGGCGTAGCAGATTGCCGTATAAGTCCGCACTGGTTGCCAATTGGTCTCGTTGGTTTATGTGTGGACTTTTTGTGCTCGATGTTTCTGTGTTGCTTTTGTATTCCATGTCCCTTTTGAGTCTCTTGCTGTGGGTGTCTGCTCTATGTTTTTGCATAGTTTGCCTTGGTGTATGGCTGTGAGTACTGTAACCAAGTATTGTTGGAGATCCGCTCCTTTCTTGGAAGTGTCAAAACATAATATTTAGATATTCGACATGCCATTCTACAAATGAGTTAAAGAAGGTACTGACGATAATCTCATCAGCACTCACAATAGAGCACAAAATTGAGCATCGACTAATCCCTAGCAAGCTAGAGATGGGACCAGGTACCCGAGAGGAGAAAGCATCCCTTGTTTGGCTAGCCGCCCCACCGTCGGTGTTCACGCACGAAAATGAAAATAATATCTAAAATGCATGCACTGTCTGAGGTTATGTCTATATAGAAAATGCTATGGCGACCATGTCAGGGAAAAATATTCAAAACACTTACTGTCAAATCCCTCGCGGGGAACTTTTTTACGAGCTCACCATGGCAAAGGTCATAAGTGTGACACAAATGAGTAAAAGAAGATCCTGACGGTCATCTCAACAGCGCTCACAATAGAGCACAAAATTGAGCATCGACGAACCCTTAGCAAGCTAGAGGTTGGACCACGTGCCATTTAAATAAACATTAAAAAGTACCAATCAGTTACTCACAAATTCATATGACATCAATCTCTTTATCGAAGACATAGTAAAAGAAAAAAAAATCGTTCGCAGCACTAGTGGACTTTGAATACATCGTTCTAGATACGTATGTTCGTTGATTCATCTGTATACAGTGATCAGAAGTACCATTATTTGAAATTGCATTGCACGGAGAAAATCACAAATCAAAAGACCTTCCTATTAACAAATTAATTTCTGTTACCTCATAAGAAAATATAGATATTTAATGTTCATAAGGAATAAAAGAAGTTGATTCATTTATAAGAGATCAAAGAAACGAATCTTATATTTCTTCTGTTGATGCAGGTATCAACCGAAACATTTGACGGAAAACTGCATCAAAGCGTGTAGTCCCCGTTCTAGCTATATGTCGTAAGTTCGGAGGAGGGGTGAGCATTGATACAACTCCCCCCCCCCCCCAACGAAAACAATTTATGACATGATTTATGTCATGATTCAAACAGCCAACTATCGTCTGTCTCTCTATCTTTGGAATAAGGACCACTCTGAGAAAATACTACATGTACAATTCATTTTTCAGTAAGTAGAAAATAAATAGTACCCTTGAAATTTTAATCTAAAAGTCAACAATTCGTATTTTCAGCTACGAGTTTATTCGTGTTTGAGGGAATCCCCGGTTCTAAAAAATAGTGCCATAGATACACCTCCGTGAAAAATTTTGTTGATCGATGTATCAGAATCTTCGTTTCTTGAAAATAACAATGGAAATTACATGATTAATGTTGCATTAGAATAGGGTTACTCATTCCCATACCATAGGCGCCAGATTCCTAGAAAAAAATTAAAAAACACATCTTAACCTCCCGTTTCTCTTCTCTTTACTATTTCCTTATAGGATAGAGAAGAGCAAGGGCGTTATAGATGGGTTATAATTTTCTCTCTAGGAATCTGGTGCCTGTGGCCCATACAGGTACATATGAACTAGGCACTAACTAGTCGATGACATTCAGGACAAAATCTAAAAGACCCCTATTTACCATATAACCAAATATTTTCGCGATGTACTAATTTTCGTTATAATCGCGAGTGATATAGAATCTCGAAAAGTTGTTCTCCCCAAAATGTGTTAAGGTTTATCATAAAGTGTTAAATCTGTTGTTCATATTGTACATGTGTCATTCTTCTTCATCCCATTAAACGTTATGAGGAGTGAATTGAGTGAATTCTTATGATAGAACTTACTGAAACTTAAATAAAGGGTACAAAACAATAAAATCATATGATCAAAATCAGGATAAAACATGAACCAAAGCAAAAAAATTAAAACCTCCACAACACGAAAAGAAGCGAACTCCCAAAATGGGAGTGAGACCAGGTGCCCAGGAAGAGTAAGCATCTCCTGCTTGCATGCAACACCCGATTTAAATTCGGTAGAGTTGTCACATCCGGTTGCTACCATTTCGGAAGATACAAGTTTATTAGGTGGTTTGATGGTTCAAATGGTCAAAGACAGAATATCATCCACCATTCTGGAGAGTGGGACATCCCAATGTATGACGAGTTCCCCATATCGACCATAGAACTTCCTCAATGACGAGGTTAGTCGGTCACAAACGTATCCCTGACTGAGAAGCTTATCTAAAAGACGCCAAGCTCTCAGAACAAAATCTGTATATTTGGTACATGCTCTGGAATACGTCATAAGCTGGCGATGAAGGGATGTTGCCCATTGGCCTCGTTGGTTTATGTGTAGTCCTTTGTGTTTGATGTTTCTGTGTTGTGCGTTGACGTTCCTTGTCCCGTATGCGTCTCTTTCCGTGCTTGTCTGCTTTGTGTCTTTGCATTGGGTGTTTTGCTGTGGGTGCTACAACCTGGTATTGTTGGAGATCCCCTCCTTTGTATTGCTACTCAGAAAAGGAAAGATTAATGTTAAGGTATCCGTAGTACAAATTAATATCAAGAGTATTATATATTTAGAATCGTGGCATATTTTTACCTAAATATACAAAGTACAACATAAAAATGTTTCTATCATCAAACGTCAACATGTCGATCGTCGCTCAAGCTACGGAAACTATCGAGACACTGCCGATGATTACCGAGATAATTCTAACACTGTTTAGATAGATGAGACGTCAGCAATATCTCAATTTCTACATTGGGTACGTTAAAGAAAGGAGGGAATCTCCAACAACACCCGGTTGCACTACCTAGAGCAAAACCCAAAAACACAAAATGCATACCACAGAGCAGACACGAACAGAAAGAGACGTACATGGTTCAAGGAACACCAAATCACATCATAGAAACATCAAACACAAATGACCACACATAAATAAACGAGACCACTGGGCAACCGGTGCCGACATAGGACGGCCATCTTCCATGCAAGTAGCAGACTGTGTAGTTATTCGGATTACGTGTGCACAACCCTCCCACTTTTCAGATTACCCAGGGGTCTCGAAGAACGCACAATAGTGGTGTAAATAACCTCCTCGCTATAAGATGACCATACAAACAGACAACATGACGCAGGGGCCTAAGAAACACACACATTGATATGTAAATGTATATAAAATAGAAGGCGTACGAAATACAGTCCGTGCTCTGCCAGCTGTAGCGAGCTCATGCATGTTATCAGCCTATGAGTCCGACTGAAATTCAGAAAGTACAGTGATCGAGCCCTGTCTTCTCTCCCACGTGGAGTCCTAACGTCACAGTCAGTAAGAGTGCAATTATTAAGAATGCGCTGATACAAGGCTGTAGATTCGTCTAGTACCAAGTCAAGACTCTGTCTGGTAACAGAAGGATTATATCCACTTTACAAAAGGCGTTTGCCCGAATGACGGTAATCCAGGAACATCAACGTCAAGTCAGGGAAAAATTGTTGAATCCAAAATCATCTCTTTTGTCATAAACACTCGTATGAATCCTCCATAAACAAGATATATTTCAGAGAGGATTGGTGGTCTGTTCTTAAATCATGCTATTGAATTTGAAGACGTTTAACATTCAATAGCATGATTTAAGAACAGATGAATTTGCAGCGTGGAACAGAGATGCACGTCCCTCGTCACTGATCTAAACAATGTAATATGACCAAAGAGTGTGAAAATTATTATGTATATATAAGTATTTGTATAGACGATTGATCTTAAACTAAAGTTGATACGTAGTAACGTTTTCAAATGATTATGGTGTTAGAGAGAAACTCCAACGAAATGCACATGGCAATCAGATGAGTTAAAGAAGATCCTGACGATAATCTCAACAGCACTCACAATAGAGCACTATGTTGAGCATCGACGGACCCCTAGCAAGCTAGAGGTGGGATCAGGTGCTCGGGAGGAGTAAGCATCCCCTGTTGGATGGAACTGAAAGGATCAACAGCTAAAACCAGAAAAAAACAAAGCTAATTGTCGTGCCACATTATACGAGATGCGACCAATAACTGACTTCTTATTTGTATCAAGTGGCATTTGTATGTTTGCCTTATATGATGTTTTCGTCTTTTTTTGAATATTCAATTCTGATGGCCTGGTTCATAATGTTTGATTTTAGGCTTTCGATCTTGTTAGAAATCACCATTCTTTGTAAAGAATAGACTTAATTTATCTTGACATTCGAACATCTATCTTGATATAAATACTGCTCAATTGTTAAACGTCTTTAAATTCAAAAGCATCATTTAAAACCTGATCAATTTACAGCATGGACCAGACATGCACGTTTCGGGTACTAAACCCTCGTCAGTGATCCTCAGTCTAAACAATGTAATATGGCCAAAAAATATGAAAATCATTATGTCCAAAAATGTACCAAAAGACGTAGCAGAATGGGTGGGATATGATGCTACAGGACCCACGTTTTAGAAATTTCAAGAAATTTTGTAACAGAAAATTTCAAATGCGTTGAAGAGACACACAATCAACCGAAGTTGATCGAACTTGGTTACATGTGCCCTCGGGGACTCTTGGTCCACCAGCAGTGACACTCACCAAGTAGTTCAAATGTTAAACGTCTTTAAATTCAATAGCATCATTTAAAACCTGATCAATTTACAGCATGGACCAGACATGCACGTTTCGGGTACTAAACCCTCGTCAGTGATCCTCAGTCTAAACAATGTAATATGGCCAAAAAATATGAAAATCATTATGTCCAAAAATGTACCAAAAGACGTAGCAGAATGGGTGGGATATGATGCTACAGGACCCACGTTTTAGAAATTTCAAGAAATTTTGTAACAGAAAATTTCAAATGCGTTGAAGAGACACACAATCAACCGAAGTTGATCGAACTTGGTTACATGTGCCCTCGGGGACTCTTGGTCCACCAGCAGTGACACTCACCAAGTAGTTCAAATGTTAAACGTCTTTAAATTCAATAGCATCATTTAAAACCTGATCAATTTACAGCATGGACCAGACATGCACGTTTCGGGTACTAAACCCTCGTCAGTGATCCTCAGTCTAAACAATGTAATATGGCCAAAAAATATGAAAATCATTATGTCCAAAAATGTACCAAAAGACGTAGCAGAATGGGTGGGATATGATGCTACAGGACCAACGTTTTAGAAATTTCAAGAAATTTTGTAACAGAAAATTTCAAATGCGTTGAAGAGACACACAATCAACCGAAGTTGATCGAACTTGGTTACATGTGCCCTCGGGGACTCTTGGTCCACCAGCAGTGACACTCACCAAGTAGTTCAAATGTTAAACGTCTTTAAATTCAATAGCATCATTTAAAACCTGATCAATTTACAGCATGGACCAGACATGCACGTTTCGGGTACTAAACCCTCGTCAGTGATCCTCAGTCTAAACAATGTAATATGGCCAAAAAATATGAAAATCATTATGTCCAAAAATGTACCAAAAGACGTAGCAGAATGGGTGGGATATGATGCTACAGGACAATATCATATCATTTAAGCGCAAACAGTGACTCAAACTTTTTATCTTTTATTAATTTATATCTATATATTTACATATGAATTGTGTTACCCTTTTATGCAAGTATATATAGCTCTTTCTTTGTATTTTCCAATATGACACATTGACGCACGTGTGTCTTGACGTTCATAGCCGCATTGCATTTCAATAGAATGCACATAAAACATTTACCGTGGATTCCCCTTTTATTGCAACCACAGGGATTTATCACGCTAATAACGGTTTCACTATTTACTATATGTGTTAGTATTTACATAACACATAAAGTAAATAGAGATGTTAGTATATATAACACATATAGTAAAAAGAGAAACCGTTTTTAGCGTGATAAATCCCTGTGATTGCAACTATATCGTGATATATCAGTTTGGATAGTTTAAAGAGCTTTAATCATTACTAAAAAGTGAACGGAATTCTTAAAAGCCATTTTGTGATATTGCGTTTTGAACCAAGTGTCTTTATCATTGTGCTGTATCTGACCATCAAGACGGATTTGTTTGGCGTTTGACAGAATAAGTCACTCGTATACCTACGATTTATGATGGAAAAGAATAGAATACCTATAGATTACATTATTCATTTTACAGAATGAAGATTAAGTGATGCGTTTCTTTTTTTTTGTTGTCTATAGATTGATCTTATCCACAATGTGATCTATAAGATGAATAAACATTTAATCATATAAAATCTGAATGAGGTATAAAACAATCAATCTAAAATCCCTTGTGTCACAATAACCCGCGTTACCTTATGAATGAAATAAGATTTTCAGCCAAGAGAATAAGATGGCGTTTGCCTCGTCCGAAATAGGGACACAAGCGGCAAAACTGATACAGTGTGACTTATGTGAAGATAATGAAATTGCGAATTGGTTCTGCAAGGATTGTGATCAAAACTTATGTGACAAATGCAAAAGATCACATCTTCGCAGTAATGTTTCCAAGTCTCACAACGTACTTGCGATTGACGAAGGATTTGAAATGGGAAAAAGGAATATATCAATCTTGTGTTCGGATCATGGCGAGCTATTTACATTCTTTTGTAGAACTTGTCAGGTTAACATTTGCTCTAAATGTTTATCAATGAAACACAAAATGCATGATTTCGTTGGTTTATCTGAACTTGAGTTAGAAATAAAGAAACAGTTAGAAGACGTCATCAAAGAAAAGAAAATAGAGAAGCAGAAAATGGAAAATAATTACCATGATCTGGTTCAGCATGAAAGCGACTCAGAGATTTACTTGAAGGAGCAGTATTCAACCATCGATGGCCGAATTAATGCCATTAAAATGACCGCTGACGAAGAAGGAGAGAAGCTTAAAAAGTCCATTTCTTCAGAAATCAGTCAACAAGACAAAGAGGTCGAAAAAGGTAAACATAAACTACAAACTCAGACCGTGCTCTATGACGACGTGATCCAAACAATTCAACAAGAACTTTCTCTTCAGACAGCGTCAACGTTAAATATCTTCGTCAAAGAATCAATCACAAAACTCAAATCATTAAAGCCGACGTCAATTACTATTCCAGAAATAAAATATCATTTTCCTAAAGAAACAGTAGATAGAAATGAAATCAGAGAAATGGTCGGAAGAGTGCGAGAAAAGCCGATCATTGATGTAGATAAAATAGAGATTACCAGTACTATTAATCTGAAAACATTGGGGAGTTTGTTTTCTATGTGTCTCAGTCCTGATGGCAGTATTTGGATTGGTGGAAGTGGAGTGGTGTGCAAGATGAGCTCTGATTGTTCTGCAACCCTCCGTCAGATACCTGCAAGGGGTTCTTATTCATGTGGTTACATAGCGTGCTTACTGTCAGGAGATGCTGTTGTCTCTTACGGTTCCACAGAGTACATAGATAGATTCACATCTGATGGGAGCAGAATAGAATTTTCAAGCCTTTCACCTGGGGTAAGTTACGATATAGCCGTAAATAGTGATGACCAAGTTGTTATTAAGGTTAACAAAACAACGATTGTCATATTATCGAATGAAGGAAAGCGATTCAGAGAATATAAACTTGATGGTGACATTAGAGCTTTTAGCACTGATGGAAACATAATTTTTGCACGGAAGGGATCAGGATTCCTCGAGATACTAGATGGAAGAAGTGGAAAACACATAGCAAATTTGCATGTTACATTGTCAGACATCGAATGTCTAACACATGATAGCTATGGTAACCTTCTATCAGCGAATGGAAAGAAAAATATTTACATAGGCTACAAAAATAGATGTAGAAGAACTTTCACTATAAAATGCGATGATATCATCGGAATCTGTGTGAATAAAGATGACAATTTGTTGATTCTTATACATATCAAGAAAAAATGCGAACTTCGTGTTGCGAAGTACTTGGGATGAGGATAGAGAGCTTAAACTTGCGCTGGTATTTAGTCAGTGATTTTCAGACTCAAACTCAGTTCTTTCATTTTTTCTTTTATGATAAAATTTTACATCATGACATACGCTATGTTAAAATTAGATATTTTTATTTGAGAAAAAGAGTGCGGGGTTAAGTTTTCAATTAAGTATCTTGTGTTATAAAAATGTGAAATAGATTATCCGTTCTTCGAGACCTCTGGGTAATTGGAGAAGTGAGAGGGTTGTGCGCACGTAATCCAGGATAACCACACCATTTGCTACTTGCGTGACAAATGGCCGTCCAAAGTCGGCACCGGTTACCCATTGGTCTCGTCGGTATATGTGTAGTCTTTTGTGTTTGATGTTTACATGTCGTGTGTCTCTTTTCCGTCTCGTGCTGTACTCGTCTTTTGTGTTTTTGCATCGGGTGTTTTGGTGTTTTACTGTTGATGCTGCAACAGGGTCTTGTTGGAGATCTCCCTTCTATTACATACACACACACCCACTATGATGTTATAATCGCAATTCGAACGAATCAGCTTATGAAATCGCCTGTTGTATATAACATTACTAAGAATACCTATCTAAAGAATATCGAAATTGAATATATTCATTTTGTTTATATTTTCTATGTTCCTAGCTTTGGAAATTAGGTAGTAGGTACTTAAAATGTTTAAGTTGGAATAGGTTAATATTACGAAATTACCGCCTCTTGATTAAACATTGAACTTTTGATTTTTCACTGACAATTGAAAAACATATTTTTTATAGAAAAAATTGAACTTATGCATATTTGATCCTTTTCCATCACTTAGAAAAACGACTTACAAGATGTTAAGTTAAGTCTGTGGGTCCGTAACATTTCAAGGAATCAACATTTATTCCAAAACAGATGGGCAAAATGTTCGAAATCATTTTTCATTATACATGTAGCTATGTCAAAAAACTCATATTTCCAAAATCAATTCATGGGTGAACCGATTGCCTTTCATTATACGTTCAAGTATAATTCCATAGTACTTTGATATTTTGTTTTACGTTAATGTACGTTCTGAACTTGTTCTGAAAGGCACCCTCCAGCCAGGCATGAAAGCACACAAACACATTAACAATATGGCTGAATATTGAAATACAAACTGAAAAAAAGTTTTCTGTGATGATTCTGATTGAATTTCAAAGTTATTTTAAGGATGCGCGCTACTTTGATTTTCGAACTTTCCGCGCATCTAAGATACGACGTTACGACGTAAGAACTATCCGTCCCATTTACACTTTACGTCATTTCGTCTTTTAGTCCAAACCGCATGTACTGTACAAGTATAATAGTACAAGTACAATATTTGTGTACATATTCTTTGTAAAAATGACATGGCAAGAAAGAAAAATTGCAGTACTCTGGATTTCTAATGCATTATGACACGAAATTTACATTTATTGTGGGTAGCCCAACTTCGGTAAAAATCATCCGTTTCTTCTGGAAGTACATTTGTAATAAGAATACAGTAATGCAAAAATCGAGAACAGCCGCGGAAAAGGTAATTTACTGGACCGATACACGACTTACCTCAACAACATGGCTCAAGATTCGCTGATTGATCTACTCGAAATAATTCCATCAGAAGCAAATATAAATTCCCTGTTGATTAATGACACAAGTGGATCAAATCCTCATCCTGAATATTGAATTTTTGATTCACTAATGTATGAATTTGCACATGCAAACATGGGACCTTTCTGCAGACAGCAGCACAGACAGTATAGTTCGTCCTTGAACTTCGTATGGTGTGACGCGTGATCGACTTACTTCGTCACACTTCTTTGAAGTGCAAGTACGTGACCTAGATTTTGACACATGTATCACTGGGGGTAGACGGCATAGTTTGATAATGGAATAAACATATTTTGAATCTGTGTAAAAACAAGAAATAAAATAGGCAGAAGTTTCGATACTTAACATGGTCCAAAATTTTTAGGGGTGGGGGGCATTTTTTTTCAAGTTATCAACATGATATGAATCTTCTTTTTTTTATCTAAACCGTTCCAAAGTCGAGAATCCATAAGCACTAGCTAGGCCCGTAGCTAGCCATGTTTTGAAATGCAGGTTCACAGAGGCGGGTCCAGGGCAGAGCCCTGGTAGGGTCCCCCCCCCCCCCGACGGGAAACTATTTAAGATAATCAGAGCCCTAGAAAATATACTGAAAATACCTCTTTATCAAGAGAATATTTTAAACATTCATATGCATCTCTTCGGAAAAAAATGATTGAAACATTAAATAAAACAAAATTAGTTTTGAAAGTAAACTTAGTGTTCAAATGTATGAAAGATCTGAAGTACAGGCGCTATATACTAGTATGTTGTAGTGGGAGTCTCATATCAATGACAAACCGAACATCTTTGTCTGACGTACCCAGTATTTGCGGTCGAGTCGAGTAATTCAAAATTTTCGGACAGTCTGTCGAAACAAACTGAGTGTTCCTGACGACGCGACAGCGATGTCAAACTGGTTCTTGCAGACGTAGAATCCAGATACTGAGTGAAGGTATTCTGAAAACATTACATAGCTTCTGTGTCTGAAATAATGGTCAAATATGACGGTCGTAACGCTGACAATGATCACTCCCGTTTTTCACGGCCAAAACTATAGTACAAGAACAAAAGAAATTTTATGTAGTGTGATTTTGTTGCATATGGATTGACCAAGGACAACACACACACACACACACACACTTTCTCTATCGTTTTCATCTGTCTTTTTCTTTTAAAAGTCGTTCATGCAGTGTGATTGAATTCGTATGAGTTGCTCAACAACGTATAACGAGATGGTTGTCTGATCATAAAAAAGAGACAGAGTTCATAGCCTCGAAATGAAATGGGCTATCAAAGATTGACCTTTCCTTGTTACCGTCTAGGCTACTGGTCTCCGTCTTATAATACTTATAGTCTAGTCCATGTCCATACACTGTTTGATTTGTCGAAATTTCAACCCCCTCTCTCTCTCTCATGCAATTACAAAAAAAAAAAAAAAAAAAAAAGAAATGATACGGCCGTGCTGATGTGCAAGTCCGGGCTTATTTGCTTACATGGTAGCTACTAGCTACGCGCCTGGGCACTCCTCTCATAGAAGCCAATAGGCTACTTATTTTTTGGTTGGGCAAATGAATATTTGAAGATATAAGTGAAGACTCGTGCACATACTCGAACCCCTCTAATTTTAGAGTTACGATCGAGAGTCGAGGGGTCACAAAGGAATTACCTGTGTGTAAAATCCGTAGATAAGTTTAAAGAACTTTATACAATAAATGAAAAAAAAAGATGCATGGAATAGCAAAATTGTGGGAGCCGCCATGGAGTCAGGATGGTTATGATCCTTCCCCTTTGGAATCTCCCATTATAAATGTTAAATTACGCGTAATTTCTTCCTTTTTGCAATACTATAGGCCAGCACCCTGTTTCACAAAAATTCTTACGTAAAATTTCAAGAAAATTCGTAACTTTTGATTGCGTAGCTTTTCTTGCTAGCCATATTTAGAGAAGCTTTGTTTCTGAATTTATATTTAGTACGTAAAAATGATATTAGAAAAAATAATACAATGTAAAAAAATACAACCTTTTCTTCAATGACGAAAGTTACGAAAATTCCTTCTTTTTTTTTTTCGTAAGAACGTTTGTGAAACTGGGCATTGTTCCCTAAGTTGAAATTAAATCCTAATCAGTGCACTTGCTATAAATCGTATGTATGATAATGTTATTGGTAATAATGATAACGTAATATTTATCATAGATAACTTGCTACCTTTTTTGCAACAATTAAGCCGCGCGCGGTTACAACAACATAATTTTTCATCAATGGGATAATTCCAGATTAACCCCCCCCCCCCCCCCCGTGAAATAAGGATGAAAATAAAATCGAAGGAAAATATGTCATGTTATTAAATATAAGTTCAATGGCTAGAATGTTTATCGATTTTTACGGAAACATTTTGTCTAAACTACGCAACAGTTACTCATATTCATAAAACAAATTATTTGAATCCAAAATTATTTCTCTGTATATATGTAGGTACGTACATACATTTGTACTACATCTCATTTCGTTACTTCTGTCTACCTGTATACTTTGGCGACATTTTAGTCACTCCATCTGTCCGTGTTTCCGTATGGTTTTTTTTTTTCTCACGCAAGGAATTAACCTGGTCATTTCTTTCGACTGGTAACTTTAGATTCAATTTGTATGTAATATAATCATGTACATTAAATTCATACTTGTGACAATTTTGGTCATGATTTTCCCTCTTTGACCTTGATATTTGACATTTTCTATAAAAAAAAAAACCCCATAAGCGGCATACATGGGGTGTCGGTGCGACACGAATGCCCCGCTTGTAGTCATCATTGAACATATTTCCAAGGGAAATAACTCCTTCAATAAAACCAGAATTACACATCAAATATCTACGTTTACATTTAGATAGGGGCGTGCTCTTTAGCATGTTAACAAAAGGTCGAGATATTTGAACTTCGCCTAGAAAGACGATTGCAAGGTTACAACACTATATATGCTACTTTAAAAATGAGAAGTTAAACTTTTAAAAGGGACTCTCAGAAAATAGAAATTGTGGTATAGAAATTGCAGTGTCCATGAAGCACTCAGCAGTTCTCTGGATAATTTTGTGACCTTGACATATTTGTTTGACCTTTTTCTTAATATCAAGGATGTTGCATTACCCTTGAATTGTAAAGAAGAATTTCTTTATACTTTGTACATTCTTTGTAACAAGATGGTTTAGACTTTATTTGGTTTAGGTTTAGGCTTTATTTGTTGCTTATAATGACCTATTGCAAGCGATACATTTGTTCCCCCAAACAATCTAGTTGCATGTATTCCGAAAGACCCCGTAATCTTGAAAATAAATAGACATTTTATGATTTTTTAAACATTTTCAAAATGTTTTCAAAATGTTAATGGATCCAAATGTCTATGATCTTTGATCCTGATCTTGAACATTATTCCTCTGTTGAGAACCTTCTGCATGGAAAGTTTGAAGATCCTATGGTTTACAGTTCAGCCTATACTTGCAGCGTAAACATTTTGGTGCATGTATTAACCCCCCCCCCCCCCCTTTCCCCACTTCTACGTCGATCAATTTCTAAATTATTCTTTAAAAGATGATAAAACCAGATATGTTTTTAAAAGAAAATGTATTTATCATATCGAATACAGAAAATTAAAGAATGCTTCGGTCAAAAGAAGAGCTTTTCTTGATAATTCAAGTATTTCTACAAAAAAATGCTATTTTTAGCCCCAAAATGACCTTGATCTCTGCCCTATTGAACCCAAAATAATTGGTGCTTATCTTTGGCCATTGAGCTATCAGTGAGTGAAGTTTCATTGATATCAGATCATAAATACAGGTAGTAGGGCACGAAAAGCAATTTTTGGGGGAAATTTTAAGAGTTATCTGCCCCTTATTAGAGAAAATGTCTATTATCTTAAAATTTAGCTCATTGACCTACCGTAAATTCTCAGTTTTTTAATAGAGCATGGTATTTGCCTTCATAATCATTAATTTATAAAAATATTTAATTACTTTTAGCAATGTATTTTTCAACATTTTTTAAATAGCTGTGAACAACATTTCCATGCATATATGAATTGATAGATACATAGTATTAAATATCTTGAAACCTGTTTCCTTGGTGTTGATTGTAGTAAATTTCATTTTTCATATGAACTACTATTGTAACTCTCTAACTTAAAGTTAAAATAATAGCATGTTCGTTATTTATTCCTTTTTGTTTTACTAAAAAATATATAACCATCTCAAATTTGACAATTCCCAGGTTTCATCACCTGCAGCAGACCCCCACTCATTTCAAAGGCGTATTTCTCAAAAAGTAGATCATTGACAAATACTTTGCAATTCATCACTGGGAAGTACAATGATAACTTTACTAAAAGAAAATAAAATTGGAGAAATTTAATTACTCTGTTCAGAGTAGCGGACATCCTTAAGCGTAAACTTTATGCATTTTACACGGTCATTATGTATAGTCATAGTCGATACAAAAGGGCAAAATGTAGATCAATCACCAATGATATGCCAATACTATTCTGTCATGTATAGGAGGACAGGGTAACTGCAAAACCTTTTTATCTATATGTTTGTTTCACACCAGATATAATTTAATTTAATAATAGACAGCTTATCAAAGGTTAGAATGTGGAACGCTTTATCAAATTTGGAGTTAATAAAATGTCTAATCTGAACAAAATTAAAGATCCTTATCAATTAACCCATAGTATTTGGGTCGGCGGTTATGGATATGTTTAAAAGCTGAGCCATGATTGCTCTACATTCCTTCATCAGATAAACACTAGGGAAAACATGTGTTGTAACTATATTTCATGTTTACATTCAGGTGATGCTATTGTTTCTTATAATGACAGAGAATTCATTTTCATGTATGAACATCGACGGCGGGTGAGGCTAGCCAGCAGTGGGTGCGTACTCTTCCCGGGCATCTGCATCTAGCTTGCTAGGGGTCTGTCGATGTTCAATTTGGTGCTGTATTGTGAGTGCTGTTGAGATTATCGTCATGTTCTTCTTTAACTAATAGACAGATTCATCTCTGACGGGAAGAAGAGTGGAATTCATAGAAATATTTCTTGGGTCGACTCATGACATAGCTGTCAATAATCATGATGAAGTTTTTGTCGATCAGGGGGTATAATCAGTACGCCATTCAGTGTATGTTGGCGAAAAAAAACTTATGATGTACGCTGTAGGACAAAACCTCATTTTTGCTGAAATTTCTAAAACCATTCAACTCCTTGATTCAAATATTTTTGATTGATCAAATAATATCATCTGTCGGTCAATCGGTTCAAGCCT
Source organism: Pinctada fucata (assembly GCA_028142955.1). NCBI lineage: Eukaryota > Metazoa > Mollusca > Bivalvia > Pterioida > Pteriidae > Pinctada > Pinctada fucata. Next base: position 34,119,897 of record AP027112.1, on the reverse strand, counting down.
GAAGGAGGAAATAACTAGCTCAAATCCACTCCTGAGGACAGGCATTGTGTAACTTTATTCTACATTAAATCAAATATATTCAATATTTACTCCGAGCAATTACTGAAATATAAGGAAACAAACATTTTCTTTGACATGAAGCTAATTAAGATCAATTCTCTGTAAGGACCAAAATATTTTGGAAACAGCATGTCATGGATTTTCATGATTATCTCTGTAAATGATATGTATAATTCCCTGAGTACAAAAATAACAATTTTTTTGAAAATAAATATTCTGGTTGCCATGGAAACGAGGTCTGTCTATTTAGAGCACTAAAAAATGGTCAAATAAGTCATCTTTGGTTATTATGTTGCCATAGATACCATTGTCAGAGTTAATTGGTATTAACAACTTATAATCTTTGAAACCTCTATTTTCAGAAAAAATAATAAATTTTTGACATTTCTTTCAATGAGCCGGATCCTAACAAATCAAAAGCAGTCAAAAATTGCCATAAAATAAGGTCAAAATCAAGGCCTATTTTTGTCAAATTTTTACCATTTTTAAGCAAAAATAGCACAAAATGTCAGGCTGAAAACACCATCACTGTTGTCAGAACAAAATAGATTTCATGTGACAAATATAATCACTGGAAAAAATAAGTGGGACCTTGTTTTGTTTTCCTACATTTTGAGGTCAAAAATGGTTGCCATGGCAACTTTTCATTTGACACATGATGACTATATTTTTTCAAATTGATTTATAGCATGGTTTAAATAACTTATATTGCTTAAGCTTTATGTAGGGACAACAGAAGAAATTATTCTTTATTTGAGCACTTCCAAAATTTTTCAAGGTCATTGACTTTAAGTTCAAGGTCAATTCAAAATATAGGTTCCAATTTCAATAAAATTTGCATTTTTTTTATTTATTGTTACTAAATTTAGGCTTGACTGCCATATTTTTGTATCAAAAATACTTCTTGCTAAAATTAGGACAGATAGATGGAAAAACATTACAAATTTTAGTTCAGAACAGGGCAGATAGATGGAAAAACATTACAAATTTTAGTTCAGAACATTTCTCCTAAAAAAATAAGCCCCAGACAAAAATCATGATTATCTCACATTCTTTTATATGTATGTATGAGATACTAGCTAAAAATCAAGGATGTCATCGATTTTGAGATTTTTTGCAACTTTGGTCAATAAATAGGGGATATATCCAAAATCACTATGTATGTGTTTGTTTTACTCAATACCGCATGGTATATGAGTAACTGCTTCTCATATTTTTGAAAAATCGCAGAATTTTGCCAAATTTTGTGAATTGCATTCAAGATGACCTTGACATTGGGTCCTGTGACCTTGAAAACTTTTAAGGTGATTTTAAATCAATAATGCTCTTTTATATGCATTGATATAAAAATGCTTAAAAATATATAACGGACAGCTGAAAAGTTACCAGTAAATTACTCTAGGTGTAATAGTACTGAACAGAATGTCACCATGGTAACCATTTTTTATACCCTTTTGAATATTAAATTGTGAAGAGGTCCCACTCAAATTTTAACATTTTCTTAAAGATCGAGGATTAAACTTTAAAGATAATTGGCAATAGAATTCAAGTTAGCCTGACATTTCTAATTATTTGCCCTTAAATTTAAGCAAAATCATGTTAAATTAGGAGCTTTTTCGGTCTTAAAAAGGGCCTCTTCAAAACAGGTTTTTGCCTACATTTAGAGCATATTGACAAAGAGAATAGCGGGCAAAAACATACTTCTTGTGTATTATTTATACTATTAAAGATATAAAGGGAAAAATTAAGGAAATTTCAGTTGAATACAATAGCTGTTACCATGGAAACGAGCCTTGTGAAAATGCCATGTAACAAGTATTCTACTGATGCGTGAAATATCAAACATAGTTTCCATGGCAACGAAAACTTAATTTGTAAAAAGAAAGGTTATTTTTGTCTCAGGACATCATATACACCTTCCACACCAAAAATCTCCAAAATTGGAGACATGTTGTTTCGACGTGCTATTGAAATTATTTTGGTCCTTACAGAGAACTGCTATTAAGACGATAATTTCTCTAACTTGAGGTAGATATGACAGGACAAGAAAAAATCATACGCTGCAGAACAGAATACGACAAACATGTACGTTTTCAAACATGTCGCATACGACGTCAAAAGTAATACCAATACTACATGTAGTATACGTTTCATATGAAATCCTAAATGTAGAGCATATTTTAACATAATTCTGGTGATTCTTCATTTCACTTCACACGTAGCATATATTTATATATTTACATTACTAGTAGATTCCCCATGTTAAATGCCCATTAAGCAACTAGAATTATATTCCAATAACTTGGGTTGCTATTGTGACGTCACGTTCAAGTTTTGCATGTAGGGAGAATTTACCAACGTTCAAATACATTTGACGCTATAACAGGAAAAATATGCGAAGTGTATGCAAATAAAAATGACCGATATTTAGAATTAATGTAAATATATGTAATGACTGTCTTACTTTTGGTGTTCATGGGTGTATAATTCTGGTTGGACACGTTCAAATTTTCCGAGAATCGCTTCGCGATTCACGGAATTTGCACGTGACCAACCAGAATTATACACCCATGAACACCAAAATTAAGACAGTGATTTCTTGAATAACATGATTTCTAGTGGAAATGGATGGGAGGTATCATTTCATTGCCATCCCTTCTCTCCTTCACGGTTTCTATAAATAAGGGTACTGGTGTACATGCATATTCAAACTGCATCGATACTCCATGTAGAACTAAAGTAGTGCAGACAAGACGCCGTCATATAATAATTGGTCGGTCTCCGTTTGGGATGCTTACAGTGGTATTTCTTATAATAAATTTGGTACTATAGAACATATATTTCAATATTGAGAATTATAACTAGACTATTCGAATGATAGTTTGACTTTTGGTGTCGTGACCTTGAATTTGCCTATTGATTAACCTCCTTTTGGATGTGTATATGATTTCTCTAAAACATTAAACTTGGACAAAGCTTTTTAACCCTAGCAGACAAAGTTTTATATTTCACATCATATGTTCATTGATTGTGATGTGACAGTGATTAAAACACTTCATACCTTTACCTTTGATCTAGTGATCTTGGCCTTATTAATTTGCAAACCTTTGTGAACATAACGGCGGATGCGGCTAGCCAACAGGAGATGATTACTCCTCCCGGACACCTGGTCCGTAGATGCTCAATTTGGTGTTCTATTGTGAGTGATGTTGAGATTATCGTAATGATCTTCTTTAATTCCTTTGAATCTTTGAGTTTGACTTTTCAAATATCTACACCACGCTTCCTCGCGGCCAAATTAATTATCAATTGTCCAAGTTCATCAAATGGTGCTTTAACAGAGGGGGGGACTTATATTTGTACATCTGAATCAAAGGGTTTATTTTCCGCGACAGAATACAAATCATACAAATCAAGGACACGTAGCGACCTGTCTATTGCCTTGTCTTTCCTTTTGGACAGTATTTATGTAAGATTTGTTGATAATCTCTACAAGCAGGTTGTAGGAATCCCAATTGATACAAAATGAGCGCCTCTTGATGCAGATTTATTTTTATACCTGTATGAGAAAGAATTTATCCAATATCTTCAAAAGAAAAGAAAACATGATGATGTGAAATGTTTCAATTTGGTACTTCTAGGTACCTGGATGATATTCATACTATAGATAATCCTGTTTTTGAAAAGTATAAAAATGTTATCTATCCACAAGAATTGACTCTTAACAAGGCAAACATCACAAACACAGAAACATCGTTTTTGGAACTAGAATCAGAGAAATAAAGCTAATTGTCGTGCCACATTTTTCACTTAAGAAATACGTACGAGGTTCGACCAATAACTGACTTCTGAGTGATTATATTAAGTGGTATTGGTATGTTTGCCTTTAATGATGTTTTCGTCTTTTTTCGAATATTCAATTATGAGGGCCTGGTTCATAATGTTTGATTTTAGGCTTTCGATCTTGTTAGAAATCACCTTCTTTGCAAAGAATACACCTGCTTTATGATGACATTTGAACATCTATCTTGATACTCATATAAATACTACTCCATATCATATTATTAAAGTGCAAACAGTGACTCAAACTTATAATCTTTTATTAATTTATATCTATATATTTACATATGAATTCCTTATATGCAAGTATATATAGCTCTTACTCTGCATTTTCCAATGCGAAACATTGACACACGTGCGTCTTGACGTTCATAGCCGCATTACATTTCAATAGAACGCGCATAAAACATATACCATGGATTCTCCTTTGTGCATATTGCATCTATATCGTTTCTCGTCGATGAAAAACACGTGGTATATACATGCATGGAAATGGCAAATTTGACATCTTAATAACATATGGAAGTGCGTTATGAAACAGAATAGAAGAGTACTTGACAGTATTGTCGAAGGCCAAACACAAAAATGAGGCAATCATTCTTCGAGTTATCTTTCTTTGTTTACGTTGAATTAATACAAAGGGGTAGGGCCACGAGACCCTTAAATCGGCCCTCGATTTTTCTCTAGAAATAAATTTCATGAGAAATACCTGATATCTCTCATGAAAATACACGAATGTATACCGCTTTTCATGAAAAGCATCACCAAACAAAGTGTCATTTAGCTGTAATGACGTCATGAAGTGACGTCATTTTGACGTTATTGACAAAATATGGCGAAATTGTCAGGAATTTTGTCTTTTATTGAAGAATTCAATGTGGCCGCATGCGTTAACTGAGACAAAACGTTTATGACAAAAAGATATAATGATAATCTTTCACATATAAATTTTCCGTCTTAGTTAATGCATGCGGCCATTGCTAATTTAATAGAAATATGCAGTTTTTGCATCAATTTCGCGGAATATGACCTATTTGGTGTTTTCAAAGCGCATAAAGGTATTGATAAACGCAATGTTTACTAAAGATAAATTCGTGATTCAGTAGAGAACGTTTCAAAATGTCAAATAACAATTAAAAATTCTATGAAGTACAATGTTCAAAATTAGGGCCAATTTCGGGCTTCGTGGCCCTACCCCTTTTATTGATCCCGTTTCACAAATAACCCGACTAAGGGAAAAAACCCAATTGCACATACTATTTTATACAATCCGAGAAATTGACGTTATAAACATTACAAAAAAGTTAATGAAGATCCTGACAAAGATCCTGGGTTAAAGAAGAGTTAAAGAAGTACCCATCAGTTATTCAGTCTCATAGTCGAGAAGGCAAGGCAAATCATTAGATTTTCCACAGGAACGGTTGTGAACCTCAGAATGAACAACATTCCGAAGTGAGGCCAGGTGCCCGGGGAGAGTCAACGTCTCCTGATTGCATGCAAGACCCGTCGCAACACCTCCATGGAAACCTGTCAAATTCGGTGATTGGCTCGATGTACATTTTGATGTTCATATCAGGTGAGTATGTCTTCTTTGGTGATGGTGACAGCCATTCAATCACAATGTAGAATGTCACTAATCATTCTGGAAAGGGGGATCTCATATAAATAAGTAAAGAAAGTAATAATATCGTTGATGAACAGTGGTTGTAGATCTGAGTTTATACTTAAATATATTATCTGTATGTTATTCAGAGCATTCAGTTGGGATTCCTACAACCTGCTTAAAGAGATTCTCACCAAATCGCACTTAAATGTAATCCAAGAGGAAGGACAATCCCATAAATAGGTCACTACATGTCAATGATTTGTATGATTTGTATTCTAAAGCGGAAACGAAACCCTTTGATTCAGATGTACAAATATAAGATTTCCCCATTCAATCAAAACACCATTTAATGAATTTGGAAATCATTCATTGATTTTGTCATGAGGAAGCGTGATGTACATACTAGAAAAGTTGTATAAAGACATCGTTACGGCTTGAAGATTTCTTGATTTCATTTTGTCAATCACATCCCCTGAATTTTCAATAGAAGTTTAAAAGACCAAATTAAGCTCTGCAGATGAGCACTACGCCTTATGACAGTGAAACCAGCATGTCTGGTCCTTGTAGCAAATTTATCTGTTCTCAAATGATGCTATTGAATTGACCCTTCCGAACGCGGGAAAAATTTGAGAAATTCCATGACGTCACAATGCAATTTTGATGTTTGACCGAGGTTCGAAGCTTGTCTGTCCGGGGTAAAAGCATTGTGACGTCACAAAAATTGGCATGCTTTTCGCGCAATCGGAAGGGTCAATTCGAAGACATTTGAAATTGCTGCCATTATGAAATATTTTAAGAGAAAAGTTATACACGGATTAAATACCATTTTAAGTTTTGTCCTACTTTTTTTAAAGAGAGCGCTGGCCATTTGCCCATTTGTCAAGAATCAAATATAGATTGATCTTATCCACAATGTGATCTATGAAATGAATATACATTTAATCATATAAAATCTGAATGAGGTATAGACTAATCAATCTAAAATCCCTTGTGTCACAATAACATGCATTACCTTATGAATGAAATAAGATTTTAAGCCAAGAGAACAAAATGGCGTTAGCCTCGTCAGAAAAAAGGGACACAGGAGGCAATAATGATGCATTGTGACTTATGTGAAGATAATGAAATTGCGAATTGGTTCTGCAAGGATTGTGATCAAAGCTTATGCGACAAATGTAAAAGATCACATCTTCGCATTAATGTTTCCAAGTCTCACAACGTACTTTTGATAGACGAAGGATTTGAAATGGGAAAAAGGAATATATCAATCTTGTGTTTGGAACGTTACGAGCTATTTGCATTCTTTTGTAGAACTTGTCAGGTTAACATTTGCTCTAAATGTTTATCAATGAAACACAAAATACATGATTTCGTTGGTATGAACTTCAGTTAGAAGTAAAGAAACAGTTGGAAGACATAATCAAAGAAAAGAAAATAGAGAAACAGATAATGGAAAATAATTACCATGATTCGGTTCAGCATAAAGGCGAATCAGAGATTTACTTGAAGGAGCAGTATTCAATCATCGATGACCGAATTAATGCCATTAAAATGACTGCTGACGAAGAAGGAGAGAAGCTTAAAAAGTCAATTTCTTCAGAGGTCAATCAACAAGAAGAAGAGGTCGAGAAAGGTAAAGATAAACTAAAAACTTAGACCGTGCTCTATGACGGCGTGATCCGAACAGTTCAACAAGAACTTTGTCTTCAGACAGCGTCAACGTTAAATGTTTTCGTCAAAGAATCAATAACAAAACTCAAATCATTGAAGCCGACGTCAATTACTATTCCAGAAATGAAATATCATTTTTCTAAAGAAAGAGTAGATAGAAATGAAATAAGAAAAATGGTCGGAAGAGTGCGAGAAAAGCCGATCATTGATGTAGATAAAATAGAGATTACCAGTACTATTAATCTGAAAACATTAGGGAGTTTGTTTTCTATGTGTCTCAGCCCTGATGGCAGTATTTGGATTGGTGGCAGTGGAGTGGTGTGCAAGATGAGCTCTGATTGTTCTTCAACCCTCCGTCAGATACTTGTAAGGGGTTCTTATTCATGTGGTTACATAGTGTGTTTACTGTCAGGAGATGTCGTTGTGTCTTACGGTTCCACAGAGTACATAGATAGATTCACATCTGATGGGAGCAGAATAGAATTTTCAAGCCTATCACCTGGGGTAAGTTACGATATAGCCGTAAATAGTGATGACCAAGGTGTTATCAAGGTTAACAAAACAACGATTGTCATATTATTGAATGAAGGAAAACGGCTCAGAGAATATAAACTTGATGGTGACTTTAGAGCATTTAGCACTGATGGAAACATAATTTTTGCACGGAAGGGATATACTAGATGGAAGAAGTGGAAAACACATAGGACATTTGCATGTTACATTGTCAGATATCGAATGTTTAACACATGACAGCTATGGTTACCTTCTATCGACGAATGGACAGAAAAATATTTGCATTTGCTACAAAAATAGATGCAGAAGAACTTTCACTATAAAATGCGATGATATAATCGGAATCTTTGTGAACAAAGATGACAAATTTGTTGATTCTTACACATATTAAGAAAGAATGCGAACTTCGTGTTGCAAAGTACTTGGGATGAGGAAAGAGAGCTTAAACTTGCGCTTGTATTTAGTCAGTAATTTTCAGATTCAAACTCAGTGCTTTCATTTTTTTATGATAAAATTTTACATCATGACATACGCTATCATAATGTTAAAATTAGATATTTTTATTTGAGATAAAGAGTGCGGGGTTAAGTTTTCAATTAGGTATCTTGTTTCATAAAAATGTGAAAAAAGATTATCCGTTCTTACATACATACGTACATACGTATTCACTATGATTTTATAGTCGCAATTCGAACGAGTCAGCGAAATAAATCGCCAGTTGTTTATTACGTAACTAAGAATACCTATCTAAAGAATATCGGAATTGGTATAATTTTCTATGTTCCTATCTTTGGAAATAAGGTAGTAGGTACTTAAAAAAGGGTAAGTTTGAATAAGCTAATATTAATATGCATTCTCTGTAAAACCTTAAAACAGCTGACCACGACATGTCATGGATTTTGATGAAACTATTTGTAAGTATATACTTGATGTAAAACAAGGAAAACAGACAATATTGATATAACGGAGCCACGATTGTCATGGTAACGCGGTCCATTTATTTGAAACCCTCATATATATGAGAAATAAGACATATTGCGACATTCTGTTGCCTTGGAAATAAAGTCAAAATTTAATTTATGAATACAACTTTTTTTTTTGTACATTCAACTCGCTGAAAATATAACTTTTTAAGGGGAGGGGGCGATAAGGTAGTTGTTGATGTTGAGTCAAAATACGTGAAAATTAAGCAAAAATGTGGTATATTTTAGGGCCATTTTTGGTATATTTTTGACTATTTTGAAGGTTGAAAATAAAATTCGACACTTGTTCAAGGTATTCAGTATCATCTTGACAAAACCAATGTTCATTGTTGGAAAAAATACAATTTATGGAGAAACACAGCATTTTTCCATCAATGACAAATATGGATGATGATCATATCCCAATACACAGTACAAAATCGATAATTCAGAAAATCATAAACCAAAGGCATACAAAATGAGTAAAGAACAGGAACCAAGGCAAACAAAGAAAAACATCCTTCATATGAAAAGAAGCGTACTCCCAATATATGAGTGAGACCAGGTTCCAAAGAAGAGTCAGCATCTCCTGCTTCCATGCAACACCCGTAGCTTCAATATTGTCACATCCGTTTACTTTTATATCGGAAGATATAAGTATATTCGGTGGTTGGATGGTTCAAATGGTCTAAGACAAACTATCATCAACCATTCTGGAGAGTGGGACATCATAGTGTATGACGAGTTCCTCATATCGACCGTAGAACTACCTCAGTGTGACGATGTTATAGTCGGTCACAAACCTATCCCTGACTGAGAAGCTTATCTGAAAGACGCCTAGCTCCCAGAATAAAATCTGTATATTTGGTACTTTTCCTGGTATAGCGTACATTGTTGTATCAACTGAGATATGAACACGCCATAAGCATACCAATTCATAACATTCTTTAAGTGAATTTGCAGTGTGGACCAGACATGCACGTTTTGGGTTACTTAATCCTCGTCAGTGCTCTTCAATTATTTATAGTATCAGTCTGTGTAAGGCCTTTATCAAAATGTTTCACTGAGGTTTTTTAGGCAAATTAAGGCGGTAGTTGTTTACAGAGTTTGACTGAGATATCAATGGAATATGTGTCCTGTTGTAACTGTAAAAGGTAGCGTGACGTGTTTAATCATACAACTAGATACGCTGATCAAATAACACATGACGTAAGGTCATGAATGGTCTCCTCGTGCAGCTTAGTAAATATTCTACACCGAGAGTTTTCCCAATTTCATCTTGTTGAACATTGATACACGTATGAAGTACAAATAAGTATGATAATACATCGATAACATTATCAGTTTAAAGTGCATGATTTACAAATATTTTATTGATAGGGAAATCCGTCTTTATTTGTGTTTTCTTTTCTTTTTTTTTTCTATTTAATAAGGCTTCTAGATAGATTAACGGAAATTGGTTATCAATATATAATTTTTTTTCAAACAAGCAGTAGAGTTCAATAAATTTAGATTTCTTTTGGCTAAATTTCAATATTTAGATCAGTTCCCGAGGAAACATGTAGCTAATGTTTAACGTCTCCAAATTCATTAGCATCATTTTAGAGCAGACGCATTTACAGCATGGACCAGACATGCACGTTTCGGGTATTTAACCCTCGTCAGTGATCCTCAATCTAAACAATGCAATATGACCAAAATCTGTGACTATTATGTCCTAAATATACCGAAAGGGTAGCAAAATGGCTGGGATATATTGCTACAGGACCCAGGTTTTAGAAATTTGAGAAATTTTGTAAACAAAAATGTTCAAATGCGTTTGAAGAAACGACCAACCGAAATTGATCGAACCTGGCTACATGTGCCCTCGGGAACTCTTGGTCCACCAGAAGTGACACTCACTGTTCGATCAACTTCAAAATTGTCTCGAAATTTCTGAAAAGTGGGTCCTGTGCCATCATATCCTACCCATCCTGCAACGTCTTTCAGTATTATTTTAATAGTGTCTCGTCATACATATATTTCATTGAGGTTCACTGACGAGGGTTAAGTACCCGAAAGGTGCATGTCCATGTTGCAAATTTATATGTTCTTGTATGATTCCATGAATTGAAGACGTGACATTTAGTAATGCTTGACCTGAAGGCTGCTCAATAGAATTGTTAAACCAATTTTGAAGGAAAATTAAAAACATGTGTTTGTGAAACACGAATGCCCCCGTTGGCATTTTTGTCCGTAAAACAGCTGAAAAGTAGTTGATATTCTTAGGTCAAGGTCACAAGGTCAAATTTGGTATCCATGGAAAGGTCTTGTCACAAGGAATACAAATGTGGAAAATGAAAGCCCTATCACTTACCATTCAAAAGTTATGGCCAAAGTTAAAGTTTTTCAAAAGTAGGTCAAACTCCAAGGTCAAAGTCACAAGGCAAAGATTTAGTATCCATGAAAAGGTCTTGTCACAAGGAATACACATGTGTAATATGAAAGCCCTATCACTTACCATTCAAAAGCTATGGCCAAGTCTAACATTTTTCAAAAGAAGGTAAAACTCCAAGGTCAAGGTCACAAGGTCAAAAATTTTGGTACATGTGGAAAGGTCTTGTCACAAAGAATACACATATGAAATATGAAAGCCCTGTCATGTACCATTCAAAAGTTATGGCCAAGGTTAAAGTTTTTGCGGACAAACATATAAACAGACAGACAGACAGACGGACGGACAGACATAAAACTATATGCCCCCGAATCTTCGATTACGGGGGCATAAAAATGCTGACTCGGTGTTGCTCACATATCATAATTAATCACATGTATTATCAGATTTCAATTGGGTCATATCTATAATGGCTTGATAAAATCAAAAACATTTTAAGAAAAACTATTGATGAATTCAATTTGTTGGTAAAACAAAAATACAATAAAAAACATTGACTCGGACATAAATACAAGCATTTCTTCGATGGAGAACCGTCTGGACCTGTTATGGAGTTAAAGAAGATCCTGACGATAATCTCAACAGCACTCACAGTAGAGCAGAAATTAAGCATCGATGGACCCCTGGCAAGCCAGAGGTGGGACCAGGTGCCCGGGAGGAGTAAGCATCCCCTGTTGGCTAGCCGCACCCGCCGTCGATGTTTAAGCATGAAAGTGAAAACAATATATACAATTCATGCACTGTCCGACGCTATGTCTATATAGAAAGTGCTATGGCGACAATGTCAGGGAAATATATTCAAAACACTTACTGTCAAACCCCTCGCGGGGAACTTTTTACGAGCTCCACACGGCAAAGGGCATAAGTGAGGTACATGTACTGGTTTTTATACGCCCGTAATTGGAAAGGACGTATTATGGTATGGCGAAGTCTGTCTGTCCGTCTGTCCGTCCGTCCGTCCGCTTATGGACGCAATAACTTGAATATGTGTCGACGGATTTTCATGATATTGGTACATTGTTATTAGACTGTAAAGAGGAAGCCGCCTTTTGATTTGATTTTCAGGTTCATTTGATTTGTCCTTACGAAGTTATTGGACTTTGATTTTTAAAATACTGTGAAAATATACTGAAATATTCGTTGTTGTTTGAATTTGATTACACTTGGGCTGATCCGAGGTAGTGAACCCTGTCCTTTATCGATCAGCGGATTCCCAAATAGGTGCAGATGATATAAAGTCGGTAAACTTCGTACGGCGGCTTCGCCTAGCATACAAAGCAGGCCGCTCATAGCGCTACACCACGGTGACAACCCTATAAAGAGTTGTTCCTATGACGTCCATATGAATACGGCCCACTCAGCACACACCGGGAGTGAAGAATTCGTTGTTGTTTGAATTTGATTGCACTTAGGCTGATCCGAGGCAGTGGACCCTGTCCTTTATCGACCAGCGGACACCCAAATAGGTGCAGATTTTATATATAAAGTCGGTAAACTCCGTACGGCGGCTTCACCTAGCATACAAAGCATGACAACCCTAAAATTATTTTAGAATTTTTAAATCATTATAGTTATTCTTAGGGTTGTCACCGTGGCGTATCGATATGAGCGGCCTGCTTTGTATGCTAGGCGAAGCCGCCGTACGGAGTTTACTTACTTTTGACATATGTAACGGGATTTTCATTTTTTTGCTGCATGATAGAGAAATTATGTATGATGGGAAGGGGGAGGGTATATGCACATACATGTTAAATTAAGGGTAAAATGTAGGTGCATGGAACGCAATAACTTGAATACGGGTCAACGGTTTTCATGAAATTTGTAAATTGTGATCAGACTTTAAAGGGGAAGCCGCCTTTTGATTTTCAGGTTCATCCAATTTGTGGTTACGCAGGTATGGGACTTAGAATTTTAAAATACTGTGAAAATATACTAGAACAGGTAAAATTCTATAAACATCTATTTTTTTGTCGCATAATCGAGAAATTATGTGTAATGGGAGGGGGTATATGCACTGTATGTTAAGCTAAGGGCAAAATAAAGGTGCATGGAACGCAATAACTTGAATATGCGTCAACGGATTTTCATGATATTTGTACATTGTGATAAGACTTCGGAGAGGAAGCCGCCTTTCGATTTTCAGGTTCATCCGATTTGTCCTTGGAAATTGTACAAAATTTATGGTCAACTTCTATTGAAATACGGACCCATACAAGCAACAGAGTATATCACATTTAGTATTTCACAACCTGCATTTTATGGTGACATAATTCACAAGTTAAGAAGGATCAAAAGTAGACAAAATAACCATCGAAATTGTGTTCGAATCATGACAAATATGGATAATGACCATGTATATAGCACAAAATCGATAATTCAGAAAGTCAGAAACCGAAGGCATACAAAATCAGGATAAAACAGGAACCAAAGCAAACAAACAAAAACCTCGACCATATGAAATGAAGCGAACTCCCGATATGTGAGTGAGACCATCATACGCCCTTTATATCGTGGATATGATCCTTGAGTCACCCGACGGGCATTTGACTCGGGTCTTGACCAATCTACAGCTTGTACCAGTGCATTCTTAACAGCAATTCTCTGTAAGAACCAAAGAATTTCAATGACATGTTGGCACGGCATGTCATAGAATTTAGAGATTTTTGGTATGGAAGTTCAATATGAAGTACTAGTATGTAAATCAACCCCAGTTTTTTTTAAAAGGTTGTCGTTACAATGGTAACCGAGTCTGAAGTTTCAAAAATCGGGAAAATTTATACGACAAGGCATATTTGTAGATTTCGCTACCATGGAAACAGGTACTTTTTTAATCTGAAATTGTTTTGATTATTTTCTTTCTATCCTTATTATTATGCATATGAGTAAATTATTTTACATTCATCGCAGATGCCTTATGTATAAAAGATGAAAAATTGTGTCAAAACAGGGTATCAAAAGGCTCTATTTTGGGCACTTAAAAACCCTTTTTTTGCATGTTTTTACTGATTTACAAGGTTGAAAATTTCATAAAAGCACGAATTTTTGAAGTCCAAATTCTGCTTATCCATTCAGTATCTTCTTTGAACTATACATTTATACAAAAAATTAATTGGGTTAATTTGTTTTTATATGCAAAGCAGCATTGAATTTAGTTGCTATGGCAACAATCGGCTGAAAGGTTTCCATGCGATAATTTAAAAATGTTATCAAACTATCTACGCATGATATTGGAACAGAAGTTCATGTATACATCTATCAATGGCGTTTTAATATAAAGATCATGACCTTGACAATATTTCAAGGTCACCCACTGCATTTCCAAGGTCATTAAACTTTAAGTGACCAGATTTGACAAAAATCCTGATTTTTCATGAGATGAAAAGAAGGGAGGAGATCTCCAACAAGACCCCGTTGCAGCATCAACAGTAAAACACCAAAACACAAGGTGCAATATTTTAGAAACCTTGAAATATTGATCTTAACAGTAATTTGTCATAGAATGATAAATCTATAACTAATTTCTTAGAACTATTGATAACGTTTCTTCACATCTTTGAATATCTATATTCTTGGTGAGTATTTTGATAAAAAATGGACGAAATATGTATTTTCTTGTGTTTTTTTGACGGAAAAATATTTTCCTATTGAATTGCTACAGTTCAATAGATATAGATTCTGAGGTTTTTCTCTCTTATATTTATGTACTTTCATAATAAATATGACCTATAAAAATATTCAAATAAAGAAATCATTAAAATCGGTAACAAAAAAATTTAAAGAATTCAAATTTTTTTGCAAAATTTGAGTCTAAAAGTAGAAATGACCTTGAAAATCAAGCCAATGACCTTGAACATTTTAATTGTTATTATGTAAAAGATTTAAGTCATATCTAAACATGTACACATTTTGATAATCTTATGTAACTCTAAAAAGGAATAAAATCAATTTCAAAGATAATATGAAACAAGCAAAAATGTCTTATGTTGCCATGGCAATGGTATTTGGCGACAAAATTTAGGTTAATTCGTAAATAGCCCACTCCAAGTTTTCGTTCATTTTATTTGCCAATAAACTCACAATAATCACCGGTCTCCTATTGGTGCCTTTTGTGATATTTAAGATTGATTATGGTAAAAAAAAAACCACACACACACACTAAATTGGCCCTTATTTTCACCTCTATATTTCGCTTCGTTTTAACTGATTTTGGCTTAATACATTAAGTATATGTGTGAGTGCGTTCAACCATTCCAGTCTCTGGTTACACAGATGACCTTTTTGTGTTTAAAAACCTCCTCAATGCAAAGCCCCGGTCACACTGCACTCCACGTCCAAATCACGTTCAAAAATCTGCTGGACGTGGTCGCACGTGGTATTTTATGCCATGGTTGTGCTTTCTACGGGGTATGACCGCCGGCGTCTGTTCCACTGCTGAAACGCTGAAACTGCTCGCGTCTTACCGCATCTTCCCAAAGTTTTAATCACTACCGGAACACAGATTATCACGTGTGCTTTGCTTGTGTTGCACGTCTTTACCACGTACACCGTCCGTGGTTGTCCGCGGAATAAAATTTTGCGCTGTTCAAAACTTCTTTCCGCGTCCAACGCCGTTCAGATTTTTTACCGCGTCCTACCACGTCTACAAATCGTCTGTAATGCGTCTTAAGAGCGGACAACACCGTCTGCTTTACGGGAGACCTTTTTTGTGACGTGAATTGGCCGTGATCAAGCCGTAAAGCGCAGTGTGACCGGGCCTTAAGATGACTACATAAACAAGACAGATGAATTAAAGTTTTTTTTTTAATTTAAGGTAACTCACTACACTTACCTTTCATTATTTACAAATACATTTTGTTTACATTTTGGAGGCCGTTTTGATATTATGAAGTCTTACATTGTACTTAGAAGTCCCCTAAGGCAAGGTCCTTTTGATTATGTGGGGGAGGGGACTTGGAGTTTCAAATTTTGCTGAAATGGTGCGACAAAAACAATCTTGCTCTAATGCTTCCTTGTTTATAATCTGAAATTGAAAAATTAAAAAACAAATTCAGCTGCACATTCCTGAAAATTTTATGGCTCGCTTCGCTCGTCGCAATATTAAATCCATTTCCTAAATTTCTAGACTGACTTCGCTCGTCATACATTTCTATGTAAACACAGTTGGTTTCATTGTACTATGTTCTATTTGAAATAATGCCTTATCAGTAATTATACTAATTTACAGTTTTGACAACAAATAAACTGCATGTTCTTCTGCTATAATTGATAAAATACAGACATTCCTGTACACAAATACATCTTTCGATAGAAAAAAAAATCTTACTCCAATACTGCAAGAAAACTAGAATTGTCCTGGTACCGGACAAAAACCCCAAGCCCCCCCCCTCCTCCCCTGAATATGAAATTGACCGTTAATAGTATTCTTTCTTTCATTGTTTAAACATTTTGTACAATATCGTTGCTCGATAACTACTGCATCATTGTACATGTCATATCATACAAAAATTGCTACATCAACAAAATTTAGTTACTTTAGTTTACCTGTTCATCTAAAATTATCTCTTGTATGTGTACACGTGTTTTTAATGTGTATAACGGTAACATCTAAAGAGATAAGATAAATTGTATGTTATGATTTCATTTTATGATGAACTGAACAAGATGGCGTTTGCCTCGTCAAGAATAGGGGCACAGGAGGCAATTATAAAGCCATGTGACTTATGTGAAGATGACGAGAGCGTCAACTGGTTCTGTAAGGACTGTGATCAAATTCTGTGTGACAGATGTAAAAGGTCTCATCTTCGAAGTAATGTTTCAAAGTCACACATCATACTTTCGATTTCCGAAGGATTTGAAATTGGGAAAAGGAATTTATCGAACATTTGCCGAGAACATGATGAACTATTTACGTTCTATTGTAGAACTTGTGATCGGAACATTTGTTCGAATTGTTTGTCCTCGGAACATAAAAAGCATGACTTCGTAGGTTTGCGTGAGCTTCAGTCAAAGGTACAGAAGCAGTTAGATGACGTCATCAAAGAAAAGGAAACAGAAAAGCAGACAATGACAAAAAATTATGATTACTTGGTTCAACACGAGGACAAATCAGGATATCATTTAAAGGAGCAGTATGCTAAAATCGATGACCGAGTTAAGGCTATTAAATTGGCTGCTGATGAGGAAGGAGAGATACTTAAGGAATCACTGAGTTCAATAAAACATCAACAAGACGAAGAGGTGAAAGAAGGCAAACAAAAAATACATACTCTGACCGGACTCTACAATAAAGAGATCCAAAGCGTGCGACAAGAACTTCGCCTTCAGACGACCTCATCGTTAAATGGCTTCGTGAAGGAATCTATAACAAAACTTAAGAAATTGAAGCCAATATCTATTGCGATACCAGACGAACAGCAATTACCTTTTGAGGAACAAGTTGAAGACAGTCAGATCAGAGAAACGATTGGAAAACTAATTGGATCACAATACATTTCTGAAATAGAGATTACAAAAGGAGGCAAAGATGGAGCGAAATGCAATGTTTTATCAAATTTAGAGATTGTCAGAACATTCAACGTGGATACATTTCGACATTGTTATTCAATGTGTCTCAGTCCTGATGGTAGTATATGGATTGGTGGTATTGGATATGTGTACAAGATGAGCTCTGACTGCTCTACAGTCCTCCATCAGATACCCACTAGGAATTCTTATGTGTGTTATTACATAGCATGTCTACAGTCAGGTGATGCTGTTGTGTCTTATGGTGGTGGAGTACCCTACGTAGACAGATTCACCTCTGACGGGAGAAGAGTAGAATTCACAGAACTACCACGAAGAAAAAATTACGATAAAGCTGTCAATACCAATGACGAGGTTGTCATCAATGTTGATGGGAACTATATTTATATATTTTCAAACAAAGGGAAAAAACTCAGAGAAATTGAAGTCGACGGTGGTATTAAGACATTTTGCATAGACAGAGAAGGACACATTATCGTTGCAAACAGGGGATCACCAAACCTGACAATACTTGATGGTAGGAGTGGAGAAGTCATAACATTATGGAGAGTTTCCATGTCCGACATACAGCATCTTACATGTAACAGATATGGAAACATTCTGGCCACAAACTGGATGGAAAATGTTTATGTCCTCAGCAAGGACGGAGATGTCAAGAAAACTTACACTGTAGACTTTGATGGAATCATGGGAATCTGTGTGAACAAAGAAGACCATTTGTTGATTCTGATGCGTAAGAATGACAAATACGAAATACACGTTGCAAAGTACTTGGAATAACTTGACAAACAATCGCTCGTATGTAGTCACATACGTTCAGCTAATACCAACTTGGTGCTTCGTTCATTCTAGTTTATATGAGTGATCATCGAATAAGCAATAGTCAATAATCTCATTTTTCAAATAGAGGACATGATGAATCCATTTTGTTAAATATCTTGCATGCTCAAAATATCAAAACGTTGACTTAAAACATTACATTTTTCTTTTTGTTGTATGCGCCTTATTATCACAATTCATATTTTATCAAATTAAGCTGTAGCGTGGTGTGTAATTATTTATACACTGTATAGCTCACATACCATATATATCTAAAAATTCTATTCAGAAATGTAGCGTCGGGTATGGTAACAAAATGAGTGATTAAAAGTATCCAGTCAAACAATTCTACAGAACAAAACGAACTTTTATCTCTTTATTTGAGAATAATTTGCCCCTTAAAATGGGCCGTCAAAATAAACCATAAACATTTTAACGGCTCATATTCTATCAGTGACTACTAAATAGTAACTGCAGATATTTTATCAGTGACTACAAAATATTAAAGGTAGATATTTAATCAATTACTACTAAATATTAAAGGCAGATATTCTATCAATGACTACTAAATATCAAAGGCAGATATTCTATCAATAACTACTAATTGATGGCAAATAATCTATCAATGACTTCTAAATATTAATGGTAGATATTCTATCAATGACTACTAAATATTAACTGCAGATATTCTATCAATGACTACTAAATATTAACTGCAGATATTCTATCAATGATTACTAAATATTAACTGCAGATATTCTACCATTGACTACTAAATATTAACGAAAGATATTCTATCAATGATTACTAAATATGAACGAAAGATATTCTATCAATGACTACTAAAGATTAATGGCAAATATTCTATCAATGACTAGTAAATAGTAACGGCAGATATTCTATCAATGACTACTAAATATTAATGGCAAATTTTCCGTCATTTACTTAATATTAACGGCAGATATTTTATCAATTACTAAATATTAACGGCAGATATTCTATCAGTGACTACTAAATATTAACGGCAGATATTCTATCAATGCCTACTAAATATTAAAGGCAGATATTCCATCAATAACTACTTAATATTAACGGCAGATATACATGTGCTATCAATGACTACTAAATATTTATGGCAGATATTCTATCAATGACTACTAAATATTAATGGCAAGCATTCTATCAATTAGTAAATATTAACGACAGATATTCTATCAATCACTACTAAACATTCACGGCAGATATTCTATCAATCATGACTAAACTTTCACTTTATGATTTTTTTCTTGTGTTCTTAAATGAAGAAGCAAAACTGACGAACGAAACGGTTTGAGGTTATTGTTCTGTGTACATGAATTTAGAAACCTGCACAGATGATGCGTCTTTATGAGTAGATCACAAATCTTCATTTAAATGTAGGTCATGATCTATATTTTCCGCTTGAGTGCACATGTTAGGAAGATATAGGTACCAATAGTCTATATTTCTTTTCTGTTTTTTTTTAGGTGTTAGCATTTTCGTAGGTCCTCGATAGGTAATCTTTGATTACTCCCTGTTTGTTGCAATGATGAAATTCTGCCATGAGGTGAACTTTGTACACCATATTTACAATTGTTTTCTTAGTTTATTTCGTTGTTTCTCATGACTAAATGTTTCTTATATCACCTTGTCCCTGGGTCACATGACCAATGTCAATAATTAGTTCAGTAATGAAATGTTGTATATGCTAATCATGTCCAGGCTATAAAATTGTATTCAGTCACTAATTCAGTTTGTTGTTGCCCATGATCTATAGGTTTCAGATCACCAATATCCAAGGTCATGTGACTAAAGTCAAGGTCATTCAATATGCCTAAATGAAATTGCATGATTATGCGAATCATGCTTGGGCTATAATACCTCTTACACAATATAATGAATCACTTTTATGTTTTAGTATGATGTCTTGGACCAAGTTCATAGTTAAATTAGAGGGAGAGGGGGATACATCTTTATTTTCTGAAAAACATTTTTTTTTAATCAGTGTTTACTAATATGAACAGGTCGTTTTAAATAGCCCTTCACATTCTGCGACTTTAGATCTCTGGATTTATCAGCCATTGACACGGTGGTTTTAGAAACAATGCTTCCAATCGACAAAATAGGGATTGGGGACCCTATTGTCTTAGTATCGTGATAAGATATTTTCCGTTTGCCCCTCGGTATCCTTGGGATTGCTTCAACAGAGGAGCACGGACTGTTTTTCCTGTAAACAAATGAAAATTTGACAGGATATCCACAATGTCAGAGACTCGCACAAGTATTTTCCTGCACAGTTTCTTCCTTTTGCAATCACTATTTCGCGTAACACTTGATTTTATTTTGTTCATTACTCAGTTACTAGTAATCGAAACCTTACTTCGTCAATGTCAAGAGGCATAACTCGTATATGAGCCACGGTGTTGTTTAAGGAAATATACTGTTTAATAAATTCAGTTTTAGGATAGATAGCATTTAGATTTGAATCACTTTCATCTTATTGTATGTTAAAGTGATAAGTAGTGACATTTGATGAGGTTGCCATTATAGGAAAAGTTGAAGTTCTGAGTACTTCCCAAATTGACTGATATAGGCATTTTCCATTGCTAACTATGGCAAATTCAAAATATTTCTCAATATCAATAGAAACATTATTTCTATATGACTTTACATGGATATGAGTGTGAGGAACTCTTCGGTGTGAAGACGTACAATTTTGGGTGCCAGATATGTCCTAAATCAGAATATGAGAGATGTCATTCCTTGGATAAAGGACAAAACCAAAGAAAACAGTGTGAAAAATGATAAATTTTAATCTGCCGTACGCGTTAATTAAGGAGTAATAACTCTGTTAAAGGGAATGTCATGAGCCTATGAACATATCCTAAGGCTTGTATGATCTTTCATCAATATGTTGGATCATAATTCTGTCTTCTCTTTCTGAATAACCATATAACCCACTTTCTCTGGATTTTTAGATTCCGTACGTAGTTTCCTATTTTACCGACCTACTTTATTTACATGAACTCAATTCACCAATCTGTATAATGATGCATACCTTTAAAGCTCACCTCGACGAAGTAGAGGGGGGCTTATGCTATCGGCCCGTAGTTGGCGTCAGCGTCGGTGTCGGCGTCCGCACTATAGGTTAAGCAAAACGCGACAGGTCCATTCTAGCCAAACTATAAGTCCTTCATCAACCAAAGTTGCATGGATGATGTATCTACAATTCATGATGCGGAGGCTGCATTTGACCAAAATTTCACGCTTGAGTGACCTGGTTAGGTAAAATGGGACAGGTCAATTCCCGCCTTACTATAAGTCCTATATCAACTTAACTTGCATGGATGATGCATCTGATGGTGCTCACTACAATGTATGACACGGAGGCTGCATCTGACCTACAATTCATGCTTGAGTGAGCAGGTTATGTAAAATGGGACAAGTCCATTTCCGCCTTACTATAAGTCCTACGTCAACAAAACTTGTGTGGGTGATGCATCTGAGGATCCGAAGTTGTGTGTGTAATGCAACTGAGGGTGCTTACTGCAGTATATGGCAAAGATGCTGCATCTGACCCACATTTCACGATCGAGTGAGCAGGTCAGGTTGCCTTACTATAAGTCCTACATCAACCAAACTTGCATGGATTATGCATTTGAGGATGCTGACCCCATTGCATGATACGGTTATGACGGTTTGACAACAAATAAACTACATGTTCTTCTGCTATAATTGATACAATACAGACATTCCTGTAGACAAATACATCTTTCGATAGAAAAAAATCTTACTCCAATACTGGAAGAAAAATAAGATTGCCCTGGTACTGGACAAAAACCCCAAGCCCCCGCGCCCCCCCCCCCTCCCCCCTCCGAATATGATATTGACCGTTAATAGTACTCTTTCTTTCATTGTTTACATATTTTGTAAAATATCATTGCTCGATAAATACTACATCATTGTACATGTCATATCATACAAAAATTGCTACATCAGCAAAATTTAGATACTTTAGTATACCTATTCATCTAAAGTTATCTCTTGTATGTGTACACGTGTTTTTAAACTGTATAGCGGTAACATCTAAAGAGATAACTTAAAGATAAATCGTATGTTATGATTTCATCATATGATGAACTTAACAAGATGGCGTTTGCCTCGTCAAGAATAGGGGCACAGGAGGCAATTATAAAGCCATGTGACTTATGTGAAGATGACGAGAACGTCAACTGGTTCTGTAAGGACTTTGATCAAAATCTGTGTGACAGATGTAAAAGGTCTCACCTTCGCAGTAATGTTTCAAAGTCACACATCATACTTTCGATTTCCGAAGGATTTGCAATTGGGAAAAGGAATTTATCGAACATTTGTCAAGATCATGACGAACTATTTACATTTTTTTGTAGAACTTGTGATAGGAACATTTGTTCGAAATGTTTGTCCATGAAACATAAAAAGCATGACTTCGTAGATTTGCGTGAGCTTCAATCAGAGGTACAGAAGCAATTGGATGACGTCATCAAAGAAAAGGAAACAGAAAAGCAGCTGATGACAAGAAATTTTGATGATTTGGTTCAGCATGAAATCAAATCAGAGAAGAAAAATAAAGACGAGTGTGCCATAATCAATGACCGAATTAAAGACATTAAAATGGCCGCCGATGAGGAAGGGGAAAAAATCTTAAGATCCCTTAATTCAACAAAACAACAGGGAGACAAAGAGGTGAAAGACGGTAAACATAAGATCCAGACCCAGACCGGACTCTATGACAAAGAGATCCAATCCGTACAACAAGAACTCCGACTCCAGACGGCGTCTTCATTACACGGCTTCGTCACGGAATCAATGAAAAAACTTAAGTCATTGAAGCCGGTATCTATTGCGATACCAGACAAACAACAATTAGCGTTTGAAGGAGTCGACGGCAATCATATTCGAGAAACGATTGGAAAACTATTTGGATCACAAAAAGTATCGGTAACAGAGAATACTAAAGGCAGAGAAGGAACGAAATGCAACGTGTTTTCAAATTTAGAGATAATCAGAACATTCAACATAGACAGAAATGTAATTTGTTATTCAATGTGTCTTAGCCCTGATGGTTGTATTTGGATTTGTAGTTATAGATACGTGTACAAGATGAGCTCTGACTGCTCTACAGTCCTCCATCAGTTACCTACTAGAATGAGTTATACCTGTGGTTACATAGCATGTTTACAGTCAGGTGATGCTGTTGTGTCTTACAGTGGAGCGTCCTACGTAGACAGATTCACCTCTAACGGGAGAAGAGTCGAATTCACAGACCTATCACCGAAGAAAACTCACGACATAGCTGTCAATATCAATGACGAGGTTGCTATCAGTGTTGATTTGAGATATATTATCATATTTTCAAACAAAGGGAAACAACTCAGAAAAATTGAAGTCGATGGCGGAATAACAACATTTTGCACAGACAGAGATGGACACATCATTGTTGCACACAGGGGATTATCAAATCTTACAATACTAGATTCCAGGAATGGAGCAGTCATAAAATCATGGGAAGTTTCCATATCCGACATAAAACGTCTTACATGTGACAGATATGGAAACGTTCTAGCCACGAACATGGGGGAAAATGTTTATTTCTTCAGCAAAAACGGAGATGTCCAGGAAACTTTCACAGTGGACTGTAATGGAATCATTGGAATCTGTGTTAATCAGGACGATCATTTGTTGATACTGATGGTTACGAAGCGCAAATTCGAAATAAAAGTTACGAACTACTAGGAGTAAGAACAGATAACAACCAATCGTTCCGATGAAGTCACTTACGCTCAGTTTATAACATCTTGGTGCACCATTTCTTCTTGTGGATATGAGAGATCATTGAACATTCAAATGTCAATGATATCATTTTTCCGATAGAGGACGTAATGCGGTAATTTTGTTAAATATCTTGCTTGCTAAAAATATCAGTACCTTGATCTATGTCCTTGTTTGTATCTGTTTACTGTATGCGCCTTATTATAATTATAATTCATTTCTTATCAAACTTGTAGCGTGCTGGGTTCTTACTTGTTCAATGTATAGCTCATATACTGTATATATTTAAAATTTCTGTTCAGAAATTTACAAATATGGAATCAGGTTACAAAAATCAGTAATTGAAAGTACCCAGTGAAACAATTCTAATGATGATAATGAACTTTCATTTCTTTCATTGAAAATGATTTGCCCTTAAAATTTGCCGTTGAATATATACCATTATCTATTAACTAAAGTGTTTCTATCAATACTAATAAACACTTATTTGTTTCCTTTTTTTAATTATCCTGACATGTGTACTTAAACGAAGAAAGCAAATGGACGAAGTTAGGAAGATGATAGCTCTATAAATGATTCAATATATTCCTGTAATAATTTTTAATAAACTAAAAGCATGAAAAATGTTTCTTGATTCTTTTTTCCTTTTATGAGAATTGATGGGATAAAAAAGTAAATAAACATTCAATCATAAATAATATTCGAGAAGGATATTGTAAAGATCTAAAGGAAGACCAACCTGCACTGATCACGGTGAAACACATCCGCAGGAATGAACTTACAATGTCACAAATAATGAACATCAGACAATACAACTTCAACAAACAACAAGATGAGAATGTGGCACATAACAGGACACGCATCAAATTGAATAACAAGATGTGAATGAGGCACATAACAGGACACGCATCAAATTGAATAACAAGATGTGAATGAGGCACATAACAGGACACGCATCAAATTGAATAACAAGATGTGAATGAGGCACATAACAGGACACGCATTAAATTGAACAACAAGATGAGAATGAGGCACATAACAGGACACGCATCAAATTGAATAACAAGATGTGAATGAGGCACATAACAGGACACGCATCAAATTGAATAACAAGATGTGAATAAGGCACATAACAGGACACGCATCAAATTGAATAACAAGATGTGAATGAGGCACATAACAGGACACGCATCAAATTGAATAACAAGATGTGAATGAGGCACATAACATGACACGCATCAAATTGAATAACAAGATGAGAATGAGCACATAACAGGACACGCATCAAATTGAACAACAAGATGTGAATGAGGCATATAACAGGACACGCATCAAATTGAATAACAAGATGTGAATGAGGCACATAACAGGACACGCATCAAATTGAATAACAAGATGTGAATGAGGCACATAACAGGACACGCATCAAATTGAATAACAAGATGTGAATAAGGCACATAACAGGACACGCATCAAATTGAATAACAAGATGTGAATGAGGCATATAACAGGACACGCATCAAATTGAATAACAAGATGTGAATGAGGCACATAACAGGACACGCATCAAATTGAATAACAAGATGTGAATGAGGCACATAACAAGGCACGCATCAAATTGAAGAACAAGATGAGAATGAGGTTCATAACAGGACACGCATCAAATTCATCAACAAGATGAGAATGAGCACATAACAGGATACGCATCCGATTGAACAACAAGTATGAATGAGGCACATAAGAGGACACGCATCAAATTGAACAACAAGTTGAGAATGAGCACATAAGAGGACACGCATCAAATTGAACAACAAGATGAGAATGAGGTTCATAACAGGACACGCATCAAATTGAACAACAAGACGAGAATGAGCACATTACAGGACACGGATCAAATTGAACAACAAGATGAGAATAAGCACATAAGAGGACACGCATCAAATTGAACAACAAGATGAGAATGAGGCACATAACAGGACACGCATCAAATTGAACAACAAGGTGTGAATGAGGTTCATAACAGGACACGCATCAAATTTAACAACAAGATGAGAATGAGGTTCATAACAGGACACGGATCAAATTGAACAACAAGTTGAGAATGAGGCACATAACAGGACACGCATCAAATTGAACAACAAGGTGTGAATGAGGTTCATAACAGGACACGCATCAAATTGAACAACAAGATGTGAATGAGGCACATAAAAGGACACGCATCAAATTGAACAACAAGATGAGAATAAGCACATAACAGGACACGGATCAAATTGAACAACAAGTTGAGAATGAGGCACATAACAGGACACGCATCAAATTGAACAACAAGGTGTGAATGAGGTTCATAACAGGACACGCATCAAATTGAACAACAAGATGAGAATGAGCACATAAGAGGACACGCATCAAATTGAACAACAAGATGAGAATGAGGCACATAACAGGACACGGATCAAATTGAATCTCAAGATGAGAATGAGGCACATAACAGGACACGCATCAAATTGAACAACAAGATGAGAATGAGGTTCATAACTAGACATGTATCAAATTGAACAAAAATGATCACAGTTAGTAGGCCTGCAAATTTTTGAGAAATATAGAACAAAACCAAGAAATGGGGATGATCCCAAACCGTGTGATGAATGAAACATTCCAGGCGGTGAAACAGTCGGTAACAATTACATCATACCATGGAAACAACACATTTTTCTATGAAATCTATTATTTAATATATTGTTATGTATATTCTACCGAAATAATTTGATGCACCATATGCGTGTTTCAATTGATAATGTAACATCAGCAAGGAATCAAAATAGTACATATATATTGATATTATAGTAAGCGAAATACTAAACACAAACCAAAAATGTACACAAAGAGGAAGCTTAGGACAGAGCCATGTCATGAGGGGGATACTATATAGTACTCCTTAGTACGACAAATTTAGTATTAGAAAATTAAAAGATATGCTTGAAGTCAGTTCATTTGCACATTAAAGCTTCTATCGTTAAAAAATAAGTACACAAAATGCATTTCGATAAATAGGGTATTTTCTGAAGCCGAAAATGAGAAATATATTGAGGGCAAACTTCTTAACATAACCTAAAACGTTAACTTTAAAATGAGTTAAAGATAAAACTATGTGATATGAAGAAATACCCTTGTATAAGAAAATATTCTAATATAAGTATTTCAAGTAAATGAAAGGAAGGGAATGATCTCTAGCATGACCACCCTGCACTCACCTAGCGAAACAGACCCACAAGAAAGTGACACATAAATGACATCATACAAATCTACAAATCGCAAAAAGACACAATAATATTCACTAGAACATCATACAAAACAATCGTATCAGACGTACAGAAGCATCAAACATTGACAACACATAAAAGGAAGGAGACCAATGTGCACCCGGCGCCGACTTATTAGCAAATGGTGTGGTTATCCTGATTACGTGCGCACAACCCTCCAACTTATCCGGTTACACAGAGGTCTCCATAGACACAAAATTGTTGTATAATCATAAAACTTTTCACTGTATCATGTGTAAGGTGACATCACAAGATAGTTCAACGCAGCGGGCTCTTGTAATACAGATTCAATATGAATGAATCTAAAAATCATCTGCTGTCTCAAGCGAGTTCAAGATCAATCACCCGAGAAGTCTGAACAACTTTCAGATAGGACAGAGAATCAAGACCTAGTCTTCTCTGACGAGATTTCAACAAGGTCCATCATGGATTCCCGTCTTCACGGTTGACCAGTGTCCAACGTTGGGAAAGGCAATGGTACAAAACTGTAGATTGGTCAAGTACCATGCCCATTGTTTTTGTGATGACTTTAGGAAAATATCCTCCGTAAGGCAGGCGATCGATTATTTTCTTACATTTATGGTTGAAGTTAGATATGCCTTTGATCCTTATGATTTTGTCTATAAGGTCACCGAAATATGAAGGAAATGAAATTCCAAAAGAAACATACTCTGATGCTGGAGTCGTCCCAAATTTTGAAAGTTAAGAATAGTTATTGTAAAATTTCCAAATTATTTTACATGTTTATGATATCTAAATCCTTGACTGATAAGTTTTAATCTTTTTGTAATTTGTGTATTTTTATCATGGAAGTCCAAAACATGGATGCAAGCTCTAGCGTACCTGATAAGCTGAGAGATGAAATCCCGTACGATGGCAATCTTGGAGCATCGCCATCAAGCCAAGGAAAATTAACTATGTTGAAGCCAAAGTCCTCTCTTTTGTCCTATATCTTTGTCTGAATTTCTCCGTTATTGATTTTGATATCGAGATCCTAAAAAGGTGTAGCTATATCATTTGTGTTTGCTTTGTCTAATGTTAACTCTGGAGGATAAAGTTGACTTTTGTTATGGTCG
The DNA here is from genome assembly GCA_028142955.1 of Pinctada fucata. Classification (NCBI taxonomy): domain Eukaryota; kingdom Metazoa; phylum Mollusca; class Bivalvia; order Pterioida; family Pteriidae; genus Pinctada; species Pinctada fucata. Next base: position 34,091,245 of record AP027112.1, on the reverse strand, counting down.
AAATGTTGGTTATCAATATTCAAATGAGTTAAAGAAGATCCTGACGAAAATATCAACAGCTCTCACGATAGAGCACCAAATTGAGCATCGACAGAGCCCTAGCAAGCTAGAGGTGGGACCAAAAGCCCGGGAGGAGTAAGCACCTATTGGCTACCCGAACCCGCCGTCGATGTTCATGCACGAAAATGAAAATAATATATAAAACATATACACTGTCTTAGGTTATGTCTATATAGAAAATGCTATTGCGACCATGTCAGGGAAAATATTCAAAACACTTACTGTCAAACCCCTCGCGAGGAACTATTTTACGAGCTACACACGGCAAAGGGCATAAGTGTGACACAAATGAGTTAAAGAAGATCCTGACGAATATTTCAACAGCACTCACTATAGAGCACACAATTAAGCATCGACGAACCTCTAGTTTGGGACCAGTGGTCCGGGAGGAGTAAGCATCCCCTGTTGGCTAGCCGCACCCGCCGTCGATGTTCATGCACGAAAATGAAAACAAATATCATCAAGATACCCAGAGGTGCCGTTAAAACATTTCCAGTCGTCAAATTTCTTGAGTTTCTGCAGATTTTGCATTAATTCTTTTTCGTATGTGTATAAAAAAACAGTAAAACTATACAAACGATATTCTCGCGGACTGACACTTAACAATTCGAGCAGGTTGCTGGTTTGAACCTCACCTTAACTGCAGTTACATCGACATATACAAAGGAGAAAATCTTCAAAAAGACTCGGAACGCACCCAAACCATCGATACGAAAACATAAAATAGACAAGTAAAACAAGAGTCACGAAAGGGTAATGGAACATCAAACATGACATCAAATAACTACACACAACCCAACGAGAACAATATACTATATATTCCATTTTATGTGCATAAATGTCATTGTCGGCAGTGTGTCAACATGTCTGTGGCTTGAAAAAGCCAAGTGAAATCTTCTATGATAAAATTTTCTCACTGACATCCTTTTTTTATTGATTTCTTCATGAACAATCTTACAGATATCTGTCAAGGTCATAAGATTATGTCGGAGAGAGGGCTTTACAAAATGTTGTAGAAAATTGTTGCTCGATCCCTTTTCTCTTTATTGACATAAAATATGTTTCAACTATAAAATGATATAACAGAGGCATCCTTGTTAGTTTAATTTTACGTTCACTCCAAGTGGTAGATGGGTCATACATATATTGAAAATAGCATTAATTCATATCACCTTGATTATTGACACATTGACATCTTTCAATTTCACAAATGTTCCCTAAACTTTGTAGTTTTTCATAATTTTATTTCCGTAAATATCACGTTTTTCACAAGTGTTTCTATATCCATTGCTGTTTGTACCTTAGCTTCTCTTGTTAAATTTCCCGTTTAAATTGTTTGACATGAGGTACCACTGACGACGATTCAATATCCGAAACACGAGTCTAGTACAATAAAATTGGTACTATAGATGTTTAATGTCTTCAAATTCATTAGCATCATTGTAGAGCAGATAAATTAACAGCATGGACGAGACATGCACGTTTCGGGTATTTAACCTCGTCTAAACAATGTAATATGGCAAAAATCTCGGGAAATTATGTCCTAAATATACCGAAAGACGTAGAAAGATGGCTGGGAGATGATGCTACAGGGCCAAGGTTTTAGACATTTGAGAAAATTTTGTAAACAGAAAATTTCAAATGCGTTTGAAGAAACGACCAACCGAAATTGATCGAACTTGGCAACCTGTGCCCTCTGGGACTCCTGATCCATCAGCAGTGACACTCAGCAAGTGGACAAATGTTTAACGTCTTCAAATTCATTAGCATCATTTTAGAGCAGATAATTTACAGCATGGACCAGACGTGCACGTTTCATATATTTCAATACGGACAACTTCACGTTTAGAACATTTATTTTAATATGGACAACTTTAAATAATTAGCTCGGAGATTGAGGTGCATAATTCACGATAAACATTTAACAACTACGGTCCTCTACGACATAATCGATCCTCATTCTAAAGATAATATCTTTATTATGTACTGGCCTATATCAACATGATCTCTTATCCTAAGGAAAAACTGTAGTAGAAAATTGAGGCTCATGACATCAGTTTTTGATATCTGATCATTAAGATTCATACACATTTAGTATTAATGTTTTCTTATTTCTTATCGTTTTATGTCAAGATTGTTAAGGCGTTATCCAACAAATTGTCAATTAGTAGTATCAGACACCCTGCAACACATAAAAAGGGTTTATCCAACAGCAGTTGTAGCCTCCACAGTAGATCACTAATATTCCCTAAGGCAAAAAATACAGACTGAGAAGATAAGCAAAGAAAACGACGTAAAATATACAATGGACACCAAGTATCACAACAAAACTGTTTTATACACAAAAAACTACTCATCAGACGAATAAGGACGGCGATCTACCATAAGTAAATAAAATGTCAAAAGTATAAATTTCAAGCTTTGGCAATCTGTAACTTGGTTTGTTTTTTTTATTATCCGAAACTAACGAAAGGGATGTCTGAGGAATAAATACCCTTTCATGTTTGTCATAATAGTTTCATTTTTTTGTAAAATTTAGTTAGATTGCTCTTATCTGCTTATAAAGGAGAACATGTTTGTAAATACATTTTACTTAAAGAATGGGTGATACATTTGATAGGGAGACAGATGTATAGTTGACAAAGAATGTGGTAATTTTTGTTTTAATTTCTTTCTTACTTGTAGTTTTGCCATGACGTTTCTTTATTGGATTTTTTTTTTGTTATTCCTTTCAATTTCTGCAGTCAAATGTCATAGATCTAATGCTTACTCACCCAGCCAACTTTTCTAATTTTCACATTGTGACATCAAAAAAGTCTATAAATCTATGTTGTAACGATAAAGGACATGAACATCATGGATGGATTTTCCAAAAATTACCAGCAAATCCATGCTAGATGTAAACAATTAAAAAAGGTCATTGCAAGCAATGAATCCAAACGCCTTTCATATTTTTATTGCAATATTTACACACTAAAATAAGTACTAGTAAAATAATAAAGGAGTTTAATTTCTTAAAGTTCAATATCTGTTATTGTTCAAATAGAAAGAGCAAGGTAAAAGGTCTTGCAATAATTCTAAAGATAATTTAAGGCATGAAGCTTAAGTCAAGAGAATTGCATTGTCTTTAGCGAATATTAATGTGAAATATGAGTATGCATCTCATATTGACGTTATAAGGGATTTTGCAAAATAGGTTTGTCTAAAATAAAGTCTTACTTTAAGATCCAATAAGAAGATGGAGATATTAGATAAAATCATAGTCATCAGTAACTGTAAAATACTAACATATTTTGCAGATAGAAAGTTCAGATAAAGTTTACAGGTTTAGAAGAAGGGAGGGGTTCTCCAACCAGACCTGGTTGCAGTACCAACAACAAAATTCCAAAATACTCAAAGCGCAAACACAGAAGGCGAGTACAGCAAAAGACGAAAAAGAGACACACGACATAGAAAAAATAAACACAAAAGACTACACATAAACCAACGAGACCAAACAAAACACACACGAACATACATAAAAGACTATTCCACTAATCTTTGATACAGGGCAGTTTTCGATCATAATTCTTTTTCTTTTTGATACAGGGCAGTTTTCGATCATGATTTTTTTTCTTTTTGATAAGGGACATCAATTATTGGGAAGGATTCCACATTTTGGAATGTATCGGAGTTTTTAAAAGTAGGTTCATTTTGATATATTCTTCAACTGAAGGATTTAATAGAGGTACACAAGTGTGAACCTTTCAATTTTCAAAACGGTATAATCTATCTGACATAAACTGTGGAAACAATTTTATATCATGTCGATCAATGAAAATATACTCTTTCTCATAGGATGTTTTCTGAACAGTTTATGATGCCCTCATTTTCCTATTTATTTTCAGAATAGTGTTTTGGAATCTTTCTTGGAGTCCCCAATAGAACAAAACATTTCTCCTTTCTTGGAGTCCCGTATAGAACCAAATCCTGGATTCGCATCTAATTTCGATGGGAATAATATTTTTGTATTGTAAAACGTGGATTATTAATGAAAAATATTCTCATCATTGTTTCATAAACACTATGAGAAGACCATCGTTTATTACATGTGTTTTAATTTGAACCTCCAATGCAGTGAAATGAACCAGAAATAAGAAAGAAAGATATCTCGTGGACGGAATTGTCACAATGATATCTGTAAAATCAACTTCATGCATTCAAATTATAATTATCTGTTTATGTCTTTCAAAATTTGATTTAAAAGTCCTCACAATGCGTCACGCCAATCTAGTTAACCCAAATAACTAAATTTAAATCTAAAGTCATGACTACAAAATGGCGTTTGCCTCGTCAAAGATAGGGGCACAGGAGGCTATAATAAAACCGTGTGATCTATGTGAGGACGATGAAAACGTCAACTGGTTCTGTAAGGACTGTGATCAAAATCTATGTGACAGATGTAAAAAGACACATCTTCGAAGTAATGTCTCAAAGTCACACATTGTACTTTCGATTTCCGAGGGATTTGCAATGGGGAAGAGGAATTTATCAAACATCTGTCGAGAACATGACGAACTATTTACATTCTTTTGCAAAACTTGCGATAGGAATATTTGTTCACAATGTTTGTCCGCGAAGCATAAGAAGCATGACTTCGTAGATTTGCGAGAACTTCAATCAGAAGTACAGAAGCAGTTAGATGACGTCATCAAAGAAAAGGAAACAGAAAAGCAGATGATGACAAGAAATTTCGATGATTTGGTTCAGCATGAAATCCAATCAGAGATGCAAAATAAAAACGACTGTGCCAAGATCAAGGATCGAGTTAGAGCTATTAAAGTCGCCGCAGATGAGGAAGGAGAAAAACTCATAGAATCCATTAATTCAACAAAAAAGCAGCAAGACAAAGAGGTAAAAGAAGGCAAACATAATATCCAGACCCAGACCGGAGTCTATGCCGCGGAGATCCATTCCATACAACAAGAACTCCGGCTCCAGACGGCGTCATCATTACACGGCTTCGTCACGGAATCAATGAAAAAACTTAAGTCATTGAAGCCGGTATCTATTGCGATACCAGACAAACATCAATTGCCGTTTGAAGGAGTCGAAGGCGATCATATCCGAGAAACGATTGGAAAACTATTTGGATCACAAAAGGTATCGGTAACAGAGAATACTAAAGGCAGAGAAGGAACGAAATGCAACGTGTTATCAAATTCAGAGATAATCAGAACATTCAACCTAGACAGAATTGGACATTCTTTGTCCATGTGTCTTAGTCCTGATGGTAGTATATGGATTTGTAGTTATAGATACGTGTACAAGATGAGCTCTGACTGCTCTACAGTCCTCCATGAGATACCTATTAGGAAGTCTTGGTTATATTGTGATTACATAGCATGTTTACAGTCAGGTGATGCTGTTGTGTCTTCTGGTGTTGGAGCGTCCTACGTAGACAGATTCACCTCTGACGGGAGAAGAGTAGAATTCACAGAACTACCACGAAGGGGCACTTACGATATAGCTGTCAATATCAATGACGAGGTGGTCATTAGTGTTGATATGGAATGTATTATTATATTTTCAAACAAAGGGAAACAACTCAGAGAATTCAAAGTCGATGGTGGAGTACAATCATTTTGCACAGACAGAGATGGACACATCATTGTTGCTCATCCGAAATCACCAAGCCTGACGATACTTGATGGTAGGAGTGGAGATGTCATAACATCATGGAGAGTTTCCATGTCCGACATACAGCGTCTTACATGTGACAGATATGGAAACATACTGGCCACAAACTTGAAGAAAAATGTTTATGTCCTGGGCAAGAACGGAAAAGTCCAGAAAACTTTCACAGTGGACTGTGATGAAATCAGTGGAATCTGTGTGAATAAAGAAGACCATTTGTTGATACTGATGGTTACGAAGCGCAAATTCGAAATAAAAGTTACGAAGTACTTGGAATAAGAACAAATAACTTGGCGAACAAACGCTCGTACTGTCGTCACATACGTTCAGCTCATACCAACTTGGTGCTTCTTTTCTTCTTGTGGATATGAGTTATCATTGAATAAGCAATAGTCAATACTCTCGGTGGTTGGGGTATCGCGTGACGTCATCACTAATTTCCAAAATACATAAGAATGACATTGTATTGCCTTAAGTAATTGCAGATGTTTAAAATAGTTTGTTTAACAAATATTCAATTATGTTTGAATAATAAATCCTTCAATTTTTAGAACTTTTATGGTTGTCATACAGGTTTTTACGCATTTTTGGCTCAAATTATAGCATTTTTGTATGTAAATTTACAATGACTTTAAAAGTTATTGTCAAAACTCCTTAGAATTTGGTATACTTATAAATTGTTTCACCCTTAAGACATGTAAATGACGAAAAAAGGTACCTTGCAGGGGGTTTCCTTTAATCAAAAGGCATATAAATATAGTCTATGGCATATTTTGACATCAAATATTAGCCCGCAAATTGTGACATTTTTTACCATTTCTTTGCTATTTCTCAAAGATTTTCTACTGCTAATGATAAGTACCTGCAGTTCTTAAACAAGTCTATTCCATTAGAAAATTTGACTTTAGATACCTTAAATTCATTTTTATTCAGTTTTCAGTTGGATATACTCAAAATTTGGGCAAAATATGATTTCCACTAAGAGTGACCGACTTTGTTCAAGTATTAGACCCTAAAGATGCCCTGCACGATGCATATATTTTATGCATTTCAGAATATCTGAAGATAGATGTTTTGTTTAGAGAAAAAATAAAGTTAGTTTGACCATCCAAACAGTGTCATAATAACGATACTCGAACCCCCTTAAAAATATCAAAACGTTCATCCATGCTCTTGTTCTTAAAGCATTACATTTATCTGTTTGTTGCATGCGCCTTATTATTACAATTCATATCTTATCACAGCTGTAGCGTGGTGTGTAATTACTTGTACAATGTATAGCTCACATACAATATATATTTAAAATATATATTCAGAAATGTAGCATCAGGTATGGTAACAAAATACGTGATTGAAAGTATCCAGTCAAATAATTCTACTGAACGAAACAAACTTTTATCTCTTTCATTGAAAATAATTTCCCCTTATTCTATCTATTACTACTAAACATTAACGACAGATTTCTATCAATGACTACTAAATATTGACGGCAGATATTCTATCAATTACTACTAAACATTAACGACAGATATTCTATCAATGACTACTACATATTGACGGCAGATATTCTATCAATGAGCACTAAATATTAACGGCAGATATTCTATCAATGACTACTAAATATTAACGGCAGATATTCTATCAATGACTACTAAACATTAACGGAAGATATTCTATCAATGAGTACGAAATATTAACGACAGATATTAACGGCAGATATTCTATCAATGACTACTAAATATTAACGGCAGATATTCTATCAATGACTACTCAATCAATGACTACTAAACATTAACTGCAGATATTCTATCAATGACTACTAATCATTAACGACAGATATTCTATCAATTACTACTAAACATTAACGACAGATATTCTATCAATGACTACTTAATATTGACGGCAGATATTCTATCAATGAGTACTAAATATTAACGACAGATAGTCTATCAATGACTACTAAATATTAGCGGCAGATATTCTATCAATGACTACTAAACATTAACACAAGATATTCTATCAATGAGTACTAAATATTAACGACAGATATTCTAACAATGACTACTAAATATTAACGGCAGATATTCTATCAATGACTACTAAATATTAACGGCAGATATTCTATCAATGACTACTCAATCAATGTAACTACAGATATTCTATCAATGACTACTAAACATTAACGACAGATATTCTATCAATGACTAAATATTAACGGCAGATATTCTATCAATGACTACTAAATATTAAAGGCAGATATTCTTTGCAATTACTATTAACGGCAGATATTCTATCAATGATACTTTCACTTGATGTTTTTTTTTTCTTGAGTACTTAATAAATGAAGAAGCAAAACTGACCAACTTTACGTTTTGAGATGATTGTTCTGTGTACATGAATTTAGAAACCTGAACAGATTATGCGTATTTATGAGTAAATCACAAATCTATATTCAAATGTAGGTCATGATCTATACTTTCCGCTTGAGTGCACATGTTAGGAATATTTGGGTATCAATAGTCTACATTCCTTTTCTGTTTTGTTTTGCTGTTAGCATTTTCGAAGGTCCTCAATACTTAATCTTTGACTACTCCCTGATTGTTGCAATGATAAAATGCTGCCATGAGGTAAGCTGCTTTATAATCTCTATATAAATAACACTATGTTTGCGATTGTTTTCTTAGTTTAGTTCGTTGTTTCTTAGGACTAATTTTTTCCTATCACATTGTTCCTAGGTCACATGACCTAGGTCACTAATTACTTTAGTAATGAAATTGTGTATATGCTAATCATGTCCAGAAATGTCATGAAATAAAATTGTATCCATTCACTAATTCAGTTTGTTGTTGCTCATGCTTCATATGTTTCAGATAAAAAATATCCAAGGTCATGTGACAAAAGTCGAGGTCATTAAATATGCCTAAATGAAATTGTATATGAGTATCATATTTGGGCTATAATACCTCTTACACAATATAATGAATCACGTTCATGTTTTAGTATGATGTATTGGACCAAGCTCAAAGTCACTTAAAGGAGTAGGGGGAGACATCTTTATTTTCTGAAAAACTATTTTTAGCTCACCTGAGCGAAGCTCAAGTGAGCTCTTGTCATAGCGCGCCGTCCGTCGTCCGTCGTCGTCCGTCCGGCGTAAACTTTTAACATTTTCGACATCTCCTCTGCAACCGCTGCACTGAATTTCACGAAACTTCACAGGAAGCAAGTACTCAATGCCCTCTACCAAGTTTGTGTTTTTTGAGCCGATCTGAAATCCAAGATGACCGCCACAGGCTCTGATTTGCTGACACATTTTCGACTTCTCCTCTGAAACCATTACACAGAATTTCTGGAAACTTCACAGGAAGCAAATACTCAATGCCCTCTACCAAGTTTGTGTTTTTCCAGCTGATTGGAAATCCAAGATGGCTGCCACAGGCTCTGATTGGCTGACACATTTTCTACTTCTCTGAAACCGCTGCACAGAATTTCATGAAACTTCACAGGAAGCAAGAACTCAATGCCCTCTACCAAATTTGTGTTTTTCGAGCCGATCGGAAATCATAGATGGCCGCCACAGACCCTGATTGGCAGACACATTTTCGACTTCTCTTCTGAAACCGCTGCATAGAAATTCACGAATCTTCACAGGAAGCAAGTACTCATTGCCCTCTAACAAGTTTAAGTTTTTGAAGCCGATCTGAAATCCAAGATGGCAGCTACAGGCTCTGATTGGCTGACACATTTTCGACTTCTCCTGTGAAACTGCTTCACAGAATTTCTTGAAACTTCACAGCAAGCAAGTACTCATTGCCCTCTTAGTCTACCAAGTTTGTGTTTTTCGAGCCGATGGGAAACCCAAGATGTCCTCCATAGGCTCTAACTGGATGACATACTTTTGACTTATCCTCTTAAACTACTGCACAGAATGTCACCAAACTTTACAGGAAGCAAGTAACCATTGTCCTTCTCAAAGCTTCACTAAAAGTGATTTTCTTCATTTCTTATACTGACTTTATTGAAAATATACATACAGTCTCCTCAGGTGAGCGATCTGGCCCCCTTGGGCCTCTTGTTTGAATTAGTGTTTACTAATATTTACAATTTGAGATGAACAGGTCGTTTTAAATAGCCCAAGTAATTCACATACTACGACTTTGGATCTGAGGATTTATCCGCCATTGACACGGCGCTTTTAGAAACAATGCTTCAAATTGACAAAATAGGGATTGGCGATCAGGTGTAAAGACGAATAATGACCCCCGTCGAATAATGACCGGGGGTCATTATTCTATGTAGAAAAATGACCCCCGGAGTATCGTGATAAGAACTTTTCCGTTTGCCCCTCGGTATCCATGGGATTGCTTCAACAGAGGAGCGCGGACTGTTTTTCCTGTGAGCAAATGAAACTTTAACAGGATATCTACAATGTCAGAGACACACACAAGCATTTTCCTGCAGAGATTCTTCCTTTGCAATCACTAGCGTTACACTTGATTAATTGTTCATTTAAAGCCATCTTTAATCGAAACCTTTCTTCGTCAATGTCAAGAGGCATAACTCGTAGATTAGTCACAGTGGTGTTTCTGTTTTTTTTAATCAGAATATGAGAGTTGTCATTCCTTGGAGAAGACAAAACCATATTAAACAGCGTCAATCTTCCCCACGTGTTAAGGAGTAATAATTCCGTGTAAGAGAATGTCATGATCCTACATGTATAAGCACATATCCTATAAGAATCATATGATCTTTCATCAATATGTTGGATCATACTTGTCTATCAGAATCTTTCTGAATAACCATATAACCATTTATCACATGATACACCCGTTATGCAGTTTCATAAAGCCATTTCAGAAATCTATGATATGATAACACGTTACATGTCGCTCTGCTTGAATGCGATTGGTCAAGTTTGGAACCTAATCACATAAAATTTGACAAGTGTGACCTTTCAAATATCGGATTAAATTCAGACGAGGGCTCAATATCAATGATTAAAATTGTTGTAAAATTAATCATGTTAATTATTGCATTGATATACTAAACAAATTTGGAATGTTTTTCTCGTACGCACAGAATATATATCTATACGATGGGGAACTACTTCTCATGGCGAATCATACGACCTGTAGATCACGGCGTGGCTCGCCTCTAATTCTCAGAAACGTTTATTTCACGTTAGAAATACACATATTTAGGCAATATCATGTGATAAAAGTAATCTCAAATGAATTTTCATTTCATACGATTGTTATGGGTCAGAATACCCCAAAACGCCAGCAAAAATCAGACAAAGACAGAATATAAATTTACAAGTGTAATTATGTACAAAATATATATATTTGAAATGATTACAACTTACAATACAATGTCCGGATCAAAGTGTCCGTTACGGTCCACAAAGTCTATCGAATGTTTGGTTTCCGGTAATCACAAACGTTCTCGAAAGATCGGTGTCCAAACGTTGTTAAATGGATTAAAGTCTCAACAAACAAAGTATCCAAGTATATCAGAATAGATGAATGAATCGTGTCTACGAATGAGTACGAATGTCCCATCAACACAGTTCTTCAGAGGTATCTATACTTAATACCAATGAATTTACCAGAAGCTTCTAGAACAATGACTCATTACAAATGATTAACAATAGAGTAAATTCTAGAAATCACAGTCATGTGATGATAATGATGTAACAAAGAACATACTGGAATATTCTCTAATGAAATACACATGACATAGTAAAATCTTGAAAGAATTATTATGAAATCATCAAATAACATGACTAAGTACATGTGTACCTACACACAAAGTAAAACCAAAACAATACATGACCCACAACACCTCCCCCCTTAAAAAAAGTTTGAATGTCTATGAAAACTTAGGTGGTAAATTCTGCAAAAATCACTCATGAAACTCTCGATAGTGCATCTGCAATCACATTGTCTTTGCCCTTGATATGGTTAATAATGATATTGTACTCTTGCAACAATAAACTCCATCTTGTAAGTCTTTGATTCTTGTTTGACATTTTGTGCAAAAATGTGAGAGGGTTGTGGTCAGTATACACAAGAATGGGATGTAAAGTAACATTCAAATAAACATCAAAATGTTGTAAAGCTAACAATAATGCAAGACACTCTTTTTCAACAGTAGAGTAATTCTTTTGACATTTTGTCAATTTCTTTGAAAAATAACAAACAACTCTATCTACACCATCATCATTTTCTTGAAACAAAGCCGCCCCGATTTCTACGTCACTAGCATCAACAGTAAGCTTAAATTGCTTATCAAAATTTGGAGCTGACAGGACAGGACTATTCATAAGAACACATTTGATTTTCGTAAAAGATTCGTCACATTCATTGGTCCATGCAAAATTCAATTTTAGATAGCGGTTACCTACCGACTGGGGAAGATGAATTGACATGAAAATGCACGATTTCTAAATGTCAGCCAATCGGAAGCTGGGGCGGCCATCTTTGTTTTCCGACCGGCTCGAAAAACAAACTTGGCAGAGAATGTCGGGACCTTGAGTCCTGTCAAGTTTCGTTGAATTGCGTTCAGTGGTTTCAGAGGAGATTTTCTCAGCCAATCAGAGGCCAGGGCGGCCATCTTGGTTTTCCGATCGGCCAAAAAATACAAACTTGGTAGAGGACGTTGAGATCTTGCTTCCTGTCAAGTATAGGCGTCCATTTGTTTCTTGTCTACAAATGTACAATCTTTCAAAACAGCCGATATGCATGAACAATGAAGAGTAATTTAGCATTTTATTGGACAATTTAGACAGTCTTTTTAAGTATAAAAGAGGGGGGTCATTATTCTACGGGGGTCAATATTTTTCGTGAGGGTGTGTGCAAATGACACTTATTCTACGGTCGAAAAATGACCCCCACAGTCGTAGAATAATGACCGGGGGTCATTTTTCTACGTAGAATAATGACCCCGGTCATTATTCTACGGGGGTCATTATTCGTCGTTACACCGGAAAGATGGTCGTATATTCCCGCATTAATTGGTGCACTTCCTCTTTTTGATGCATGTACAGATGTCCGAGTTTCACTTCCGGATTTGTCAGAATTTCAGAATTCTTCAAACGGACACTTTGAGCGAAGTCTTTTTCGACAGTCTCTTCATTACATTCCGGTTTAACACAATTTTCAAATGTATTTACATTGGCCAAAGTGGAAACTGGTTTTACAAAATTTCGGTCACTTCTATCAAAATACTCTTTCAACATGTTAACATGACACACTCTTTTTTCTTTTCGCCGACCTGGTGTCTTAACCACATAGTTAACATCACTAATTTTACTCTCAATCTCATAAGGACCGAAATATCTAGCTTGCAAAGGATGACCAGGGATAGGCAAAAATACAAGAACTTTATCGCCTGGTTTAAAAACTCTGTTTCTAGCATCTTTGTCATACCATGTTTTCATTTTCATTTGAGATGTTTTGAGATTTTCTTTAGCCAATTTGCAAGCATTATATAATTTCTCTTTGAAATTAGACACGTAGTCTAAGAGATTCAAATCGCTAGTCTCAGTCAACCATTTTTCCTTCAATAACTTCAATGGCCCCCTGACCGTATGCCAAAAAACTAGCTCAAAGGGACTGAACCCCAGGGACTCCTGAACCGCTTCTCGTGCCGCAAACAACACGAGGTGAACCCCTTCATCCCAGTCTTTTTCATACTGGTGACAATATGTTTTCATCATAGTTTTAAGGGTTTGATGAAAGCGTTCAAGTGCCCCCTGGGACTCAGGATGGTACGCAGAAGACTTATACTGCCTGATACCTAGCTCATGCATAACCTGCTGAAACAATCCTGACATAAAATTTGAACCCTGATCTGACTGAATAGCCTTGGGAGCACCTACGAAACTGAAAAACTTTGTAAGGGCCTTAACTATGGTCTTTGCCTTAATATTCCTAAGAGGTATGGCTTCAGGAAACCTAGTCGAAGTACACATAATTGTCAGTAAGTACTGATTCCCTGACCTAGTCCTAGGCAAAGGACCTACACAATCAACTAACACCCTACTAAAAGGTTCCTCAAAGGCTGGAATGGGTTGGAGGGGAGCAGGTGGTATAACTTGATTGGGTTTACCTACCATCTGACAACTATGACAAGACTTACAAAACTCAGACACATCTTTTCTCAAATTAGGCCAGTAAAAGTGACTTAAAATCCTATTATGAGTCTTATTGACACCTAAATGACCTGCCATGGGTGTGTCGTGAGCTAAACTCATGATGTCCCCGCGATACGCTACTGGAACCACTATCTGGTGAACGACCCGCCACACGTCATTAGGGGGTGCATCGGGTGGTCTCCATTTCCGCATGAGGATGCCATCTTGTATGTAGAAGCACTCTCCGACTTTGTCCGCTTCTTCTCGGGGAAGGGCCCTCTTGCTTAGTCGGATAATCTCCGGATCTTTAGTTTGCTCGGAGAGGAGCTGCTCATGGCTTAAGGCATCTGTATCTCTGTCTAATGGCGGATGGGAATCATCTCTAGGTACTAGGTACTGTCGGAGACTTGTCAACATGAAGTGGTACTGACGTCTCAGGTACGTTGTCATCAATGGTAGACATGAATATGTCAGAAAGGTCTATATTTTCGGAGGGATGGTTCTCGTTAAGTGCAGAAGTACTCTCAGCCTCTTTTTGTCTGTTCCTGGCCATTCCCCTGGTAACTGCGCAGGCTGGGTACAAGTCGTCGTCTTCATCATCGGACACGAGAAGAGTAGGTCGAACACCTACAATAACAGGTCCAGTAATTAAGTCTGACTTCAAATAAATTTTATGAAGGGGAACATCAATGACGCCTAACTCCACACCCTGTAATAAAACTGACCTACAAGTAAAAGTGTGCTCAGACAAAGGCAATGAACCCTCTAATAATAAAGTCTGGGCAGCACCAGTATCTCTCAAAATCTGAACAGGCAACGCTTCGCTAGAATCACTGAGTGAAACAAATCCCTGTGACAAAAAGGGCTTATAATGATCCTCCACAAAATCATCAGAACTGGACTTAGAACCCTGAATCTCAGGAGTGTCAGAACAAATCGAATCTAAGGCTTTCCTATCATTTCTAACAGACGCACAGGCCTGTGACTTAAGTTCTTTTTTCTTCTTAAGCTTCAAACACTCACCAATAACATGACCTTTTTTCTTACAATAGTTGCATGTAGGAGGCGACCCCACCCCTGGGGATGCCTCAGAACGCTCGGGCCTAGGACCGGACGTAGAACCACCTTGAGATGGTGACTGGGAACTAATGGACGACTGAGACTCTTGTAAATTTTTCTTTGGAAAATCTGAAGTTTTTGCGCTATCGCTAGATTGAGTTTTTGACACAAAATTTTTCTTATGAGTGAGAGCATACGTATCAGACAAAACAGCGGCTTCTTCAAGAGTTTTAACATTTTTGTCTTCCAAATGAGTTCTCAAATCTTGATGTACACACTCTTTGAACTCTTCTATCAGAATTATTTGACGCAAATTGTCAAATGAATTGGGAATTTTCTTAGATCGAAACCACTGATCAAATAAATCTTCTTTTTCTCGAGCAAATTCAACATATGTTTGATTTTCAAACTTTTTGTACTTTCTAAACTTTTGTCTGTACGCCTCAGGTACTAACTGATATGCTCTCAAAATCGTGTCCTGGACCTTGTCATAGTCTGAACTCTCAGCAATACTGAGCGCCGAGTACACTTCAGCCGCTTTGCCAATAAGTACGCTTTGTAACAAAGTTGGCCAAAAATCACGTGGCCACTTCAGATTGGCCGCGATTTTCTCAAAATGTGGAAAATATTTGTCCACGGACTTTTCTTGAAATTTTGGTACACATCGGATGTGTTTGGCGGCGTCGAATTCAGACTTGACAAGCGAAGGAACAGGATTTTCCTTAGTGCTTTTCTCTAATTTTAACTTTTCTAACTCAAACTGGAGTTCTTTCTCGTGCATACGTTCCTGTTTCTCTCTTTCTTCTTTTTCTCTTTCAAATTGTAAATGTCTTTCTTTTTCTTCTTTTTCAAATTGTCTTTCTTTTTCTTCTTTTTCAATTTGAAATTGTCGTTCTTTTTCTTCTTTTTCAAATTGTAATTGTATTTTCATTTTCTCTAATTCAAACTCATATTTTGACATTTTGGTTTCGCTTGAAACAGGTTCAACAGGAAAATCGTATGACGAAAAGATTTCCTTAGCTAAAAGCTCTTTAGCCACAATATTTCTAATTTCTTGTTTTCTCATAGAAGATTTTACATCTAACTTCAAGTGAAGACCTAAACCAATCAAATCATCTTTCTTCAATGATTCGAACTCATCTACAGTCGGCGATTTCAAAAATTCAGTGACCGAAAATACCATGATTGATTTCTGCTGGCAAAAGTTTTGAGAATTTTCCTTTTTTCAAAAAACGAACTTTACGTAAAGTGCAAATATGCAGAGATTACTATCCCGGACGAGCCCCCAATTCTGTTATGGGTCAGAATACCCCAAAACGCCAGCAAAAATCAGACAAAGACAGAATATAAATTTACAAGTTTAATTATGTACAAAATATATATATTTGAAATGATTACAACTTACAATACAATGTCCGGATCAAAGTGTCCGTTACGGTCCACAAAGTCTATCGAATGTTTGGTTTCCGGTAATCACAAACGTTCTCGAAAGATCGCAACTAGAACAACTTCCGGGTTGAATCCCTGCGAGGAATATTGATACGGCTTATATCCTTGAGTGCAAGTTGGAAAGATCGGTGTCCAAACGTTGTTAAATGGATTAAAGTCTCAACAAACAAAGTATCCCAGTATATCAGAATAGATGAATGAATCGTGTCTACGAATGTGTACGAATGTCCCATCAACACAGTTCTTCAGAGGTATTTATACTTAATACCAATGAATTTACCAGAAGCTTCTAGAACAATGACTCATTACAAATGATTAACAATAGAGTAAATTCTAGAAATCACAGTCATGTGATGATAATGATGTAACAAAGAACATACTGGAATATTCTCTAATGAAATACACATGACATAGTAAAATCTAGAAAGAATTATTATGAAATCATCAAATAACATGACTAAGTACATGTGTACCTACACCAAAGTAAAACCAAAACAATACATGACCCACAACACGATGTATTATGAAACTCGTTGTGCGTTTTATGACCCCTCACCAAGGCTCGGGGATATAAAACACACAACTCGTTTCATAATACATCGCATGAAATGAAAATTCATTTGAGATCCTATATTTATCACATGATACACCCGTTATGCAATTTCATAAAGCCAGCGTTACATATCGCTCTGCTTGAATGCGATTGGTCAAGTTTAGAGCCTCATCACCTACACTGTGACAAGTGTGACCTTTCAAATATCGGTCATATGTTAAATTTAGATGCAAATTCTATATCAATGATTAAAATTGTTGTTGTTGAAATGATTATTGCATTAAAGTACATGTACTAAACAAAATTGAGATATTTTTCTCTTTACGCACAGAACGATGGGGAACTACTCGTAGCGTAGCAGACGACTTCATGGCGTGCAAGCGCGGATCCAGAGGGGGGGGGGGGGTCGGGGGGGTCCGGACCCCCCCCTGGAATTTTCGAAGCATAGCTAATTTTTTTCTAATTGATGTATATATTTCAAGAGATTAAGTCCCAATTCCCCTTTTGTTGTCATAATATTTGAAAAATATATCATAAGAAATCTATATTGCCGCCAGCTTTTCAACAATTTTCTCCGGCTCGCTTCAGCTCGCCAGAATTTATTACATACATGTACGTTATTTTCAAATGATGCTGCGCTTTCCTATTGTCTTTTTCTGACTTTAAATTTTGAGAAAATTTCAAGTGAGAACTCACTTGAAATTTTCTCAAAATTTAAAGTCAGAAAAAGACACTATAGACAACACATATATACATTAAACCTAAGTCAATAAACAAGGGCACTATGAAAACGAACAGAAACTGGAAAAGACACGAATAGCGAATTTTATTCCAATTCTCTGGAAAAAAATTTCGCTGGCTCGCTGTCGCTCGCCATTAGCTGTATTTACATATTAGAACTGACAATCAATATTCAAGTTCTATGATGTGAAAATTCAAGCTTTTTGTTCGCCATTGCTCTTGCTCTCCAGTTACCTGTCTTATTAATAATTAGAAACAGAACTGAAAAAAACCGTTCATTTTCTTGCGGATGTTTTTTTTTTTTTTTTTTTTTTTTTTTTTTTTTTTTTTTTGCTCTTCAAAAAATTCGGACTTTAGGACCCCCTCTGAAAAAAAATTCTGGATCCGCCCATGGCGTGGTTCGCCTCTAGTTCTCAGAATCGTTGATTTCACGTTGGAAATAACCATTTTTTGGCAGAATCATGTGATAAAAAGAATCTTAAATGAATTTTCATTTTATACGATTATGATACATTGTTGTACGACTTGTGTGTTTTATATCCCCGAGTCTTGGCGAGGGGATATAAAGGGACATAACATGCAAAGACTTTTGGTACAACCCTGCGGCTGGAGTCGCTGATGCACTATCCACTCATTGAGATCAGTGCAAAAGGTCACTCATAAAGTTCACAACAATGAACATGAATAAATTTCCTAATTTAGGTTATTGAAATCAGTTTCTGCTTTCCGAAATCGAATTTCAAATGCAAAATCTTCTCTCGTAACCCTCTTGAATTTCCGCCTTTTTTTTCACTTATATTGCGATTTCGATACTGTAACACCATTTAAGGTATCCGATGTACAATAGGGCATTTTAAGATGCCTGGTAAGGTACTATAAACTATATATTTTCTGAAAGGTTATAATGATCACGGCTCAGACATAATGATTTTGGGGCCAGAAAACAAAGGGGAATAACTTATGAAGCATTTAAATTGTCTATTTTCTCTATATAACATATGCAAAATAATAAAGTTGTACAAGAGTTTTTCCCCTTTGATTTTTAAGACATGGGAGTCTTATATCTACATGTATACTCAATGCATCAATAGCTTTCAGAAAATATACAGTTTATAGTACCTTACCAGGCATAAAATTTACTATACTTTACAATGGAGATGGTTAAAACGCTATGTAAAATGACTCTATATATTGTACAACAGATACCTTAATTTTCTAGTGTATAAGGATACCCATTCATAAATGTGAAGGCCTTAAAAGTATATCCAGTACCAGCTGCAAATCTGTACATAAGTAAAAAGAAAATATAATCGAGTTCAGTATTCATCATATTTATTGATTTGATCCTCTTGAAAGACATGTATCCTATTAAATACTGATATAAAAGATGAACAACACTGAGTATTGAGACATTCTATACAGCAAATTAAGTAAAACAGACATGCTTAAAATACTTCTAACAAATCACCTGGGTTTAATAACTTGTATTTATTTACTTGTAGATCAGGATGAGAATTCATCCAATTTTCCCTTCTCACCTAAATGTGACCCTTTCAATTATCTCCCTTTGATATCTTAAGGTAAATCTGCTGTATGTTTGAACCATGCTAACAATTCAGACCAGTGGCGGATTCAAGGGGGGCGGAGGGGCGTCCGCCCCCCCCCCCCCCCCCCCGCCTCCCGGCATTGACCCAAAATTTTTCGAAAAACCCTATATTTTTTCCCATTTTCAGTAAAAATCGGCAAAATTCGCCCCTTAACCCCGGCAAAGGGAGCGCTGGATCCGCCGTTGCTGACATAGGGAAATCTAACTTAATCACTGCGTTTTGTATTCCGTAGATGGTCCGTTACCCATTTGAATTAAAATAAATTCTTAAACTTGTAATCATACCTAGTAAATGACGAAAACAGGACATTAAATTTAGGGTAATTTATCGCTTTCACTTGTTGTACTTTAAAAAAATACGTACGGAAATATTCTTAGTCTAACAAGAAAAGCTATAAATAACATTAATATTATAGCTGGAGTACGGACTGCCTTTTCACTTTAACCATGTAACTATGAAAGTTTCATGAAACCTTAAATAAAAACTGCACAAAAAAGGAAATATTTTGATTTTCTCGATGATAAAAACCTCCATTTTCTACATAGAATTTGCCCGGTTCCCTTGACCTCCGTTGAACACGTTAAATTTAAATAAGTACGGACTGCCTTTCACGCTAACCATGTACAGTGTAAGTATGAAATTTCCAATATTTTGATTAATAAAAACAAAACAATTTGGAAAAAAAAACAAAACCATTTGAAAAAAGTAGTAAGCAAGATTCGAACTCGCGACCTCGGGATCTCTAAGCGAGCACATTAACCTATGTGCCATGACTTCAAAATAATTATGAAAATAAAGAATATAAAACTTGACCGACCGAAACACCACTACAAAATTTGACCAAAAACATAGAATTTCTACATAGAATAAGGTCCATTTGAATTCAGTTGTACATGTTGCATGATTTTCGTGCAGTTTGCGTTCTCATTTTATTTCAAGTATGCTTAAGCGATGCAACAGAAGCTGTAAAATGACCTAAAGTGCAGCTAAGTTCGCAATTATTGACCTTAGGGTAGCTCGGCGCATGACCGGAAATATTACATAGCGATGTTGCATAACACTTATACAGGAAGACATTATCCATAGATAGTATTCCTGAGAATAGTCAACAATGACTAGATATTTCATCAATGTATATTCGCTACTGTCCTTCCGTACTAGAAAATAGTTTTTATTTATCAACAAGTTCTATAAGTGATTTATAGACCAAATTTGAAGTACGGTTGTCTAAGTTATGATATAAAACTTTAAGTTTCAGCATGGGAGAAGAAAAAGGGGTTTATGTCTGTCACTCGGGAAACATAACAAGAAAACACCATGGAAACATAACAAGATAACACTCGCCGAAAAATACCAGCCCCTCCCCTCTATCCCTTCCCCCTTCATTCATACAATACTGCAGCCAATTTCACAAAAATTCGTAAGCATTTTCTTACGTAAATGTACTTACGTATTTCTTACTAAAATACTTATGATAATTTCACGAAAGCGTTCGTAACTCTCTAAGAAAATTCTTAAGATTATTTTCGTAATATTTTTCGTAATTATTTTAATGCATAGCAACGGAAGCTTCCTGTGCTTACGGGCATGCGCGATTTCTGGACCTTTGAAATCTTTATTTTATACATGTTTAATTCCCAATAATTTCAGTTGCGTATATACTTTGTATGTTGTATGCATGCATTATCATCCGCAATAAATTTTACTTTTCAATCTCTCGAAAAAGAACATTTGAATTTCATTTAAAAATTAAATTCTTGTAAGTTACTGATGTGTGTCGATCATTTAGCATTGATTAAGGAATGAGACGTACGTATAATTGACTGGTTTCATAAGGTCATTTTCAAACAAGACATAAAAAGTCATTCTCTCTCAATATTTTGACTATAGCTATTATTGACAACAAGAAAACCGACGCCATATTTTATGCTGTACTTAAGAATTTTCGCAAAATAACTTACGAAATTCGTAGGTATTTGAAGGGTCTTAATGACTTGCGACAACCCCGAGGCAGTCGCAAAGTTACGAACAATTTTAATCGTATCTTTATGCTTACGAACTTTGGTAAAATCGAGTTTAGGAAACTTACGTATGAAAATCGTTCGTAAGAATTTTCGGGAAATTGGCTGCAGGCGTTTAAACACAGACCTAATTTTCTACCCATATAATACATATAAATAAATACCGGTAATTGAATGTACATTTTGAATCTTGAATATTTCATTATGTATCGCTTAAAATTATTCATTGAAATCCTCACAATAATTCATGAAGTACAAATCATGCTTATTGACCAATTCAGCTCAAATATATGTACAATGTATGACTATAGAGTAGACAAGTATCAAATCTGCTAAAATTGAGATTTCTTAGCTTCCCCAAAAATTATGACCAAATAATAATACATTCGTTTTAATCGAAGATTCGATTGTGATCCAGATATTGGAGCCTTTTAAAATTATCTAATTTTAATTAAAATTGAATACCCAATTTCATATTTCCTAGATAGACACGGGATCGTAAGTTTTGGTATGAATTGAAGGAATAAGTACATCTTATAGATAAAATATCATTAGCAATATCAATAATATTCGAAAGTTGTAAGGGCGCACGCAACATGTAATTTTAAAAACCAACACTTGCAATCAAAAGGAATTATGACAATGGACATTAAAAGAGCACTCGAAACAATGTAGACAGACTAGCTTAATGATAAAAATAAATTGTCTGCTTGGACCTAACATTAAAACCTGTGAAGTTCATTTCTCACAATGAAGAGGTACGAGAAAACGTTAATAGACGTTAAAAGTATATACACAATCATAAATAATCTGTCTAAAACGTATGCCAGTAATTCCCATTCGTTTGTAACGTAATGTTTGATACTGTTTCCCGCGTGTTTTGGTCCACTTTCCGCTTCCGGTTCATGAAAGGACGGGATATCGTGTTTTGAAGTTATTACTACGCTTTCTCTTTTTATTGAATGGCGACCACGATGAAGTTTAGTACAATCGCCATTTTGTAGTTGTTTTCCGTCTAGAGTCTGAATATTTTTCACTATAACGTCATTTTCCATCTCGTACATAGAACCGCTTCCAGGTTTGAGTTTTACGCACAAAATTCTTCTCATATATTTGAGAAAAAACACTCGGATGCAAACCGGAATTTTTCTACCAGTAATATCCCTATAATAGACATACATGATAATTCCAGACATAACACATGACAAACTTGTCAAGCACATCGCCGTCATGAAAAATACACCGAGGTGCGGGAACGTGTCGGAGGAAGACGGCAGCTTGTCTTGTACTAGCAAGAGAAACACAACGATGGATAATAAAACCGTGATCTGTAACGATATTTTGTCTCCGGATACCGGGGGCAGAACAAAACCCAAAATGGAAAGGATCGAAATGATAACACACGGTACAAAAACTGTCAACAGATAAAACTTCGGGAATCGTGACAGACTGACGTAATAAGTGACGTCGGGATACGGCTCCGGGCAACAGTTGTAATAAAGCACATGTTTGAACGCTGGAACAAACTCCAAGTTCCATTCGTTATGATGGACGAATTTTTCAGTGTCTGCATATGGATTCACAAGTTCAAGGTCGATTAGATTTCCATCATGAATCCAAGAACCAAATGTTAAGCTGCAGTTCTGACGATCATACGGGAAGAAAGTGACATCTATTTGACAAGAAGCCGTGATGATTGACGGGAAGTTATAGGTTACGGTTCCATCCGAGTCAACTCTTGCGTAATATTCGTCTTTCCCTGGCATATTCGCCTCGTCACTAGATCCTTCGTATAGCGTTATATCCGGGATCCATACATTTCCATATGGTATTGTTATGGACTCGATTCCATTGAACTCTGTGGAATTCCATCTTAAGGTACAGTCATTCCATTTCAATCTCATCCAGATTTTGAGCCTTATCAATTGATGTTTTTCGTGGAGTTCGACTAACTCTCTCAAAGCCATATCAACTCGTATTTTCACTTTATCAACATCAGAGCAAAGCGGGATGATGGCTGCATGGTACTCGTTATGAAACAATCGTTTATATAAACCAAGTGCTCTATTTTGTGTAGATAATGTTACAGTCCTACCTTGAATTGATAAAATCACTAAAATCCAAAAGTACAAATATGTAGTTTTCCTCCAGATGTGAAAATGCTCAGCCATATTTCCTTGTTTTTGTCTGACAGTGTCTTATTCGGTACAATGTTCCCCTATTTAACGGTTTAGAAAGGATTGCCAGTTATACATTTAACAAAGGCATGTTACTTTGTAGACGTCTATAATTATCCAACAAAATGTTCCGTTTACCTGTTTGTTACTCATCCGTGAATTTACGAAAAACCCATGCGTTGGCGGATCTAATGTTTCAAATGGCGAAGCGACAAAAAGTTTTACCTTCGATATGTCTCCAAATTATACGTTTGAATCAGTTTAGGGCAATTTGTCGAAAACAGTCACTTTAAATCTAATTTCAGACGAAATCACTTGTCAAATTCAAAATTGAAATTTAACACTATTTGAGTAAACGTCGTCAAAACAACGTTACGTATCACGCCCGCGGCAAGCTTTCATCAAATGAAAGATATTGAAAAACAAAGAGTAATTAGATCACGCTTTGCTTTATGATGTACATCTGTTTATGACAATGAGTTGAGTAACATATGGTCTCTATGGTCAATTATGCTGAATAATTAATTAATTATGGCATTCGAATTTTAATAGTTTTAGCGAACGATCAATAAGGTTAATGTGGTCTAATTCAGGTGCGCCTACTAAATATGAAAATTGAAAAAAAAAATAGAAATAAATAAATAAATAAATAAATAAATAAATAAATAAATAAATAAATAAATAAATAAATAAATAAATAAATAAATAAATAAAAATAAATACAGTGATAAAAGTATATTTAAGGAAAGAGTGAATGAAGAAATATTAAAAAAAAATGAATATAAACATAAAAGTATATATAGGGAAAAAGTGAATGAAGAAATGAATTTAAAAATAAATAAAGAAATAAATGAAATAAATGAATATAAACATAAAAGTATATTTAGGATAAAAGGTGAATGAAGGAATAAATTAAAAAAGATAATAATAAATGGAAATAAATAAAAAAATAAATATAACTACATAATTCAGTTTGTAGAACTATGCAATTGATTTATTTAAAAAAAAAAAGGTTAATCAAGTTAATTGTACATGAGAACTGTCCATCTGCGCTCTAAATATTGGCAACAGTTTTTGACAAAAGGTCATGAACAAAATAATTAAGTACTAGTCTATTTACACAGAAAATCTTAAAACCCAGAAAGATCTTTATATTCCTTTTTTATTGATATCTTTAACCTAGTTTTACATTTTATGGATTATAAATCAATTAATCGACTGTACAGAGCCAGGATAGTACATACCCGGTGTTTCACAATAACACCGTAAAGGTGTAATTCAGAAATTATATTTTTATGACTTTGTCACCAGTAAAACCTTAATGTCATTCTATTGCTTGGCCAAACAAACAGGACTTTGCAGTACAACTGGACTTAAACATCACGCATGCCATACTTGATGAAGAACAAAGATTTTCTCTTTACCTTATATGTAGTTTAAACATATTTATTTGTCACAATCATGTATAATACATGAATACATTTGGTACATGTACAAAGCGAGAAAAGGATCACAAAAAAAGCTCAAAGCTTTTAGAAATTATTCTCCCAAAGTTCCCGTGGGTACACTGGAGAGAAAAAGACGCAATTATGCAATCATGCGACAAAATGGATAAATGTAAATACAAGGAGAGAGATAGTTAATTGTAAAGTGTCGTGATTATCTCTGTATGTTTAAATCTACTGAATATTTTTGTCCCTTACCGACAAAGTCCGTTATTCGTATTGCTAAATACTGGCTTTTTCTGTATTTTAACTCAGATCTATTCTAAGTCTTATGTTTCTTGAATAAATATTGTTTGAACCAAAGTCCATCAGCCCGTCAGTCCGTCTGTCGATTTCAGTTTCTGCAACGATCGAATAAAGATACTGATATGACCATGAATTTAGGGTTGGGTCATGGTTGACCTTGTTTTGGAGGAGTTATGCCTCTTGATGATCGGAAAAGTCCTTAAGGGATCAAATTTGATGGATAGCTGCTCCACATATTTTGGCCATATTTCATTGTCTAAGTTGAGGATCACTGACGAGGGTTGAATACCCGAAACATGCATGTCAGGTCCATGCTGCAAATTTATCGATCTGCTTTTACATGATGCTAATGAATTTGAAGACGTTGGACATTGGTATAGAAGGGTACCCTGTCCGTCCCTCCCCCCCCCCTCTTATCTCACTCAGTCTCTTTGATGCATCAGGAGAATATAAAAAAAAACTTCAATTTGATTCCCCTCAACCTGATCACGCGCACTAAAGTTGAGTCTGTCGGTTTATTTATCCTATTCTTGTAAGTCACAATCATCTCCTCTGACCATCATCTACCAAATCATCGAACATATCACATCTCATCACATTGATTGTCCTAACTATCGTAACACTATCGTCATATAGATTCATGTACATACATTTGTAGTATATTTGTAGAAATCTGCTTAGAAGACTTCGATACTCTTTCTTAAGCCCCGGTCACACTGCACTCCACGTCCATATCACGTTCAAAAACCTGCTGGACGTGGTCGTACGTGGTAATTTTTGCAATGATTGTGCTTTCTACGGGGTATGACCGCCAGCGGCTGTTCCACTGCTGAAACACTGCCTAAGCACGGCTAACAACGTCCAACCACGTCTAAAACTAAACGCCATCGTGACAAGACGTTATCCACACGCTTTTACCCGTGATACCAACGCGGAACACCCGTGTAATGGCCGTGCTCTGACCGTGATAGACCGCTCAAGCTTTCGCGTCTTACCGCGTCTTCCCCAAGTCTTAATCACTGCCGGAACACGGATTATCACGTGTGTTTCGCGTGCGTTGCACGTCTTTACCACCAACACTGTCCGTGGTTGTCCGCGGTATAAAATTTTGAGCAGTTCAAAACTTCTTTCCGCGTCCAACGCCGTTCAGATTTTTTACTGCGTCCTAGCACGTCTACAAATCGTCTGTAGCGCGTCTTAAAAGCACACAACAACG
This sequence comes from Pinctada fucata, assembly GCA_028142955.1. Taxonomy (NCBI): domain Eukaryota; kingdom Metazoa; phylum Mollusca; class Bivalvia; order Pterioida; family Pteriidae; genus Pinctada; species Pinctada fucata. The sequence goes on along the minus strand of AP027112.1, from coordinate 34,064,801 downwards.
TCTGCGTCACGGATGACCTTTTTTGAACGTGTTTTGGCCGTGATCAAGCCGTAAAGCGCAGTGTGACCGGGCCTTTATGCTGTTGACGCACTGCATGGAGTCTTGCCATTTTGGTAAACTGTTCTTTCCGCACCGGATTCGTGTGGTACATTGTAACTAGAACAGGAAAATCACGATGATTTCAGCATAGACAGAAAGTAAGATTACATGGAAACGATGGATCAATTATTTAATAAGCATTCCTTTTAAATTTTTTAGATGAAGTCCAACACGTAGGGCAATTCAGTAATTACATGACCACGTCGGATTCAATTGTGTAAAATAGCGAATCGGATACGAAAAGCCGAGCCCGATTTTTTATTTGGATCATTCGATCTCATGCAAATTGCATATTTGATCGACCAACTAATAGTTATCATTTAATTTTGAAGATAAAGGTAAGAAAATGATGTTTGATTAAAATACAGGCAAAATCATAAGTCTCATTTATCCCTTTCGTCATTTTTAAAAAGCCGACAGATATTATTACATGTACCTCGCGTCTCGCAGCGAGATTATTTGTTAATAGAACTAGCTATATTGTTACATGAACCCGCTGTGACGATGAACTCCGATTTCACTGTTAAAGAACATGTTTTGACCTTGTCTATATATACGGTCCAATAAACGATCCAATGTCATTGTGCTTGATGCAATACGACCCGTGTCTGTCTTTGAATACCACCATTTTATCCCATCATTCCTACCTTATTTCAGATAATTGTCAACATGTCCCTCCCATGCTTAAACAAAGGAATCAATAACAGGATGCAAACCTTAACTAAAGTCAAGTCTTTTGGTTCCTTAATAGGTTTAAGATAATGTGGATAGATAAAATTTTAGCTAAAAGAATGATGATGAATAAAGCCGAGATTCGTGTATTTTAAACTTTCGAGTTTAGATGCGAAAGTTTCGCGATATAAAGCACAGATGTTTTTCTCATATACTTCTCGAACCCTTTTAAAAAGCTTTCGTAAAAAGATTTTGCATATATAGTAGTTTACAAATCTCAAATTTAGAGAATGAATTATAAATTGGGTTGTTTTAAAACACTATTTTTTAAGCGAATATTTTATGAAAATTGTATACACAAAACGTATCACAAAAAAATAAATTCTTTTCATAACTTTAAACTCTCTGTTTACATGGCGATATTCTCCAACTGCCTCTACACTCATGCTAGGTTTACACTTAGCCACGATCGCCCCGATTGCCCCGATTGAGGTGAATCGTAGAGATCGTAAGAGAGCGTGGGGTTGAATCGTGACGATCGTAAGAGAGCGTGGTGGAATCGTGATGATCGTAGGAGATCGCAGAGATCGTGGCAAAATTTTTGATTCTCAAAAAATTTGCTACGATTGTCCCGATTGATCCTTACATCGTGAGAGAACGTAGGAGAGCGTAGTGAACTTGATGGAGCGTAGTAGAGCGTAACAGATCTTGACAAAGCGCAACAGATCGTAATAAGCGATCGTAGGAGATCTTGGTGAAACACGTTCTCCTACGGCCCACTACGATTTCACTCACGCTCTTTGACGATTTGTTACGGTTTCCACGATCTACAAGATTCGTTGCGATTCCAATATTTCTATAATAAAAATTATAATAAGACAACCCGTTTTTGATGGATTAAAAGTGTTTTTAACATCCGCAACGATTTCTAACATATGAAGAAGACTAAGAAAAGAAGTCTTGATAATCAGTGAGGTGCTGCATTAATTGTCTTCGAACGAGTTAAATGTATACACGCAATCAAAGATTTGAATTGCTTAAGAAAAAATGTTAACTTTAATAATCGAAAAAAAGAAAGATCAAATAAGGTTCATCAATGCCATTTCCTGCGTTTTGCGATATAAAATATTCATCTCCTTGATATTAAGCTTAATATTGTTCGGATATTGCAAGTGGTATTGAAACTGGTTGTCTATTTCATATCAAACCGTGTTAAATCGCGGCAAATCGTAGTCCTGCATCGTAACAGATCGCAACAAAACTTGATAAGCGTAGGGAACCGTGATAGAGCGTGGCAAAGCGTAATAGCTCATCTTGGTAATCGTAAGGGAACGTAACGAAGCTTGAGAGAACGGGATGCAAATCGTAACAGGTCTTATCTACAATCGTAACAAATCGCTACAGCGCGTATCAGAGCGTGATGGAGCGTCGGAGAGCGTGCGAAGACCAACTTTATTGATAGAATCGTGGAGCTCCACGATTTTGCTCAATCGTAGATATCGTAGGGCATCGTGGCTAAGTGTAAACCTAGCATCACTAATTTGTTTGTGTCCTGGAAAGAAGTTTTTGTTGAAATGATTGTTTTGCTTTCAATCAGTCTAGTGAATAAGATATTCCTCATTTTTCCCTTAGAAGTGGTGGCATCACACAAATTCAAAATCAAATACAACCAAATGTTCTCGCGGCAAAGAACAGAGGAAAGCGCAATATGAATTTCTAATTATTCGAAGAACTAAACCCTACAGCTAAATTAAAACATTTTTATCCTGAAACTAAATTTTTGAAAATTAATACTATGGACCAATCAGGTTCTACATCAAACATTAGTTCATTTGGGTGGCGCCACCTATAATTAAAGTCGTTTTTACAATGGGACTCTGTGGAGATTATTTGATCATGAATATAAATAGCATATATTTATTCTTCATGTGTTAGTGTTGTGATTTTTTTGTTCTCGTTTTCTCCGTTTGTTTGTTTCCTTTTTTCTCACTTTATACGTGTGTGTTCCGCTGTGATCACTGCAAAGTCGTCATATGAAAGAAATAACAACTAGCTAGCCGTGGTTTGTTGTCCAGTAATATTCCTCGATCCGCATGAACTAATCAAATTATCACAGAGCCGCGAAGCGGCGAGGTGATGATTTGATTGGTTTATATTAACATTACTGGTAGATTCCCCATGTTAAACGCCCATTAGGCAACTAGAATTATATTCCAATAACTTGGGTTGCTATTGTGACATCAATTTCAAGTTTTGCATGTAGGGAGAATTTACCAGCGTTAAAAACATTTGACGCTGTTACAGGCAAAATTGTGCGATGTATGTGCAGATGAAAATGACCGATAATTAGAATAAATGTCCGATTCACGGAATTTGCACGTGACCAACCAGAATTATACACCCATGAACACCAAAAGTAAGACACCCATTTCTTAACTATTCTATTCTTGATTGATTTCTATTCTAATATTGTTGTGTAGACGACAATGGACAGAGCTTAATTGACTGGAAGTTTGTTGGAGATTTTACACCAGGCTTGCTCTGTAGCACGAGGATGGGCGGAGCTTAGCGGATTGGAAGTTTGTTGGAGATTTTACACCAGAAGAGTTCTATAGTACATATAGGGAGAAAATCTCAAGTCATGTTAGAAAAGAAATTTTCTTCTTGCTCAAGATATACTAGTTATTTAACAGAATGCAAAGAGAAGCGTTCAAATGATTTTTCCTGATGATATAGCTTTGTCCTTAGCAGGTTCTTTGACGTCAAATTTAGACGTCTAAATTTTGATGTCAAATTTAGACGTCTAAATTTTGACGTCAAATTTAGACGTCTAAATTTTGACGTCAAATTTAGACGTTTGTTCTTCATAATTTCACATTACATGTATTTGGATTTCCTCTTTTATCAGGCACGAGCATCACTGATGGACATAACTTGTTGAAATGCGCATATGGTGCATTAAAATTTAATAATAGAACATATACTTCACAATATTGGCAATTTCGTTTCTAATTCTAACATGACTTGAAATTTTTTCTCCCTATATGTTCTATATAACTCGCCCGGTGTAAAATCTTCAACAAACGTACAGTTCGCTAAGACACGCCCATGCACGTGCTAAAGAGCTCGTGCAGAACAATATAGGAATAGAAATAACAACTTGTTAGCTGTGATTTATTGTCCAGTAGTTCCCCTCGTCACATGAACCAATCAAATTATATCACCTCGCCGATTCGCGGACAGCTAGCCAGTTGTTATTTCTTAAATATTCCGTGCTTTTTCTTCATTCAAGTATGTGTATTCTAGAATGATTCGGCCTTGTAAATATTTTTTTTTACCTTTCGCCGCTTCTTGATTAACGTCTCGGAAACATGACAGAAGATATACTTATAACTGAATCCAAATATCAAAGAATAATTTCTTTTGGTTGATACCTTAAGATGTGACTGATTTCCCCGAGGTTGGTCTCGGTTTATATTAGTAATCGGAATTCTTTTACGGAAAACGTTTGTCAGCATACATACAATGACCCAGCGCTTTGTAGAATTGTTGGCATCAGTTTGGCTTCTTCTGCTCCTTATAAACATATCGAGAAAGCTCTAAAGCGTTTCAGTTTAGATTTGAAGGGTTTTGTATATGAATAAAATTCGTTGAAAGCAAAACAGGGATCTGTAACAAGTCCAAAATCAATGTAGTCAACTTATAATAAGGTAAATGAAAATCAAATGTCAAACGTCTTCAAATTCAATAGCATTATTTTTAAAGAACAGAATGAAATCTGAGTAAGAACTACACAAACCCAAATCAAGGTAAATATATTACATTCAAAAGACTTACGAAAATTGTTTAGATTTTTCGTAACTTTTGATCGCTCAACATTTCTTATAAACTAAAAATCGCAATGTTTTGTTTGTGAATTTATATTTAGTATGTAGAAATGAAATTAGAAAGCACAATGTATTTTAAGCTCTTACTTGATGATAGAAGTTACGAAAATTCCTGTCTTTTTAAAGTTTTTTCGTAAGAATTATTTTGAAACTAAGAACAGTTTCTCCTTCAAGGATATAAGTAATGTAAAACCAAATCTCTGTTTTAATTTGCTTTTATAATAGAATCAGAAGGAAATACTTTAATGTTCATCGTTAGATTAATTGCGTGCTCACAAAATTATTTTCAAATACGTCAATAAAAAAGAAAAAGAGGGGATCCCCAACAACACTCGGTTGCAACACCCACAGCAAAACCCGAAAACACCAAATGCAAACCACAGAGCAGACACGCACAGAAAGAGACGTAAAAGGGACAAGAAAAAAACGTATACAGACAGAAATAAAGACCCCATCAACATATATTAATATTAGCACTGCCATCAATGCACGAATATACATGTACATGGTATATATAGAATGCAACCAGAAACAAACGTACAAAACCAAACAACACATTACCTACTTTGCATGAAGAGGCCAGATAGAACAAAAAACAAAGTGCCAGTTCTGGGTCGGTAAATAAACACCAATTTTTTACTTTAATCCATATTTGTGCAGGCTTGTGCGCATGTAATCCGGGTAACTACACCAATTGTTACTAATTTCTTCAAGAAGGTAGAGAGTTGAAACCCTTCCGCATCATTAATATAAACACTTATTTCATTTTGCAGTGTGGAGCAGTTAAAATCGTTCCCCGTGACCTGATGTTTGTCAAGTGCATTAATTACTTCTTTCCAGCTCTGTCGCCTGAAAGAACCTTCGTTGTGGCCCTTTATCAATGGTACATCATATCTATATTTTTTGCCATTTTCGGAAACTTGCCATTTCATCGAAAAATATCATCGAAATTCAAGGAGGTTTACATCTTAGCACCATCCCTCCGATGCTCTAGACGAACATAGATTTCATTTGGATATGCTACTGAATCGACCCTACAGGAATTTTGGAGCCGCGCACTCTCTGTAAAATAAATGCAGAAATTTAGATTCTAAAAATAACACAAGAGGGCTCTAGTGAAATTGACTTGGCTCTTGTGAAATTAATTTGGACTGCTTATGAAAATCACTTTTGCTGGAAGCATTACTGATGAGAATTTAATATTCGAAACACTTGTCTGGTGCATGAAAATTGGTTTGAAATTTTCTTCAAGAAGGTATAGAGTTGGAACCCTTCCGCATTATTAATGTGACTGTGGTGCTTGGTGTTTTGGTGTGTTTGCTCTTCCTTTTCCCTTTTTCATCTTTTGCTGTGTCTTCTCTGTGTTTTCATTGGGTGTTTTGATTTTTTTGCTGTGGGTTCTGCAACCGTGGCATGTTGGAGATCCGATCCCCTCCTTCCTTGTGAATGGCGAATTCAAACTAATATGTATAACAAAAGAGATCATTTTGATACAACAAAATAAATTTTCCCTGGCTTGACGATGGTGTTCTTAAGCTACGGACATATCATTTACGAGGGCCGTTCCAAAAGTTCGTGGACACATGCCTTAAAAATCACATTTAAAGTCTTTTGCGAATAAAATTTTCTAGAAATGAAAGGGATACATTCAGAAAGAGATAATAAAAATATCCGGTTAAAATGATTTACAAAACGGGCATTATTGTCACCTTTATACATGAATGGTAGAGGCTATGGAGCAGTGAAATTTGAGTTGTTGAAACGAACCCATCCCTTTCGTTATATTGCTAAATAAAATAAGACAAAATACGTGACTATCAATTTAACTTTCTATATCATTAATACTATTATTTTTCTTGACCACTGCGAAGTTTTAACAAAATTTGACCTGATTTACGACTTTTATGAGGATTTATGCATGATACTGTTGATCGAACAAACCAAAAATTGATGTCGTCAGAGTTCTTTACGGAGCACCAGACAGTCAGTCAGTTTTGAATTTCGGTTGAATAAAACAGACGGAGACTTAATAGCTGATGGATACATCTTGATATGGACCAAAAACATCCAAACTTATGTTGTTAAGGTAGAAGGATGTGTTTTTATGATGAATAGATACATAAACACGCAGTTTTGATAGAAGTTGTACAAAAAGTAAACGAAAATAGGTAAAGTGATGCCGTTTTCTCCCTTCATGGTGACCTGACTTTGAATGGTTCAAAGATGAAAGTACATCATGATATAGAGGTAGAAATGCACATAAAAGTAGAACATGTCTTCCTTATCAAAATACATGAAAAGATATTTTTGAATTTTGTACAAATGAGAGGTGTTTTATTTCTTTTATAATGTCAAATTTATGCTGGACATCTGACGACGTCGTTACGTTGTTAGCTGCTCAGTGACCTAGAACCTTACGTTGTTCAAACGGGGATTTGAAAATTTAGTATTGACCTCTCGTAATGAAAATTCGTTTATGAATTCAAAATTGTCCGTTATATAAGGAAATCAACATGATTCTTAGCAAATTCTCTAGATCTTTCCTTAATTTGCGTTGTCCATGAACTTTCGGAACAGCCCTCGTACACATATTTCAACTTTTCTGATACGCTGATGATTTGGATTTTCATGGAAAGAATAACAAGTTACAAAGATATTGTTGAGAAGAGTATACCGCTTTCATAAACTAGTTACATAATGTAAGACCGTCTGTAAATTTTTCAAAAAACTACTTTAAATTTCTTTTGCTATTTGGATCTATATAATTCCAACAAAATACTTTACTAAGATCAAATGTAAACTTAATTTCATCGAAAATGTGTCAGAATCATAAGTCGCCTTTTATACCGTGGATATGATCCTGGTGTCTACAGACGGACACTCAGCATGATAATATACTTGTATACAGCCTTGTGTCAGAGTATTCTTTAGAGTTGCACATTGACTGTCTCACTGACTGCGACAAATGGACCCAATGAGAGGCTCTGTCCAAATCCTCGTCAGAGGAATAAGAGCCCTGACCGCCTATCTCTCCGATAGTTGACCAGACTCTTCGGGCGACTGCACACATGAACTTTCTTGAGCCGGCAGAGCATGGGCTATATCATATATATTAAATGCTAGTACTCATTATTGATGTTACTTTGGTTCCTGCGTTAAGCTGCCGTGATTGTGCCGTCATCTTACAGAAGAGATACTTTTATACACGGTATTTGTGTGTCCTTCGAGACCACTGGTTATCAAGGCAAGTGGGAGTATTGTGAACACGTAATCTGGATAACTACACCATCTCACCATCTGCTTCTGACGTGAAAGATGGCCGTCCTAGGTCGGCAATTGTTGTCCATTGGTCTTGTTCATTTATTAAATGTAATTTCTGTCATATTTTAATGACGTCCTTGCTGTTAAGTCATCCTTGTCCCTTTGGTGTCTCTTGTTTTGCTTGTCTACTCTGCGATTTTGTCATTTTGATGTCTCGTTGTTTTTTTTTATTTCATTTTATTGGTGATTCATATAAGCCTTGTTGAAACTCCCCAGCATCCTATTTGGACATACTGTTGTCCTACCACACTGATGGTCACATGAACACCTCACTCTATGGCAAACGTGACGACTTCAATTTCAGCATTACAAACTTTCCTTTTCTGAGTAGCAACATCCCTTCATCGCCTGCTTATGGCGTGTTCATATCTCAGTTGATACGCTATGCCAGAGCAAGTACCAAATATACGGATTGTGTTCTGAGAGCTAGGCGTCTTTCAGATAAGCTTCTCAGTCAGGGATATACTAACATCGTCACTGAGGAGGTTCTACGGTCGATATGGGGAACTGGTCATACACTATGATGTCCCACTCTCCAGAATGGCGGAAGATATTCTGTCATAGACCATTTGAACCATCCAACCAAAGATTGTACTCTATGTCTTCCGAAATGGAAGTTACCTGATGTGACAGTTATACCGAATTGAAGCGGCGGGTGTTGCATGCAAGCATGAGGTGCTTACTCTTCCTGGGCACCTGGTCTCACTCCCATATCGGGAGTTCGCTTCTTTTCATATGGTGGAGGTTTTTATTTGTTTGCTTTGGTTCCTGTTTTATCCTGATTTTGTATGCCTTCGGTTTCAGGTATACAGGGATATGGTCATTATCCATATTTGTCATTCAACATCTTAGGTTAATGAAAATGCTATGAGACGTTTCTTTCACGCTATATGTGATAAAAAAAAATAATATGTATGTGCAGGGACAAAAACAGGAGGTCGTAAACCTCTTAAATATATATTCATGAACAGCTCGTTAGTAATACGAGATTCGATTGGGTTATTCTTTCTGACTGCGTCCAATGATATGGCGTTGTTTTTATTCATACTCGAGGCGGTAAATATATCTAGGAGAAGAGTATATTTTTAAAGCAGGTACATGTATCAGCATCTTCGATGATATCAAGGACATGGACGGTACTTTTTTACCTTCCATGAAATAAATCTTTTTATATATTCTCTTTAATTACTTGTATGTTAAATATTTTTCTTTATTTCTTGGGGATTTTTGCTCTCAATTTTCTCTAACTAGTTTTAGTTTTCGTTCATAGTTTCCTTAGAAGAAATAAGTTTATAAATGGACGGATTATCCTCACACGTATAGCTGCAAAGCACACGGGAGAAGTATTTGGGGGTTACAGAAAACAATGTCAAATTCTATAATTGCACATGAATAAAATCGTATGTCTTAAACGTGTTGAATGAGATAAAGAAGAATCCTGACGACAATCTCAACAGCACTCACAAAAGAGGACCAAGTTGAGCATCGACGGACCCCTAGTATGTTGACATATATTGTATTTAGATACGTTATGCATTGCTCCAGTATGCAATCTTCTGTTCAGATTTATATTGTTTGGCACTGATATCTTAAATAAACTCACTGTATGCAGTGGCGGATTTAAGGGGGTGCAAAATGGCAAGTAGCAAGCTAGAGGTGGGACCAGGTGCCCGGTTTGGCTAGCCGCACCCGCGGTCGACGTTCACGCACGAAAAATGATAACAATACATTTGTATCTACAAACATGCACTGTAAAATTTCGCATTATTTACCTTCTATGTTTCCTAAGAAAAACTTTACACAGTCATGGAGTTTTATAATCTTGAGGCGTTTTAGATGTGTTTTTATTGTATAATTATGATTTTTTTTTTCTGGTACAACATATGGTTGTCGGAATGTATTCAAAAAACAACCAAATAAATAAGAAAATATTTCTGTACCATTTTCTTTTATCCGCAAGTTCGCATATCAACATCCTCTCTTTTTCTAGGTTGATTCGATATTGGACATCATAACTGTTTCCTGTGTTATGTTTCTTGAAAGACAACACACTTTAAAATTCCAATATCTTTAGGATCATTTCGTCTTGAAAACAATTTCTGTTTACCTTTTGCCTATCCTTGATTGACAGATCGGAAACATTGTAGGATATGCTTGTAAATCAACCCAAGCATCAAAGAATTTTTTGTGTTAGATACCTTAAGAAATGACTGGTTTTCTCTCTATCGCCTGACTGTATATTGAAGTCATCAGTCAATTTTCAAATAGACTTTTTTCACCGTGACGAACTTCGCACTTCGCACTTCGAACTTCGCACTTTAATTTCATATGTTGGTTGCCGAAAAAAGCGCACCAGTTGTACAGGAAGTCCAATATATCATTCCATTGAGCATACTAATAAAAATGTAGATGATTCCGCTTATGAGTTTATACGCGAACGAAAGCTACGCCACTTTTTCTTCGATGTTCGAAGTGCGAAGTACGAAGTTCGAAGTGCCAAGTCCGTCACGGAGAAAAAAGTCTATTAATAAGGAGTATTTTATCACCCACAAAGTTTTCCGACGCCATAGGAATGAAGCTAGCTAAAGATATTCTAGTGCCTCCTTAACATAGTGACATCTTGAAACGGCTCTTGATTTATGTCCAAGTAGTTCCGAAGGACGTTGTAAATGATGAAGAACGTCGAATTAAGCACAATATCAATCTTGAGTCATCCATCACAAATCAATCTAATAAAAATAAGATCTACATAGCCATACATATATCATGTAGTCAAGTCCGATCAACTTCAGTCGATCGTTTTTTTTTTCAAACGCATTCGACAATTTCTGTTCACAAAATGTTCTCGAAATTTCTGAAAAGTGGGTCCTGTAGCATCATATCCCATCGATCCTGCTACGTCTTTTGGTATTAATTATTGGACATAATTTTTACACTTTTAGGCCATATTACATTGTTTAGATTGAGGATCACTGACGATGGTTAAGTACCTGAAACCTGCATGTCTGGTCAATGTTGCAAATATCTGTTCTTTAAATGATGCTTTGAATAGCTTAATTTCCGGTAGATTCATTGGGCGGACAGACACCAGACATAACGTCCGTGCGATCAAATATGACGTCACGATTCAAAATGTTGCCAAATGATGTGATGACTGGTGTCTGTGCATACAAAATCAAGGTTTAAAACGGTCACAAATATTTTCTGGAAAATGAATTATTTGAAGACGTAACATCTACCAATGCAATGCAAAAGATATTCATACAGCAACAACGCGTGTGACATTTCATCGAATTCACGGCTTGGCGGACAGGGTGTTGCTATCCAAGCAGGCATTGCTCACTCTTTAGGATATCTGATCTCCCTTGGTGATTTATTTTTACTTTTAAGCTTTTTGTTGCATAAGGGTTAGGGTTATGTTATGTTATTTTTTTTTCAGTATGTTTGTCTGCCTCCGATTATGGTTATGATTTCGACAGAGTGTGCAGATGTGACAAATATCACAAGAGGCCAAAGATTAACTTATGACGGTAATTTGCTACGGAACGAACACATTTTTAGTCTATTTTGTCCTCCATATTGAAATAGGGACTACCTTACACAGGGTCACTTACAAAGAGGACTATTAAACATAGGGACTCAGATAAGAATTTGATTTGTATATAGTAACTTTACAGAATCATTTTGTTTTTTGGCGTCGATACAATTAATAAAAAAAGGATACCACATAGGTACATGTATTTCACAAAATTTTAGATTTCTAACAATGAGGAGGTTGTTTTACACCACAGTTGTACGTTTTTCGAGACCTCTGGGTAATCGGAAAAGTGAGAGGGCTGTGCGCACGTAATACAGGATAACTACACCATTTGCTACTTGTGTGGCAAACGGCCGTCAAGAGTCGGCATCGGTTGCCCACTGGTCTCGTTGGTTTATGTGTAGTCTTTAGCGTTAGATATTTATATGTCGTATGTCTCTTTTTCGTCTCTTGGTATGCTCGTCTTTTGTGTTTTCGCATCGGATGTTTTTGTGTTTTGCTGTTGGTGATGCAGCAGGGTCTGGTTGGACATCCCCTTCCTTGTCTGAATGACAAATCTTATTTTTTTAAAGTTTCAAGTTTAAAGTTGAAATTATGTAATCCTCCTTTTTGAGCAGTTACAAATGTATATGATTTTAATAGGTATGGAGCCAGGGACACCTGGCAATTTTCATTTTGATTCGAGAGCTTTACAATTTTGAAAAAAAAAATACAATAAAAAAATCCGGTTCTAAATATTTTCAAATAGAAATTTACCGACTACTGTCCTGTTCACTAAATCCAGAGCACCCTGTTTTAGCGATTTATTCTGTCATCTGAAGAATTTTCCTATAGCTTATAGTTTCCGAGTATTGACCTACTTTAGTCGTAACTGGAAATTAACTTCAACTAACCCTATCAGCTGGCTTCAAACCGCAATGTGAAAATTAAATGCCTACGGGAATTTCCCATGTTAATTTCAAGCCGCCGCAATTCACCAGTTTTATGCCCAATTTTAAATTTTTACCACAGACAAACACACAGACAAACAGACGGACAGGCCAAAAACGATATGCCCCTGAATCTTTGATTTCAGGGGCATGAAAAAGATAGACAGCACACACATCGAAAATGCATCATAATCATCAAAGGCCTTTTATATCATGAATATGATCCTAATGTCACCAGATGGATACTCAGATTGGTAATTGACCAATTTACATTATCGTACTAGCGCATTCTTAAGACTTCCACAGTGACTGACTGTGATGACGGGACTCCATGGAGGGCCCTTTCAAAACATCTTAACATGGCCCGACGATCTGTCTTCTGAGAATATCAGTCGAACTCCTCGGGTGATAACAAGCTCGCTACAGCCGGCAGAACACGGACTGTATTTCGTACGCCCCCTTTTTATAACAATCTGAATATTCATCTATGAAGCTTGGGTCCCTGCTTTTTGTGGTCATCTTACAGTGAGGAAGTTATTTTACACTACAATTATGCGTTCTTCGAGACCTGAAAACTAGTAGGGTTGTGCGCATGTAATCCGGATAACCATTTGCTACTTGTATGACAGATGGCCGTCCTATATGGTGGCTGATTTGTGCCATGTCGCGTTGTCGCGCCGCGCTTTGTCGCGTTGTCGCCTTTTAAAATGATAGCAGGAATGTATTTTCAACTGTGATTGTTTCTAGATTCATTCATAAATTTAATTAAATGTTTGAAACAAAAAGGGTATATTTTCTACTTTATTTTGGGGCAAAATACCTGTTTACTGTTTAAAAATAACAGATTTCTGGACAAATTCTATAAATTCATTATCTTAACGAGAATTAGAGATTCGAAGCTACTTTCATATAGAAAAAATCATCTTATCAAATGAAAGTAAAAAGAATGTAATAATTCATTTAAATCAGTATTTTGGGGTAAGATATTTTTTGATCATGCAAAAATGACTTGAGAAAATAGTTACTATTTTTTTAATCTGCCTGAATTGACACATTTTAGATTTGATAGGATGCTGTTCCTTATTATGCAGGGATAGGAATATCATGTGAGAATTGGAATTCAATTTCTATAATATTTTGGGGCAAATACCCCCCCCCCTGTAATTTTTGTGCAAAAATCACTTATTTCTTTGAATGGTTTTTAAAATCTATATTTAGTCGGTATCGAGTACCCATTGGCCCCGTTGGTTTAAGGTATCCGTTGTACAAATAAATATCAAGTGTATTATATAGTTAGAATTACGGCATATCTTTACCTAAATATACCATAATACAACATAAAATTTGGTTTCCAACATCATAGTTCAACACCCCAACCGCTAACTAAGCAACGGAAACTATCGAGACACTGCCGAAGATTACCGAGATAGTTTTAACACTGTTTAAATGGACGAGATGTCAGCGAGATATCCATTTGTACAATGGATACGTTAAGTGTTGTCTTTTGTGTTCCATCTTTCTGTGTCGTATGCCTCTTTTGCGTCACTTGTGCTTGTCTGTATTCTGGATGGAGATCCCCTCCTTTCTTAAGGTTATGTAACCATATGGCCTCTCCCCAACAATAATTAAGCTAATTAATTATTCATATTAATTAGTTACATGTATATGGGAATTGCTAACTTGAGTTTACTATAGTAAAAGGGAAATCATGCTAACTTAATACCTTGACTTTAAGTTCGAATTTCATATTGAGACAATTAATTCTAGTTTGTAAATTCTGTAATCTGTTTAATTTGATTCCCACGATGCTGAGAACACTGCAGTAATTTGCACACCTGCAAGTACTTTAGTCTTTGTTTTCCGTACGAGTTAATTGAAAGCTAATTGGAAATCTCCCCGTAAAAGCCATTATTGTTCTGTATTTGGAAGAATCTAATTTCCAAAATGTCTTTTTAATCAAAAACCAATTACTTATTATTTTGTGCAGGTGTTAGCAATTTCCAATCGTCCACATATATACTCGGCGCATCGTTTTGCAGATCACTCCAGTTTCAGTTAAGTTTCGGTTAAGTTAGACTCCAGTTTCGGTTTAGTTAGACTTCAGTCTCATACTGCTATGATTAAGATGTTACGATTTAAATAAACTTAGAACTTTATATTCGGACTTCGGTTTATAGTTTTCAAAATGACTATTGAATACACAACGCGAACTACACGCCTAACCTGTAGGCCATTGCCTTACAAGTTGTATTTTGGCGCCGTGACCTAAACGAACCAGGGAAAATATGATTACAAGTTGTATTTTGGCGCCGTGACCTAAACGAACCAGGGAAAATATGATTACAAGGTTTTAATTTGTTGCCGTGTCCTAGACGAATTAGGGAAAATATGAAGAGGTTCATTGCTGAGATTGCAGATGATGCACGCCGCGGAACCAGGATTTAACAATGAGACGATGAACTTTACGCTGTAAACAAAATGCGCGATCGTAAAAGGTATGACACATTTAATTTCTCAATGTACTCTCAGATCGATTGACCATGTTTTTTTTAATGTTATTTTTTTTAATTTTTTAAAGTTTTAAGCGAAAAAGTATTAAAGAAATCGAATAATTTTTTTCTCTAAGATTTTCATGAAGAAATGACGGACAGAGACAACGAAGTAACGTTTAATATTTTTGGAATCGGTCGAGGTTCACGTAATTTTGAGTTGATTGAAGATTTAGGTTTCGGTCGTTTTGGGGATTTCGGTTTTTCTCGGCCGCTGAGTCAGTAGCTAGATCAGGGTCCTATTATGTCGGTAGAACGCCGAGGAATAGGCGTGGGACTGTAGTAAGAGACATGAGGGGACCCGTCTCTGTAAGATTGTTCAATATGATGGTACATTACAGTTAAGAGGATACTTCGATGGAAACCATATATTTCACTTTGTTAGGTGATGGGCTGTGGAATTTGCCCGGTATATGGCGATGGAACGCCGATTAATGGCACCAGAGAGATTTCTGGGAACGTATAAGGTTCGTTCGGGTTTGTTGTGTATACAACCCTGTCATTTCTTTGTGCTATGTGAGAGCACGCAATTTTATTTCTCGGAATATACGATTAACATCCTAGTATTCATTATCTTATGGACGTTTTGTGCTGTCATTTTGGAGATCTTGAGATTTTTTTATTTCAAGAAAGGGAGGAAATGGTTATCAAATGTCTTTAAAAAAAAAATCGGTCAAAGTTTTATCGGAATTTCATGTCAAAGTTAATCTGGAGTCTATCGCGATCGCGATGTATATAGTAGCAACAGTATACCCTTAGTTTGCATGTTTTCGTGCTTGATTATTCATTTAACCCCAATAGTACTCTGCTTTTTGCACTTTGTAGTTTTAATTGGCCTTCATTTTGGGTATTCATGTTACAGTTCTCACTCATCATTCAATGAGCGCTAATAAGTTTGACCTTTGTTGCCCCTTTTCCCTGTGTTGGAATTTCATTGACGGTCTTTCGTTTCTTATCGGCTGCAGATGTGTAGTATCAACGAGAAATAATTGCGCCGAGCCATTAACGTTTGACAAGCGACATACATTTCAGAAAGTTTTTCAGAATTTAAAATAAAAAGTTTTAATCGCTACAGATATTTGTTCTTTATTTAATAAGAGTTTTGTATTCGTCTAAAATAGATACAGAAGACCTGTTTTTCGTATAAAGTCAGTGAATATACAAAGTTCTCAAAATTAACATTATCCAAGTATTGATAAAAAAAATCTCATTTTGGAAATCTTTCACTTAGTTTTGGTACAGGCATCTAAATTATTTTTGTAAATTCAAAATTGTGGTCAATTAGAGGTACAGAGAAAATCCGGTGTCATAAACTACCTGTAACCAGAGACAATGATGTGAAACTTATCAGTGTAATAATGATGCAGACTTTATACTTTTATCGCTGGGAGAAGACAACGATGAGATAAGCAGTTAAGTTCCAAATGTGCAGTCTTATTTAGCTCCTTGGTTATTTGAATCGCCTGTTGTGATACGAGAGACAAATTAGCGTACAGGTTTATCACCAAGGCATTAAATCAAATCAGACGGTAGCAGAAAAGAAGTCTGAAGCAGTGACGTCAGGTATCTCTGTGCACGATGTTATCCGTGTGGCCGGATGTCAAACCAGCCCGTCACTATTAACAATATTTCGCAGAGTATATGACAGGGTGAAATTTGTCATAGCGAAATTGATGACAGCAGAACCAGATTGGACATTTTGCACTTAATGACCTGCTTGATCGACGCTTTGAATGAGAGCATTGAATACCCCGTCGCTTTTCTGGGTGCATGGCGTCATCCAGATTACGGGAAGATCTTGGTAACGTCACTAATACCAAGATGCGTCAAAGCAGGGTCCAGATGGAAGATAAATTCCAAATTCCGGATGGAGGAAGAAGACGAAACAGATGACGATTCGATGATTTTTGGTTTACCAAACCAAGTAGACGACAAAGAGGTCCGAATCATTCGTCATACTCCTCGGAGGTTACAAGGTTCACGAAGAAGGACCGTAGACGAAATATAAGACGTGCGGAACCAAAACCAAAGAAGAACGGCCGTGAGAAGATAAAGAAGTGAATTAAACCGGTGTTGTGTTTTAGTGAAAAAAAGCAGAGTAAATGTTCAATACTACTATGTATTATACTTATATGGTCATATTGAATTGCATTAGCCTAAGTTCATTATCGCTTCATGCTTTTGTACATTGCTTCTTGTATTTGGTATGTTTAGGATACGTATTGGCCTTGAGTAAAGGTATTTCTTTTGTAGGTCATTGACAGTGAACATTGATAATTAGATAAAAAAATCTCTTAAAAGAACAGTGAAAAAAGAACTCGGCATGAAAATGACTATAACTTCATGTGCTTTAATTCATCGAATTAATCTTAATTACAGTATTCAGATGACACCTGACGATATTTCATTGAGTTTTGCATATTGTGGTGTCAAGGCCATGCGTTTAGAAAATAACCAAGTATTATAACAGATTCACAAAATTTTGATGATAATCGAAAGTTATCTTATATTTCATGATTGGTTGAAATCCAAACAATTTGAATCTTGGTTATTTTCTTAAGTGGGGGAGTATTGTAACCATATGGCCTCTCCCCAACAATAATTAAGCTAATTAATTATTCATATTAATTAGTTACATGTATATGGAAATTGCTAACTTGAGTTTACTATAGTAAAAGGGAAATCATGCTAACTTAATACCTTGACTTTAAGTTCGAATTTCATATTGAGACAATTAATTCTAGTTTGTAAATTCTGTAATCTGTTTAATTTGATTCCCACGATGCTGAGAACACTGCAGTAATTTGCACACCTGCAAGTACTTTAGTCTTTGTTTTCCGTACGAGTTAATTGAAAGCTAATTGGAAATCTCCCCGTAAAAGCCATTATTGTTCTGTATTTGGAAGAATCTAATTTCCAAAATGTCTTTTTAATCAAAAACCAATTACTTATTATTTTGTGCAGGTGTTAGCAATTTCCAATCGTCCACATATATACTCGGCGCATCGTTTTGCAGATCACTCCAGTTTCAGTTAAGTTTCGGTTAAGTTAGACTCCAGTTTCGGTTTAGTTAGACTTCAGTCTCATACTGCTATGATTAAGATGTTACGATTTAAATAAACTTAGAACTTTATATTCGGACTTCGGTTTATAGTTTTCAAAATGACTATTGAATACACAACGCGAACTACACGCCTAACCTGTAGGCCATTGCCTTACAGTTAGGGTTGCGACTACAGGGAGATCGCTCTATTTTCATATCACAAAAAAATTGAAACCGACATAAACGATACATGGTATAAACACAGATGGTTACATTATTTTAGAACAAAATAATACTCCTTGAAACTTTCATTGCTCAACGGATATTTTTGGGAAAAATGCATATTTTTCAATGTAAAATCGCCGAAAATAGGAAAAAATTTGTCATTTTCGCATGAGTTCTGCTACCAAAGATTCAAACATCAGAATGTTTACTATCCACTATACTCTTTAAAAGTGAGATAATTAGAAATTCGAACTACAAGTTAAACTGTATGTTTTGGGTCAAAATGTTGATTTTTTGCATAAATCATAGAAAATTTATATTTATAGAAAAAGTCATTTTGCTCAAAAACAAATTCGGGTACATATTGATTTGACTGCTTTAGGATAAAGTTATACCATAGATATATATGTAGAAAAAAAATTGTGTAGCTGGCGACCTTCTAGCTATTGATGAAAATAATGAGTTGTTGCCATGGCTACCAGCAACGTAGTTTTTGTAAGAAAAAGTACTCTCCTTGAAACTGTTTATTTTAACAGAATTTCTCAAAATAGCCTTTAATTCATCCACAAGCTATAATAATCTTGAAAAATAAGGATTTATATTAATTTTTGAAATTTAATGCATTTCAGAGGTATGTAAAGTTATGATGTGGTATTTTCTAAAATGACAAAAATGTTGAAATAGGCCAAAAATAGACGTTTATAGCCAAAAAACGAGACGGGCAAATTTTGATTTTTTGGTCTGAATAGTTCGAGGAGATGTTCCTCTACATATGAACCTATCCATCTTTCTTTTATCTCGTTTCTATTAAAAGTCGCCACCCTGACCTTAAATGACCTATATCTTCATTGATAAGTATTTTTAATTTCCATGCTTTCCATCATTTTTTGTACAATAAGCTTAGGTATTCCTTCCATGTGCAGATGCAAAGCAAATGGAGGCAAACCTTAATACATGTTACTTATGTTTTGAGCCTCATTGAATGTGAGCTACACTGAAAATTAACAGATTACAAAAAATTAGTTGAATCATATGTTCAACATAATAAAATATATATGAGTTAAAGAAGATCCTGACGGTATCTACAAAGTTCAAAATTTGTGAATCGACAACATTACTCGCGTATGACTGTCATCTGAATCGCTATCCCATCCATCAATTGCACAATAATGAAAGATAATATCGACTAGCCCCTATCACATCTCTATACCGCTGTGACCCATGACACTTTTCCCTAGCAATAAATGGGCAGATTTTCCGGCCATTTCGATCCGAACTTACCGATATAACTTTAATTACCAACCCCCTTAGCTGGTCTGTGTAAATCAGACACTGTAAAGCTGAAAACATTAACAGTTAATGAATCATGCCTGAGACTTTGTCATTAATCCGCGTCCTTCTCCTGTCCGTCAGGGGCCTCCAAATTGCGCAATTTCGTCTGATTTTGTGTCATCAAATTCTTGTAGATGCATCAGGGCACAATAAAGCATTATGTTTGCGAGAGTGAAGATTATTCAGCCTTAAATATTCCCTGGCGGATAGGCTTTACATGCAAACATTCTAGTAGGCTAATAAAAATTTCTTCTTCAGGAGTGGGTCAAGAGAGAGGTTGAGGGGCCTGGAAACTTTCGCTCAAGAAGTAAAACAATTTAGGCTAGATAAAATTCATTTTTCTCGGCCCGGATCTTTATGCATGTTATTGTTTCATGATTCAATGAACCATTTTCGATATCCTGTGAGTTGACTTCACACATGGGTCAGAAAAAATAAAATGCCATATTGTGCCTATACTAACATTGCAATCATAGCACATGAAAAAAAAGAGATCTTAAATTATTCAAGGTTAATTCACTGTTGAGGAACGACTTATTTATTTATTTATTCATTTATTTATTTATTTATTTATTTATTTATTTATTTATTTATTTATTTGTTTTCCTTTTTTTTTTTTCAAGGTTTTGCACATCTGTTGATTCTAATTTTTTGATTCTGATTTCAACCTGTGTTTTTCTTTAACTAACTGATTCATGAAACAACTCAATAAATCACATGTCAGACTCTTTTTTTGCGCTATTTGTATCACAAAGTATCCCATAGAGAATTAATCAGACCCGACAACCTTATTGGATCAGAAGTTTGGCTTAACATTAAAGAAGCATCTTCATTTTAATTGTACTTATTTTTACTGACATCATCATATTCACACATCAAATAAAAAGGCATTGCTTGCCAGCTGCATTTTCTCTAATTTCCTCTTGCACTGCGGATTTTCTCCAATTAGCAAAGGATGTTTTGGTATCTTCTAACTCCTCATGCAGTCATTCAACAATTACATCACAATGTCTCAGTGTTTAAGGTTCTATTACACAGAGGTCGTTTTTCATTCATTTCCGAATTTTGGATACCGTGTTTCATCTATCTAGGCAGGATCCCTACCATTACTTTTAACAAATCTACTTCCACCTTTGTTCGATATCAAGATTTTAAGGGTAAGAGGTGATTATGTCCGACAATAAAATAAGCGATTTATTCTTCGTTTTATGACCTCCTTTCCTATGAAATTTAATAACAGGATACAAAACGAATTGAAGGGTAGTCCAGACGGAAACTCAGCCGTCGCTTTTGCTTAGAGTAATTAAGCATTATATGCTATAGATCATTTTCTATTAAAAAGTGGGTCATAAGATATTAATAATTAACGCAACAAAGCACCGGTATCTAGGATAGTAGACTTTCCAGGGATAAGATATGTGATAATCAGATGACTGAGGAGATTCTCGTGTTTTGTGTTATAATGAAGATTGAAGCGAAATTCAGAAAAAAATATTGACTTCATAATTTCAACTATTCTTTAATTGTTCCATCAGAATCATTCTATGTACTCAGACTTAAATTTGGATGCATTCTTATCCTAGTTTAAATTAGATGACATTAGATGGCATTTCATTTTTTAATCGCTTTTCTAAATTTTACATTGTATCAGTCTGCTTTTAAATTAACAGATTTGATCACTGTGAGATTGATTCAATTTGGCATTTATCTATTCTTAAATTATGCTATGAATTTGAAGGTGTAACATTCGACATTGACATGTATTGCACTGATGCAATTGTCAATATTAAAATATATGTTCTATAGTACCAATTTTATTGTACTAGACACGTGTTTCGGATAGGTAGTACTCCATGTCAGACAGTTTAATTATAGCCAAAGTGAATTTTCCTGGCGCCATCTACAATTATACAGCGCTTTAATTTCCTGTTGTCAAAATGAGCGGCTCCAAATTTTGTGTAGGGCTTATTCAGAGGCCTATTTAAGTGAAAAATATGGCCAAAAATGATTGGAGGGTAGGCGCAAGGAGCTTAATTCTAAACATGACCGAAAAAAAAATATGCCGAAACAAAGCTAAGGACAGAGCTATGCAATGAGGGAGATACTCCTTAGTTTTAGAAATGTAGGTCTAATTTGATTACAAGAAATTTGGAATATATTTCAAGTTTGATATATTACAAGTAGAAGATATTTTAGAGAGTTTCTTCATCTTTGATATCTTGTTAAAAGAAATTATTATTTTCAGCTAGTTGTGTGTAGCTTAAATAAACCACTCTTTTAATGAACACAGAAACAGATATCGAATCTTTCGTAAACGGTCAAATGTATGTTCAATACGAAATCGAAGTGCAAACCGTTTGGTCAAAAAGTGAGCTAAACCATGAGATCCATCTAGCTTACCAATTCGTTTATTTGATTGTAGGACTTGACGTTCTCTGTGAACTGCGATTTCATGATATGTTTGTGCATGTGTGCTTGGCTATCTTCAATTCATGTTTATTTCTGTAAAGGGGGTTTTCCCCATATACTCTCTTCAAATATTAATTTTTGAAACATACATTTCTAAATCCGATCAACTGACAAAATTTCTGCCGTTCCGATTAAAAAGCATTATTTCCAACACGTTTCTCGTTAGTTTCATATTTCGACACATATAATTTCATGTAATAACCGAATAGAATAATACGGAAGAGTTCAATCTCTATACCCTCTTGAAGAAATTTTCAAACCAATTTTTATGCACCAGACACGTGTTCCAGATATCTAATCCTCATCAATGATGCTTTTAGCCAACGTACACCTTAGAAAAAGTACCTATCGTATTTCAGGAGTCAAAGGTCAAGGATAATATTTCCTCAATGAACAAGGCAATCGTAGTCCGAGAAGAGTGAGTGTCCTTAAGAAATGAATCTTATATTTTTTCTGTTGATGCAGGTATCACCCGAAAAATTGGACAGAAAACTGCATCAATGCGCGTAGCGCGTTGATTCAAAAGTTTTCTGTTCAATTTTTCCGGTGATACCTGCATCAACAGAAAAAATTTAAAATTTATTTCTTATCATTTAATTGTGGAAAACAGACTGTTTCCTTGGACCTAAAAACAATCAATCACCGCACTATATTTCCTTAGTCGGAAGGTTTCGCAGTGATACGTCTGCAAAAACAAGTTATGGAAGCCGCCATGATTCAAACAGCGAACGATCGTCCCTCTATATCTTTTGAATAAGGACCAGTGTGAGCAAATTCTACATGCACTGTTAACTTTTGAGTAAGTAGAAAAGAAATGGTACCCTTAAAATCATAAGCAAACATCAACAAATTGTATTTTCAGCAACGAGTTCATTCGTGTTCGAGGGAAACCCCAGTTCTAAAAATAGTGCTATAAATAGACTTCCGAGAAAAATTGTGTTGATCGATGTATCAACAAAATTTCTCAGCCAATCAGAATCTTCGTTTCTTGAAAATGACAATGGAAATTAAATGATTCAATGATTTAAATCCGGTAATGTGCAATTTCGTAACAGATCTAGACGGTCAGTTGGAAAGATTTTATTCAAGAATGTCCTTAATCATCCTTGATAGGCAAATATAGAAATATGTCGGACGGTTGAAATATTAAATGTTTAAAGGCCGACGTTGGGAACCACCCGGTCGTTAATAGGCTTACCTGAGTGACATAAGCTTGATAGGCGTGGCATACCGTCTTTGAAGACAACGCCGTCTGCAAGTGGTGCGTTACATCAAAGACAAACCGACAGGTAATCCTTTATTATGCTAATAAGATACACGAGTCTCATCTGTTTTAAGCTGTCAATCAAAAATTGATAGGGGTAAAAGGATTAAAGGGAACCAATCAGATACCAACAAGAGATGTTAACCCTATAGCGGTCAGTGAAGAAATGATAGAAAATTTACCTGTCCCCTTATATAGTCCCCCGTCGGCCTTTAACGTCTTCAAATTCATTAGCATTATTTTAGAGCAGCAACCTTCTGTTACTTGTTATTTAAGGTATCCGATGTACAACAGGGCATTTTTCCATGCCTGGTAAGGTACTATAATCTATATATTTTCTGAAAGGTTATAATGCCCACTGTTCAGAAATGATAATTTTGGGGCCAGAAAAACAAAGGAGAATAACTGATGAAGCATTTAAATTGTCTATTTTCTCTATATAACATATGCAAAATAACAAATGTAAATTTAAGAACAGATAAATTGGCAACGTGGACCAGACATGCACGTTTCGGGTATTTAACCAGTTGTACAAGAGTTGTTCCCCTTTGATTTTAAGACCTGGGAGTCTTATATCTGTACTCAGGGCACCATAACGTTCAGAAAATATATAGTTTATATTACCTTACCAGGCATAAAATTTACCATACTGTACAATGGAGATGATTGAATCGCTATGTAAAATGACACTATTGTACAACGGATAACTTAAAGTAGTTGGAGTAAGAGGTTAATATATAAAATCATTCTTTCCAGTAACACACGATGATCTAATTGTTGATGGAGGTCTATAATGAGTTAAAGAAGATCCTGACGATAATCTCAACAGCACTCACAATAGAGCACTTTTTTTAGCATCGACGGACCCCTAGCAAGCTAGAGGTGGGATCAGGTGCCCGGGAGGAGTAAGCATCCCCTGTTGGCTAGCTATAAGAAACAATGTCCAACTCTTATCACTCGTCACCTTGGCTATCTAAAAGTTTGAGTGAGTAAACGTAGAATTTTTACGCGGATACATAGAGGGGTTTCGCGCAACTAATCCATATTACTACACTACTTGCTATGGATACAGTAGACGGTCGTCCAAAGTTTGCACCGGATACTCATTATCTCGTGACACCATTACTGTCTATGCTGGCATCAGGACGATAGTTATAAATATGTTTGTTTTGTGTATCGCCCCTTTTTGTTGCAAGTCTCTCGCCTTTGTACATTATTTTGATGTGTTCATAGCAACGTGTTCTCTGTTTTAGTTCTTTTCCTATTAAAGTATCTGTGATCATAAATAGACCATTTTCCGATCTTGTTAGAAAGCACAAAATGTCAGTCAACATCTTTTTGCGTTGTTTTTCATAATGACGTCACTGTTAAAAGATGCAATTCCATAGTAACTTAACAATGAAAAAGTGCTCTTAAATGGCCTACCTTGGACATTTTTCGTCATTTTGTCAGCCATTATGAAATTTAGCAAGCGGCCTATTGGTTTGAAAATTTATTCAAGAAGGTATAGAGTTGGAACCCATCCGCATTCTGAAATAAGGAGATGCGCACACAACTATAAATGCCCTGTTTATCTCTTATGTGGTTTGGAACTCTTCAGTGGTAATCTCATATCATACCGAATTCAACAGTTGTTGCAAGAACGGTTTCCCTGTATACACCGGACTAACAATTAAAGCATATTTAATCAATACCAAATAACATAACAGAACATTTCACTTTAACACTACAATAATAACAATGAATATACATTCGTAAAGATGAAGTGTTACAATATGAATAGTGAAAGGAAGCGTTTTAAAAAGTTTTAGAAAGTATTAATTTAACATAAATATATAACTTTTCGAAACCATCCTTCACTGCATTGGGAATATATTGACAGATATGATCTGAAAAATTAAAGTCTTTAAAATAGACATGTAATAGGTTGATTATATTATCACATATGCTACCCTCGTGAAGAGGGTTCTGCATAAGTTATCCGTTAAACTCATCCTTTTACACTCTATGCAAATTTAATCTTTGAAGTATCATGGTTTATTTGTTTGAAAGAAAAGTAGTCGGATATCATTATTTGAAAAATATGTCACCTATCAATAAACATAAAAGAAGTACATATCGGTTATTATTTTCAAAAAATCATATGAAACAGGAATATTACATGTAAATAAGGAAAGTCACATGGTAAAATGATCATTTTCAATACTGTAAATTAGTTTTTATTCGTCAGACACCAATTTTCATATTTTTTGTCAGTGCCTTCCTTGATGAAATTACGTACCGACGAATACAAATACTCCTGACAAAATAATTTTGTTAAGAAAAAATTGAATCAGTCCTTTGGTAAACTTTATTACATGTACAAACCGGGTGCACTGCGGAGGAGGGAGGAAGAAGCTGAAGGTTCCGAATTTTAAGACATTGTAAATAGTGTTATTACGACACGCAAATGACAAATCAATGAAAACCGGATACCAACGCAAAGTCGCATATAATGTACTTCTAAAAAAAATATATAAAATGATATGTTTTCACAGCAAGATGGGTGATTTACATGTCTCTAATTGTTTGTTTACCGATAATTGTTCAAAAAACAATGAAAACAAACACATACGGCGGATTTTACGATTTGACGGAGGATCTAAATGTTAAGTTGGAATTTGAACAGACGAATTTACATTTTAGGAACCCTTGGATGACGAATTTTCGTACTGACGAAATGGTCATTTTTAACGAATTGACAAAAATTGGTTCTGACGAAAATAAAGCAATTTACAGTATTATCAAATAGTTGATGATGCTATGAAAATGAATGAAAAACGAGTATTATGGCTGCCATCGAGTAGTTACATGAGATATGGTTTTGATACAATGATTAATCTTAAGTTTTAGTTCAAAATGTTGTTTGATATGATTTACAATAAAAAAACAAATCAAATTCTGCCTTCAAAAGCTTTTAAGGTCTTCGTGTCAATGGCAAACCGTTTTTCTTCGTCCGTAGGTTTGAAAACTATAAAGAGACAAACATAATTACAACAAATATAACGAATGCAAACACTTTATGAACTTCAGAAACCACAAATAAGGCCCCCATCTAGACTGAACACGATTGAGCACCAGATGAGAAGAGAGCAAGCTCGGTTTCGTCTGATATATCCCCACTTATGTTGTCTATTCCAGACGTAGTTTCCGCCGACAGTCTCTCCATTGCTGAGGAATCATTCACAGCATAGCGTACGTTGTCAGATCCGTAACTCACGTCACTGTAATGCTTGACAAGTATCATGTTTTTGGCTTCTTGTGGATCTCCGTTACTATCTGTCACCGCAGTGTAAAGTCCTGTACCCATATCGTCCGTTGTAATATCCGTTATATTGTTGGTGTTTCTTTCTCGAGCTATATCGGAACACTTGTTGATGGCTTCAGTGATGAGTTCCGTACCGTTGGATAATTTTCTTGGCTGATTTCGGTTCAGATCAAATTTACACATTAAGTCAATCAAAGTCCTACGAAACTCTCTATTCATAGAACAATAAAGCACGAAATTGATACTGTTATTAACCAGAGCTAAAATATCCATGGCATCTCCTAGTGGGATATAGACCGTGTCAAAGAATCCTTTCCGGATGAGACTGATGAGGAGGAGGATTGCTTGGGGGAGCTCTGTAAGCAGAAATAGGACCATGACGATCAATAGCATTACCGTTGTTCTTGATGTATGAAGGGGTCGGTTCAACACCACGCCCATCCTGGACAAATTTCGTCTCTTTATACGAACCTGCATGTCGAGGGTCCGCAACAGAAGCGCACCATAGATAAGCATAAGAAGGCAAGGGATAAATTTGGCAACAACACTGTACAGTGTTAGATTTAAGAATACGACTGGTTTAACGTTGGAGGTTCCAAGTTTCAAATCTCGTATTATATATATTGTGTTATTAAGATAGGAGTATTCAATGACCTCTATCGACATATAATTTGGAATCAGCAATAGGATAGAGCCGGCAATAATTCCGAATATAACGATACGGGAACGAATTATACGCCTCATGTGGGCTAGATTCCCCGATTCCGGGGACTGAATATGATTATATCTGAAAATTGCCAAGGAAACACCAAGCCATATTGATATCGTGTGGGTAGTAGCGGACAAATTGACCTGAAATTGAAGGAATCTCATCCAAGCCAGGCTGTTCTTCCCAGGGGAGAGGGAATGCGACGGATACTCGATGTAGAAGTGAACAGCAAAGGGCACGTAAGAAATCATTGTGAGCATATCGAAGACAGCAATCCAAGTTAACATTAGATTTATGGGCGTCTGCATATGCTTGCGTGTTAGAACCCATATGTTTATAAGATTCGTTGGAATTCCGAAGAAACATACTATAAGGCTTAGGTAACCATGTACAGCGCTGAACCATTTGTTGAATTCTGCCAACGTCATATCCGGTCATGTGAATATCTTTTAAAATGTCTACCAACAGTATTTATCTTTTACCTGCAAAGAAAAAAGATTATTTGAATTTTAAGAAAGCATGTAAAATGATTAAAGTTTAAGGTAGAATGAGACAACTTCTAATTAGTTTTGCTTAAAAAGAGTCGTCCATGAGAAATTTTGTAGCAATATTTCGCAAGAATAAAATGATAAGAAAATCTTCAACTTTCCAACCCTATAAGCGCATTGAATCAAGTAAAATATGCGAGACGTCAACTTTTTAGAGACATATAACCGATTACTTGATTTATGGAAAAAATAGAAATCTCCTATCTGTTTTAAATAAATCATCTACAAGTAAAATGACAATAATATACAAGAAATTAAAACATTTCGTAATCATTATGACTTAATCCTATTTTCGATCCATTTTACATGTATAAATTAAGACATAAAATCGATGTAAAAAAGTCAGTTTTGAAAAAAAAATTGAGCTAAAATAACAGATAACTTAATGTATGGGTAACTTAACAAATAAACAAAACAGTATGCAATTTTGCCATATGAATTCAACAAGGGAGTGATAGTTGAATCTATTACAAAAGAGAGGATCTCCAACAACACTAGGATGTAGCACCCACAGCAAAACTCCAAAACACCCAATGCAAAAACACAAAGCAGACACGCACTGAAAGAGACGTAAACGGGTCAAGGAACACCAACTCACATAAAAACACCAAACATATAAGACGACACGTAAACCAACAAGATCAATTGCCAAGCGGTGCCGACGTAGGACGGCAATCTGCCACGCAAGTAGCAGACGGTGTTGTTACCCGGATTACGTGCGCACAACCCTCCCACATTTCCAATTATCTATCTCATGTATGACAGGAAAGGCAAACCGCAATTGTCATTTTTGCAGTGGTAGAAAATTTCTTAAAGCTCATTTATTATAAAGAGATATATTATCCAACGCTACAGTAAGATCAATCCCTCCACGTGAAAATATAGTAGGATACAAGCAGGAGCTTCTCAGTATTCCGGTCACTTGATTTCATCTTTATTTGAGGTTCTCTTTTGCTTCTTTGTAGAATGGTATGATTACTTTGATTGTTGTTATGTACGTCCGTTTATACGATTTTTGTTTGTTTGTGTGTTTTTTTTTCTCTTTTTTTTTGATATTATTAAATTGGCTTTGTCTTACATTCACGCACTAATACAAACTTAATCTGTTCACTTTATTGTAAAATGTCTTAATAAAAGTTCATCTTCAATAATTATTAAACTGGTTAGCGATTCACTGACTCATCGTCAAGCAAAGAAGATGGTGTCTTTAAAATGAAACCTGGCAGTAAGAAAGAAGTGGATCGCCAACAAACCCGGCTGCAGCACCAACAGGATCCCAAGTGAAAATACAGAGACGATATACACATCAAGAAACACAAAAAGGACAAGGAAACAGCAAACACGACATCAAAACTTCAAACACAAATGACCACACATAAACTAACGAGACCCATGGGCAACCGGTGCCGACTTAGGACGGCCATCTCCTACGTTTGTAGAAAATGGTGTGGTAGTTGGGGTCAAGTGCTGATAATTCTCCCACTTCTTCTGTAACAAAAGGTCTCGAAGACGCACAACTGTAGTGTATAATAACCTCCTCACTGTTAAATGACCATACAAACAAGACAGCAAAACGCAGGGGCCCAACAAACATACAGATGAATATGTAGTACGAAATGCAGTCCGTGCTCTGTAAAGAGTAAGACGTAACAAATTTCTATTGATTACATAATAAATTTATCTTATCGAAATTAATTATAGAAAATACATGAAATTCTTTTTTTCTACGCAAGATTTCCTATTTTTGTATTATATCATTTTTTTTATTTCAAAATGTGCATATTAGAAAAAGCAGAGGAGATGTTCTGCTCTGTCTAGATGAGTGTATTCAAGATTTTAAAGTGCGCCCAACGCAATGACTTTGAAATTTTCAAGTGTCTTCGAATTCGTATGCTATTCTTTTTCTCCCAAAGGGGAGGAGACATAATGTTTTTGCCTTCGCGTCCACCCGTCTGCAACATATCTTGTCCGGGCTATATCTCCTGAACAGTTTACGAGATCACTTTCATATTTTGGTATGCTCTTGCTTATGACCGAAAGGTTTCACATCACCTTCACCCAAGGTCACGTGACCAAGGTCAAGATCCCTTAGTCCATTTTAAATGAAACTGTACAAGCTATCCTGTTCAGGCCTAATCTTTTTTAACCGTGTACCGGATCACTTTCATATTTTTGTATATTCTAGATCTTAACCAAGGTCAAAGTCAAGTATTACATCCTTTGGTGAAATTGTATGTTATGGTGTCAAAGCTACATCTTTTGAATCGTATACTGTATCACTTTGATACTTAAGTATGCTCTTGTTCATGATCGAATGGTTTCTTTTCACCTTGACCCAAGGTCTATTGTTTAAGGTAAAGATCATTAAGTTCTTTTAATGAAACACAACATGCAAATCCTTTCTGGGCTGTATTTGTTGAATCCTTCTTACAATTGATTTCATATCTTATGTTGTTTCTCAGGACTAAATTTTTCTTATCATATTGTCCCAAGGTATATTCTTACTTTAGTAATGAAAATTACAAATGCTAATCATGTCCAGGCTGAAATTTTATATGCTTATCATGTCCAGGCTATATTTTTGAACTGTGTATTTAATCACTAAATTCAGTTTGTTGTGCTCGTGATGAATAGGTTTCAGGTAACCTGTATCTTATAATGTCGAAGGGTTCCAACTCTATACCTTCTTGAAGAAAATTCCAAACCAATTCCCGTGCACCAGACACGTGTTTCGAATAATCAATTCTCATCAGTGATGCTTTCAGCGGAGCCACCAAAAATAATTTCAGTAGCGCCCTCATTAATTTTTTGAAGTTAGATTTTTACATTTACATTACAGAGAGTGCGCGGCTCCAAATTTCCTGTAGGGTCGATTCGGTAGCATATCCAAATGAAATCTATGTTCAAAATAGCATTGGAGGGATGGTGCTAAGTTAATGTTAAACTCCTTTAATTTCGATGATATTTATCGGTGAAATGGCTAGTTTCCGAAATAGCAAAAAAATATATATGATGTCACATAACCAAAGCTCATGTAACCAAAGTCAAGGTCACTTAATATGCTAATAATGAAATCGTATATGCTTAACATGTTCTGGCTATACCTCTTAATGTTATCACATCATCTTGGCCCGAGGTCAAGTGACCGAGACGAAGACGGAGGGGGTAGACATCTGGGGGTTCTTAACCACACCATTTGCTACTTGCGTGACAGATGGCCGTCCAAAGTCGGCACCGGTTACCCATTGGTCTCGTCGCTTTATGTGTAGTCTTTTGTGTTTGATGTTTACATGTCGTGTGTCTCTTTTCCGTCTCGTGCTGTACTTGTCTTTCGTGTTTTTGCATCGGGTGTTTTGGTGTTTTACTGTTGATGCTGCAACGGGGTCTTGTTGGAGATCTCCTCCCTTCTTTTTAAAAACATGTTTTTTTTTTATTTTTTAATCTAAATGCAGTTTTTTTATATATTAATTACACGGTATATATAAAATATGTATTAAGTTTTCATATCCAACAGTTTCGGTGAGAAAGAAAAATCCACACAGTTTTGAACATGTCTTAAATTTATCTATTCTTAAATGATGTCATTAAATTTGAAGACTTTTAACATTACAAATAATAATGGATCTAAATAAACTATACTATAAAGTGCTTGGTGTGGTTTCTGTTAGAAATGGACCCTAAATTACATAACTAAAAATATCGCACATTCTTACTAAATGAAAAAGATGCTAGTAAGAACATATTTAATGCATGTTTGACACTGTGATAGGAAAAAGGAAATGAAGTGTATCAAATCATATACCAGAGAGCAACTTTCTAGACAAATTGGGCTGTCGCAGATTTCCATTCTATAAATTGCTTCATTGTAGGAAACAAGTCCTATTAAGTTAATCGTTATAACTCGACCAATAACATCATATTAATGTCGTCTTCCAAACTGATTTTTTTTTTTTGCTTTACCCCACCTCTGAAAAAATCCCGAATAGCGATTGGCTAGTAACGGTCACGTGAAGACATGGTCTATCTTATGCCAGGTACCTAGCCTTTTATATCCGATCCTCCATGACGTCACAATCTTATTTTTCATGTTGACGTCGTATCGTAAGCAGACAATGCCATCCAAGCATTTCATGAAAATTAAAAATAGGTCACTATAGGCTTCGCCTCGCCCGGTATAAAACATAGCGACATGACTAGGTAACTAATATAACATTGCAAAGAAATTTATATGACACGTGAGTAATATTAAACATCTTACAATTCCTTAAGTTAAAATCCAGTTAATAGAACTTCTTCATATTACCGTTAGACTTGCATTTTAGACACTCAAAGACCCGACATCAGTACTTTTGACGTTATTTTAATTGTGACGTCATAATTCAGATAAGACGTTACAGTCAAAAGTTATAATGTCAAATGTTGTCATGTCGGGTCGTCGGATGTGTAAAATACAAGTCAAATGCGGTAATGTGAAAATCGTCTATTGTATAGCCCGTTCATTGTTGCAATAATTTTTTTTTCTATTTTCCACAATTTCACAGTCACACAGAATCCTATGGATGTAACATTTTTTGTTACAGTATAGTGCATTTCTTGTATTTACATGTCATATGTATCATTCGGTTATACATGTAAACGTTTTGAAATACTTTAATTTAACAATACCGAAGATTTCAAATGCACGATCTGATTCAAATTAAAGGACTCTTTGAAAGAAACCTCCATTGAGAGGTTTCAACATAAGTGCAATTAACCTGGAAAATGAAAAAAAACATTAAGATTTAGAGAATCTTGGAGTATCCACCTTAAGTCACCCCTCTTTAAAAAATGCAACAACAACAACAACAACTTCAGCCTTGTGTTTGGACGCAATAATTCTTTTTAACGCTCCACAAAACTGAGATTGTTTTTATCACGTCTGATGGTATCGAAAACCCAACGGAGTGAAATCAATTATAGCAGATTTATTGGAATATCTAGTAATAAATAAACATTAAAGCGAAGATGTGGAAAAAATTGGGATAATAGAAAGCAATATCTATTCACAGTAGACTCCTATTAGATAGCAATGAACAAAGAATATTGTATTCAAAAGTACATTTTCTAGCAGGCTCCCAGCCAGGCGTATGCAAGTACGGGGGTGCTTACACAATGGTTTTTGCAAAAACAAAAACGAAGACAAAAAATATGTACAAAGTTTTACTTCTAACATAGAAATCTGTCATGTACATGTGTAAAATCCATTAGCGTCCAGGGACCCTCACAGCTTCTCAAGGAAGTCCAAAACCTGACTCTGCCTGATAGTGCCTCCACTTGAAAGGTTTTTTTTTAAGAAACACCACAAACATGTACATGTATACAAGACATCGACAAGGACATTTTTGTATATAAACACAGAACATTGAAGAGTATGTGTCGGCCTACCCGTGGTCCTAGCAAGGCTCGAACCAGCAATCTTAAGGTTGCTAGCCCGACGCCTTATCCGCTAGACCGCGGCGTAACTTAATCTGGCTACGCGCCTATCTAGAATGCGGTGCTTGCAATTGGCACCATAAAATGAAATGAATGGAATCAATTGAATGGAAAAGCGAATGATTCAATGTATTACTGGATAGAAGAGCAAAAGAAAATATTTTGCCGATCACTTACATTAGGACGCACAAGACGTGCCAAATCGTGTATCAGAGATTGGCCTTATGGATATCATTGAACTAGACAGCAAGGATTTCTTTCACAAGATTTGAATATATCTTGCCTAGTAGAAATAATGAACCTCCTAATATTTTATCTTAATGTGCTAAACATGAGGTTCTTCTTTAATCATAACCACGTCATTTTTTAAAGCCATGCACAAGCATTATTTATTTATCAAGTATGGAGAAAGTGTTAAAATAAAAAAAGAATGTGGTACATGAAAAATAAAACATTTGGGAATAGCAAAATCTCTAAATCAGAATTTACTTAAAGGCCAACATTGGGAACAACCCGATCGTTAATAGTTATACCTGGGTGACATAAGCTTGATAGGCGTGGTATACCGTCTTTGAAGACAATGCCGTCTGCGAGCGGCGTGTTATATCAAAGATAAACCGGCAGGTAATCCTTTATTATGCTAATGAGATACCCGAGTCTCATCTGTTTTAAGCTGTCAACCAAAAATTGATAGGGGTAAAGGATTAAAAGGAACCAATCAGATACCAATAAGAGATGTAAACCCTATAGTGGTCATTGACGAAATGACAGAAAATCTACCTGTCCCCTTATTTAGTCCCCGTCGGCCTTTAAGCAGTGAATAGAAGCCAATCACAAATACCGAACCAATATTAAAAAAAACACAATCGAAATGCTTACGAATACTGGAAAAAAATACAAAACAGAACTTTCTTACACGAAAAGAAAATAGGACAAACAGGCGGAGATAGTGAATCAACCTCAACAGAATCACGACGAACAACTTATCCGATGAACCATCTCTAGTAAAACAACAAGTTCCCAAGAATAAGCCAACCAATTTTCGAACAAACATACTATAAAAGAAAGAATGGGATCTCCAACAAGACCCGGTTGCAGCACAAACAGCAAAAAATCAAAACACCCCAAGTGAAAACACAGAGAAGACATACATAGCAAGAGGTATAAAAGGGACAATGAACAGCAAACACGACATCAAACCACCAAACACAAAAGACCACACATATACCAACGAGAGTAATGGGTAATCGGCGCCGACGGAGGACGGCTATCCGGTGATACATATATTGTTTTTACCTGGGTTAAATGATATGTACCGTAGATTGGCATGCCTAAAATCGAATAGTAAATTATCATCGGTGGAACTTAAAGCAAAAGTGATTTTTCGACATAACCAACTTGAAGTAAAATAACAATTATAAAGCAAAGGAGGGGATCCCCAACAACACTAGGTTGAGGCACCCACAGCAAAACTCCAAAACACCAAATGCACAAACACAGAGTAGACACACACAGAAAGAAACGAAAAGAGACTAGGAACACCAACGCACAACAAAGAAAAATCAAACACAAAGGACTACACATAAACCAACGGGACCAATAGAAAACCGTTGCCGAATTTGAACGGCCATAAATCACCGTATTCACGATGGATTGTGATTGATCATTTCCAACTGCATCTCAGAACTAATATAACCAGAGCATGTATAGATGTATAAACTTACTGGAAAGTATTCTGATTAATTTCTTAAATAAATACTGTAGCACAAATTGCAACAACAGCATTTGAATTTCATATCAGACTTAATTTCATGGTTATCGTTGCTAAGTTACACAGAGCAAAATTGGTGCCATGACGTCAAATTGTAATATGAGACGAAAAAGTAATGAAATATAAGGTATAATATCCTATAATTGTTGTAAAACATATAACAATGACTTTCAATTAATACTTCGATAACCGGTCTGTGATCCTGTCAACGAAATTCAATTATACTTCAAATAATAAAGTCTCTCTCTACATCTGTTGATTTTCGGTTTTTGTGATTTTCTCTGAAGTAAAACAAACATCTTCTAAATATCATCTAAATAGGTATTATCTTATTAGTTTAATAGACAATATATCTTGAAAGTAGATTAAAATATTGTCGTTTGTTCGGCAATCGCCCTAGTGTTACAGTAATGAATAGAATGATAAGTCTGAATTTTATAAAAAAAAAGACTCAAATTACCAAATGGAACATAACCATAAGAGATAGAACATTTAGAGGATTACAACACTATTAAGTTTCGTTCCAGTTTAATCCCTCCTGCAATTTATGGCTTATGCACAACACATTATCGCTTTTAATCACATAGCCGACATGAAGGAAACATTAGTGACTTTTTCTTTGGTATTAGCTCTATATTACAAGTTGTAATGGAATGCTTAGATATCTTTCAGTCTCTTGGGAAATTCTTCCTAAATTCACATCTTTTTAGGATTAAAAGGAATTATAAGTTATTCCTTATCCTAGAATTGCATATAGGACTTCCAAAGACCGGATGTGTTTATCCAATGCCTATTATCAGTTTTGTGTGATGACAATTTACCTCTATTTGGGATACTAAAGAATTTGTCTGGTTCAAGACATAAAAGGGGATCAGAAGGGATTCCAATTTGTCCTGTATACATTATCAATTGTATCAAAGAATGTTGAAAAGACTCAAATGCATCTTTTGTAGCCATCATTCTCAAGATCTCGCCCATTAGATGCAATGAAATCAATCATATGATAGTGCCAAGAAGATAAAAAGCAGCAAATATATCTTGGATTTTCGTCAATATCTTTGTACACTAAGTCTCGATCTTTGCATCTCACGATCTAGATTATTATATTTGTTCCTGGGCTTTAACATGCATCCGATACAAATTAGACAAAGTTCCATATACGTCTCATCTAATCAAGTTTCTACAACACCATAAATCATTATTGGCCTCTCCATTTTCCAAGAAATAATGTCTTTATTCTCATCATGGAATACGGAATTGCTGCAGAACATGTTAGTTCCAAATTAAGACGAATGACTTCACGGTTACGTAAAAAAAATTTTTTCTGAGAAAAAGTTAAATCAACAGATTTTCCTCTATATTCAGTTATAAAAGCCGACGCTATGACGGAAAGAATGATGCATAAGATTTTTTTCTTAACAACAAAAGAATGATGCATTATGAATGATTGAATTTTTCTCTCTTGCATATAGCATGCAAAAATGATTGATCTAAAGGGAAAATTCATCCACTGAATGATGAAACAAGGAATTTATGGATGAATTTAAAGATAGATGGGGAGTGTTTATATTGCGAAGAATAACAGAACCGGTCATACACAAAGATGCGATGCCACGATAGAAACGAGAAAGGAGGGGATATCGAACAACACACGGTTGCAGCACCCACAGCAAAATCCCAAAACACCCAATGCAAAAACACAGAGCAGACACCCACAGAAAGAGATACAACAGTGTCAGGGAACACCAACTCACATCATAGAAATATGAAACACAAAAATCCACACAAACACCAACGAGACCAACTCACACAATAGAAACCGGAAACACAGAAGATCGCACATTGAAATGAAGGGGAGGTAGCATCTTTTAATCGGTCCTACTTTAGTCTTTCAGCAGCTGTTCAAGCTTCTGCTTTCACTTTAAGGAAATATTTTGTTCTTGAATTTAATCTAAAAATATTCTTTCAATTTTCATATGCATGCCATATATTAACATGTGAAAGGAAGTCAGAATCTGGACCAGTGTAATTTCAGTTTTTTTATCGCAACAAAGGAAAGGCATCAGAAATTAAATCCTCGGAAATGTACTGCGGTTTCACATTCAATGCCAATTTTAGAGTGGTTTCATTTACGGAACTTTTAAAGGTTGTAATGCGAGACCTAAGAAAAAATATTAAGATACGCCTATCTTCTTAATTGTTTTCACATAAAAATATTTTTGAGGCATTAATGAGGCATGCTTCCCGTAAAATAATTGCTTAATTCTGTAATTATGTTTTTATGTCTTCTGCGGTACGGACCTGTCTCTCTCTCTCTCTCTTGTATCTTTAAATAATCGTGAATCATTGAATTTTCGTTGGATGGACATTTTGATTGACTGAATAGATTAATCCTGTATCTTCTCCATTGATGTCACCACGTTCGACATCCTTTTGAAAAGTCAAGAAGAAATATTGGATAAAGAAAATGTAGAGACCGCTGGCATGAATTAAAAAAAAGATGAGGAATCAATCAAATTAGTTTTACGTTGGGTCAAGGAAAACCACGTAAAAGGAATGAAAATGTACTTGGAATTGTTTTGAGCATTGTTTCCTGACATTGTCGCCACAACACTTTCTATATAGACATAACCTCAGACAGTGCATGCATTCTATATATTGTTTTCATTTTCGTGCATGAACATCGAAGTCGGGTGCGACTAGCCAACAGGGGATGCTTACTCCTCCCGGGCAATTTGCACCACCTCTAGCTTGTTGTGGGTCTGTCGATACTCAATTTTGTGCACTATTGTGAGTACTGTTGAGATTATCGTCAGGATCTTCTTTAACTCTCTTCGATGTGTTCGTGGCAAGCACAATAATACACTTCTTCCCTCTTTTGTGGTAACATTCACTCCAACAACAAACATTTCAACCCATTAATACAATCGAATAGGAAAGCACTAACATCGGCGATGAGAATCAGAAATAGAATTGGAAGTTACCGGATGTGACAGTTCTACCTAATTGAAGTGGCGGGTGTTGCATGCAAGCAGGAGATGCTTACTCTTCATGGGCACCTGGTCCCACTCCCATATCGGGAATTCGCTTCTTTTCATATGGTGGAGGTTTTTGTTTGTTTGCTTTGGTTCCTGTTTTATCCTGATTTTGTATGCCTTCGGTTTCTGATTTTCTGAATTATCGATTTTGTGCTGTATACAGGGAGGGATACGGTCATTATCCATATTTGTCATTCTGAATTACTGAATTCATAGCCTTATCCTCTTCTTTCAAATAAAAAAATTATTTAGCGTATTTCGTCTTCAAATCTGTTAACAGTATTTTTTTCTATATGCACCTTACTCTAAATTTATGAAGTGAGAGGTATAAAATAATTACAGTTATTTGTTATTTGATATCAGCAAACTTATTTTCGTGTCGTTAAATTCCGGTTTCTCCTTCTCTGATTTCAAATTCGACGCCTTGATTACACCAGCGTTCTTATTACAGATATAAACCTTAACCTAAATGAGCGAGTCAGAAAATCTCTAGAAGCGATCATTTGCAAGTTAGACTTTGCTATAGGCTTGATTTAACCTTAATGAAAGGGTCTCCCTTCAAATGTTGGCTTGTTAAACGAACCTTGGTATTTAAGGAACAAAATAATTCAAGCAATAAATTTAAATGTTAGTACCAAAAAGGAGCAAAAAAAACGAAAAGAAAAAATTGTTATACATGTACAAAAGAGTCAGGGACAAAAAGACAATTTACAAAATCCAGAAAGATTCCTTTGGGGATTCAAAAAGGCGTTCTCTTGTCATTATTTTCATCTTCCAATCAATTATTTCAAATGTGTAAGCCTTTCCATTATGACATTTGAATCTCATTTCTGCTTTTGTGTTTGTCTTTTATTCACTTACCATTATCCAAAAGAACATATTTGCTAAATGTGGTAATCGATACCCTTAATTCAGAAAATCATAAAAGAACCGAAGTCAGATGCTTACACCTCCCGTGCACCTGATCTCACCTCTGGCTTGCTAGAGGTCCGTCGATGCTCAACATAGTGCTCTATTGTGAGTGCTGTTGAGATTATCGTCAGGATCTTATTTAACTCATACAAAATTAGGATAAAAAGGAACCAAAGCAAACAAACAAAACTCCTCTTCATGAAAAGAAGTGAACTCTCAATGTGGGAGTGATAACAGGTGCCCAGGAAGAATCAGCATCTCCTGCTTGCATGCAGCACCCGTCTATACTGAACGGAATAAATCTACGAAATTAAGGAACATCCAACCACTCTCATTGCAAATGGAGAGGCCTAAGATGAAGCTTTCTTATAATACAACTACTATATGGCTAGAAATTGGCCACTTCCTTATTCCACGAGTATGTATTGGAGTAAATAAAATCCCTACATATTGCGAAGAATTATTCACGACTTCTTTACAAGTCTTAAAGGAAAAATGATTAAAATCTGCTTTTTATTTTGAATTTGCCCATATCGCAATTGAACCTTTCTTAATAAAACTTGCATAAATATTATATCAAAGATGTATAGCTTAGAAGGAATGAATCTCGAACAGCTACATATTCATAACGATGAGATAAACGGTGGACTGATTAAGTAGGTTATTCACCATAAAAACTGCGCAACATTTTCCGACCAAGTAGACAAAGACCCGTATAAGCACGGGAATTATGGAATAAGAAATAGGAAAAACTGTTGGCATGAAAGATAGTTAAGGTGTTTTTGTTAACATGCATGTTGACAGGGAAACTTTGTGGGTACAGATATAATATCTATCTAAGTTAATGTTTAAAAAGAAGGTGTTTTCAGTGGGTTACATAGAAAACGCCTGAAAAGTTTCAACCAATTATTTCTTTTAAACGTGCGAATAGCAATCTTTTTGAGTAAGAATTGTTTGAAGATGATGTTAAAATATCATCTATGAATGCACTTATATTTCCTTAAATAACGATTTTCAAATTTTGGATTTTTGAAAAAATTAAATTTTAAATCAAGAAAGAATTTGACGTTTCGGATTGTATTGAATTAATTAAGCTAAGCGTTCTTACCTTATAGTAAAGACAAATTAAGAACAATTGTATGAAAAAATGTACATCTTCTTCAATACAATTTAGCATTTGAAGCTAATGCACTACATGATTCATTTTAACGGACCATTATGTTTTGAAAATTTGATCGGACATTTCAAACCCTACACACTTCTGCTAAAATTAGATTTAGAATAGGTTTGACATTTCCCTCTCGCATTAACAATTTAATTTAATTGGTTTTATCAGAACCATTTTATGTCTTCTTACCACGGTTTTTATTGGTATGGTACTTAACCTTAAACCATTAAGTAATCAAAGTGTCTACAGTATCAATTATCTCAGAAACAAGCATGTAACGTTTCTGATTATCAGTTAGCTGATTCCGGGAAATCTAAATGTTGATTAGCAATATTCTTCGGTGTAAAGTACATGTGTGTCTGTAATAATTTATTTTAACGATCATGCACTTGGTGAACATTTTATTTACATTGAATTAAGGAAAAATCAGTTGTCTTCAAAGGTGCAAATAGTACTTATATGAACTAGTTGTCTTCAAAGGTGCAAATAGTACTTATATAGCTCGCTACAGCCGGCAGAGCACGGACTGTATTACGCATGCCCTCTTTTTATATCCATTTACATATTCATCTGTGTTTCTGAGGCCTCTACGTTTCGCGGTCTTGTTTGTGTGAGGTCATCTTACAGTGAGGAGGTTGTTTTACACCACAGTTGAACGTTCTTCGAGACGTCTGGGTAATTGGAGAAGTGAAAGGGTGGTGCGCAAGTAATCCAGGATAACCACACCATTTGCTACTTGCGTGACAAATGGCCGTCCAAAGTCGGCACCGGTTGCCCATTGGTCTCGTCGGTTTATGTGTAGTCTTTTGTGTTTGATGTTTACATGTCGTGTGTCTCTTTTCCGTCTCGTGCTGTACTCGTCTTTTGTGTTTTTTTGCTGTTGATGCTGCAACGGAGTCTTGTTGGAGATCTTCTCCCTCCTTTTATATGGTGCTAAAAGTAAAACTACAAACGTTATGCATAATGGTACTGAGAAGAAAAAGAGGTAGGGTCAATAGAACCCTAAATCGGCCCTCCCTTTTCCCTTAGAATTAAATTTCATAAGGAATCTCATCAAAACCCATAAATGTTTACTGCTTTTGATAAAAAGAAAAAGCTAAGAAAAAAAAATAATGACAAAAATATGGTGATGATGATACTTTTTTTCATGTAAGTTAACGCATGCGGCCATTGCTGACATAATAGAAAATGTAAATTTTGCAGCAATTTCGCGGAACATTCCCGCTTTTAATTTTAAAAGCTATTGATAAATTCGTTTTTCAGCCTATCAAAGCAAAAAAACCATATCATAGTTTAAAATTCCTTGAAGTAAAATATTTAAAATTAGGGTCAATATCGGACTTCGTGGCTCTATATCCCTTTACTCGATCTCAAATAAGGTTAAAAGATAAGGAGAAAATCAGTGTCAACAGCAGAACACACTCCCATGAGACGAGAAAAAGGTAACAAATAGGGGAGACAATTCAAAAAGGCTAAAACGATACATTAGCTCGATACCTGAAATTCCAAAAGAAAAAAGACGAGAAAGGAGTCGGTTGCAGTACTTAGAGCAATTTAAAAAAAACGGGAAAGAGATTGGGCAAGTACATCAATAAACATCAAAGAAGTACCTAATAGTTATTCAGTATTTAAATCGAGAAGGCAAGGCCAAATCGTGAGAATTCCCATCGAAACGGTTGCGAACCCCGGAATAAATAACATTCCAAGGTGAGACCAGGTGCCAAGATACACCAAAGATACAAGATACACCAAAATACACCAAAGCTACAAGGAAGACCAACCATCAAAAACAACATCAGAACATTAAAATAAAGACAACATTTATACTGACGACACCGATTAACAGTCGCTGCCAAGTAGATTGGAAAATCATAGTAAAATAAATCTAGAAATTTATCACATGACAGAGAAAGTAAGGAAACGGGGATTGCTTTCTGAGAGTCTAATTAAGATACCAGTTTCTGAATTGTTATTGAATGTAGAATAAAAAAAATCTGTAAGTGATTATTTTGAAATCCTTAGAGGACGGAAAGTGGAGAAATAATCTTTCAGTCTTCGATACATGGTCATCACTCTGTCAATCACTATGGCAATAATGTTCTGCACGTAACGGGGACCAAAAGACATTATCCCTTTCGTACGGTGGACACGAAAGGAGTAGGAGTAGCTGAGCAGCAGCTGTTATTGTTCTAACTGCTTAAATGAGTAAGGATTATTAATAGTATATCAAATATCTGTAAGTTATAGTCGAGACCAGCTGATTGGCAGTTGAAGCTACGTTGAAGTCTTACACAGTTTGATGCAATGTACCAGACTAATGATTATGGTATTGTTGAAAGTAATTTCCCTCTTCTCACGATATTTCTGTTACAGATATCTTCATAAACCAGATCATCACACATAAAAATTGGTAAGTTTTGAACTTCTTTTCGAAAAATGATGATTCGGATTTCTATTGCTTTATTCATGCTTATTTCAATTGACATTACAGCATATTCACAGTAAATGATGTTTCACATAAGGACAAGAAGGAAGTCATTTCGTAAGCTTCTTATACGAATGCACAGTTATGATCAAAACAACAAGACAGCAAAAACGTAGGGGCCCAAGCGACATACCAATTAATAAGTAAATCGATATCAAAAACATAAGGTTAATGTATCACTATCATTACATGTTCATCTTGTGTTTTGCTGCAGACGGGTTCTGTTGGAAATAACTTCTTTTCAAAGGAAGGGAGGAGATCTCCAACAAGACCCCGTTGCAGCATCAACAGTAAAACACCAAAACACCCGATGCAAAAACACAAAAGACGAGTACAGCACGAGACGGAAAAGAGACACACGACATGTAAACATCAAACACAAAGGACTACACATAAACCGACGAGACCAATGGGTAACCGGTGCCGACTTTGGACGGCCATCTGTCACGCAAGTAGCAAATGGTGTGGTTATCCTGGATTACGTGCGCACAACCCTCTCACTTCTCCAATTACCAAGAGGTCTCGAAGAACGTACAATTGTGGTGTAAAACAACCTCCTCACTGTAAGATGACATCACACAAACAAGACCGCGAAACGCAGAGGCCCCATAGACACAGATGAATATGTAAATGGATATAAAAAGAGGGCATGCGTAATACAGTCCGTGCTCTGCCGGCTGTAGCGAGCTC
This sequence comes from Pinctada fucata, assembly GCA_028142955.1. Taxonomy (NCBI): domain Eukaryota; kingdom Metazoa; phylum Mollusca; class Bivalvia; order Pterioida; family Pteriidae; genus Pinctada; species Pinctada fucata. The sequence continues at coordinate 34,021,373 of AP027112.1, read as the reverse complement.
ATGTATGTAATCATCCGAGGAGTCCGACTGACATTCAGAGAGGACAGGTGGGCGGGGCCCTGTCTTCTCTAAAGAGGTTTGGACAGGGCCCGTCATGGAGTCCCGTCGTCACAGTTCAAATACACCGGACAGCCATCGTCCTCTTTTATAACAAATACATATGAAAAGATGCCACCTTTTTCTAAAGTCGTCAGTCGTACTTGTTAGCTCTAGAACCCGTTCCACTGCTATCCCGCTGTACCTACGGTCATTCCCGACTCCGAAAATTGCCAGCTCGAGAGAGGACGGTCCTTAGTCGTATCTTCATCTGGTAAGGGTAAGTTGGTCCAAAAACGATCGGTGTTAGATCATGCACGCTCTAGAAGTCGGCTAAAGTTTGCCGTATTTTTTTCAACCGGCTGAAAAATATGGGAAACTTTCCCGCTCTCTTTGTGGTCGTGAAATGATCGGGGCTACAGCCTAGGTCGTGTAAGAGCGTGGATAGAGCGTGGTCTAATTGGCATTTATCTCTTCACGCATAAGATACGCTTTAATTAAGCGTTGCTCCCGATCTTTACCGTCTATTCCACGCTCTTACCACGATATATCCACTATCAATTTAATGTTCGCTGATCTTACCATGACCTTTTCATGATCATCTTGCGTTGTATTCACGCTCTATACGACCAAACGACGCTTGACGCTTCAAATACGATCTGTGCATATTTCGTTCATTTTCTCAAATTGATATTGATTTGAAATACATATGATCGAAATGTCTCGGCGACGACAACGCAAATGATATACAAAGTGCCGTTAATGCCTATCCAGAGCCACTTTTTAAGTAAGGAAAATTTTAATTTTGATCGCGACACTGGTTCAAAATGAGAAATGTAGGCTTCTTCTTGACCGATACGATCATTGAATGACAAATGAGATGAAATTAAGTTGGAAATTGTGTTTTGAACGGGAATGCGTCGGGTAAAGTCGATAATAGATCGGGATTGCATCGGGAATAAATCGGCTATAAATCGGTTTTGGTCGGGAAAGGATCGGAGTTTAATCGGATAGAACGGGACTTGTTCGGCAATATGATCGTGAGTAGAGCACGTAAAGCGCGAGTAAGTCGGCGTTAATACGTGAATCGGTCATATATTGATCGGGAATCGGTCGGGAATAGATCGTGATGTTAAAACAAATTGAAAAAGGACGGGAAAGTTTTATCCGCTTTTGTGAATATTTCGCTCGGGAATGGTCGTTAGGACAGCATGATTGTAGTGAAACGGTGGCTTATCATATTACTTCGATGACTAGTTTTTAATCTTCCATATGTTAAAGAGTTTTCTTAGAATCTTTTCTATGTTGCTGTCTGATGAAGTATTGCTGAAATGTCGAGTACGAATTGCGTTCGAATAATTTGGAGAACATTACTTGCAAACATCATTAAAACGTCAAGGGATTGTTAATCAGAAACTTGTTCTCGTCTTTATTGCATAACATCACTAAGACATTTTTCAGTTACTTGAAAACCATCACATTGGATTACGAAATATCTTTTTGACTACTACACGTTTTTATGTTAATTAACGGAACATTAATGTGAAATTCAATTGAAGGGTTTTTACTGATTCAATTAACGAACTCTGATCTTACAAGAAGACAGTTTTAACTTAGGGATGGTTACGTTGGATATACAAAGATCATGTGATAAGAATCTTAGATCTTAAATACAGTGACTGAATATGCACTGAACAATGGCTACATCATTAGGTCATAGTAATTCAATATTCTGTTTTTCGAAAGGTACCCACCCGCCAGACATGAAAACACAAAAACACATGATCAATATAACTGAATTAGGAAAGAAAAATCGTAACCAAAAAGGGAAACATTTCTTCGAGAAAGGTTCAGATAAGTCTTACTTTATTTCTAAAAATTCCTACAACTATCTTCTCATATTGGTGCTGGTAGACATTCTATGGTATTCAAAAGCATTTAGAGAAATTTGGTTGGATGATGAAAAAGATCGTCTGGATATATTTTCAATTGGAAAATGTATGCTTGTGTGTGTTTTTTTCCTGAGAAATTTCCCTGAAAGGTACCCGCCCACGGACGTTAAACAAAATATTGAATTACTATGGCCTTATATGTGAAATGCTGTGTAAAATGATATGTTCGATTTTGTGATAGATCGAGCAAAAAGGGAAGAATACCTTAAAACAAATTACGATAGTTTAGAATCTTATTGAATAAAACTAAGGATTAATATAAGGTCGAAACATTAACAATCGAAGTGCAAATTATTTAAACGTACAGAAAAGGTTAACTGCGGTAAATTACTGAAATGAAATTTCACAAGAAATGAAAATCCTCGTAGAATATATGGTGTGATACAAGTACGAGGACTGATTGATATGTTTTGAGCCTCGGTTTTCTGGGTTGCAAAAGGTATTCTGCTGATAGATTATTTCCAACAATGACAAACAATCAGTTGCACATACTATGCTTCACTTCTGACACAGTTACAGGAAAATATTAAATTTAAGCGCCGCGGAAAGCTCACTAATTAAAGGTATGTTGTACCATCAAGAATGTCACTGCCACGGCTGTCATTCAAGATTGTTGCTTTTATTTAATTGAGCATCCGCCTTATTAATCTGATCTTTCTCCATCAGACTTTCATCTAATCCAAAAACTGAAAGCAGCTATTTCTGGTACCTACTTTTACTCCAATGATGAAGTCATACTTGCAGTTCATGGCTTTCTGACCAGTAAAGATAAGGAGTTCTTTAAAGTGGTATTGAGGGCCTTAGACACCAGTGGCGAAAATGTATATATATTGAAGGGAATCATGTAGAAAAATAAGGCATAATGTCTGGTAAAATTCAAATCCCTAAATACGAGGCTCACAACATATCAATCAGCCCTCGTTTATCATAATAGTGACCTAGAATCAATAGACAGAATTAATTATGTCTAATGAATAGTTGTAAATGTATATCATCTTAATGTCTTTATTTCAATTTATATGACTGTATTCTTCTGTTATACATGTAGCAAATGGATTCGAAAAGCATCGGTTTAAAAGAGAAATTAAAGCTTTCGTACTTGTAATTACATTGTTACCTTATAGATAGTGCACAGACCAAGGCATTCAATTATCTTGTATCAAGTATTTTGAAAAAAAAAATGTGTGCTAGTGAAAAAAAGACCCACAAAGAAACCGAATGAGAACTGAAAAATCAATATTAGTGATCATGCAAAACTAGGAAATTGTTAAACAAATTGTACATCTCAAAAATTATACAGAGGAGCAAACGAAAATCCCAAGTTGAGGTAAGAATAGGTACCCGGGTAGTGTAAAAATCAACTGCTTGCTATCGACATTCGTTACTTATTCCATACAGAAACAGTCAGATGTGTAAATGTATCAGAATCGATGCACTTGAGAGTCCAATCTAAGAAGATATTTCAACATTGTTGATATACAAATAAACGTCAAAGAAGTACCTATCAGTTATATACTGTGGTTTCAACGTCGAATCATTAGAATAGGAATGGTTTCGAACCTCGGAATGAATAACATTCCGAAGTGAGACCAGGTACCCGGGAAGAGTTAGCGTATCCTCATTGCATGCAACATCCGTCGCAACAGCTCCATGAAAACTTTTGGTGATTGTCTCGATGTACATATTGATGTACATATCAGGTAAATATTTCTTGTTTGGTGATGATGACAGTCCTTCAGTCGTAACCCAGAATGACAAGGACATGCTAAAGTTTTTTGTAATTTTCATAATTTGTCACAAACATTCCGCAATGAGAAGGTCAATTAACGATAAATATACATGTACCAATGGTTATGTAGATTCTTGGTAAATCGCCGAGAAAGAAGTATTAGCAATTCTCTTTCCTCTTTGAATTTATTTTTTTATACGAAAAACTCTTCGATACAATTCTAATTAATTAATTTTATTACGTAAACGTTCCAACAGCAGGTAATGAACTGATTGAATGAAAACGAACGTATTACCAATGAACAAATTGTTTCCCTCTTGGGTTTATATAATTGCAAAGTAATGAAATAATTTCGATGGTAACAATGTTTGTGAATTAGATGAAAACGGAGTCATCATAGTGCATACTAAACACAAGATCACAATATTTCATTCAGACTATTGAACATTTATAACACATATGACTGAATGTTAGCTTATATTGTGACATTGTGAGCAGAAAGAATTGAAAACGTTTACTGTGTGATATTTGATATTGAAAGGAAACATATTGCCCTGGGGTTGAGTCAAACTCCAAAAAATGTCAAGGTCAATCGGTCCATTCTTTGTACAGATAAATATGGAATATACTTGTACATGAGAAAAATGAAAACTGTACCACTTACTATTTAAGGTAGAGCATCCCTCAGGTCTCAGATGCTCATATTTCCAAAATAACAACTTTTACAATATTTTCATTTCTATTTATCAAAAGTTTATGTTAGATCTGAGATAACAACAACATATAATTCGTGGTTTCGTAATTATGCCGAAAACTTAAGCCGTTTGAACTTCAGCATTGGACCCTATGGGAAATGTAAGAAAAATCCCCTTTTAGAGGTGATAAAATGTAACTATAAAAGTTTCTTTTCCCAAAACCATATTAGTTTGATAATCTGAACAATATTCTGAAGAGAAAAAATATGGCATCCAGGCAAAAAATTACCAGCAATTCTGACCTGAGGGATACTCTACATTAAAAGGTATAATTATTGTTTATTTTTGGCAGAAATACGGACAAACAGACGGACAAACAAACAGACCGAATGAAAACAATTTACACTCCGATCGTCGATACTGGGGCATACGTATTCACCATAATAGGCTGTTTTCAATTGTGAAACTTCTGACTACATAATCATGCCACTATTTCTATGATAGAAATGGAATAGAGACTCTATCTCCTTTCGAACAGTTAGGTGTCATGCAGTGATTTTTCAAAAGATGAGTATGCAGCTTAAACAGAAATGTATCTAAATAAGACTTTCTACATCTATAATATTTGAGAATAAAATTGAAGAAAGATTCGGCACGTTTGATGCGATATTGAACTAAAATCATTGTTTCATAGAATATTGCTCGAAAGATAATCATTACTACTCGTAAAATTACTCCTCTACATCGTTGGGAAAACAGGGCCCCTATTATCTGTCGTCTGACCCATCGGCAGATTGAATGTTAAACGTCTTCAAATTCAATAGCATCATTTAAGAACAGATAAATTTACATCATGGACCAGATTTGCACGTTTCGGGTACTAAACCCTCGTCAGTGATCCTCAATCTATAAAATGTAATATGCTCAAAGAGTGTGAAAATTGTTATGTCCAAAATTGTACCGAAAAACGTAGCAGGATGGACGGGATATGATACTACAGGACCACGTCTAAGAAATATCAAGATCTTTTGATAACAGAAATTTTCAAATGCACTGAAGAAACAGACGATCAACCGAAGTTGATGGAACTTGGCTACATGTGTCCTCGAGGACTCCTGGTCCACCAGCAGTGACACTCACAAATTGTTCAAATGTTAAACGTCAAATGTTAAATGCATGGAATCGCTCTAGCTGGAAGAGCACGGATTGTTTTTCGTACGCCCTTTGTTCTTTTATTCACAAACATTACTTGGGACCCTGCGTTTTGTTGTCTTGTTTGTGTGCTAGTCTTACAGTAAAGAAACTATTGCACACAGCAATTGTGTGTTATTCGAGACCAAAGGTTAATTGGACAAGTGGGGGCGCGATGTGCTACAAATGTGGCAGATGGCCGTCCTAAGTCGCGTCAATTGTCAATTGGGCTCGTTGATGTTTGTTTAGTCTCTTGTGTTTGGCGTTCCCATATATCGTGTATGGTGTTCAATTTCCCTTTTGCGCCTCTTGATGAGCTTGGGGTCTCTCTGTTTTCGCATTAGAATGGTCCGGTTTATTACTGTTGGTGCTACAACCGAATCTTATTTTCAAAAATAGGGTTCTTTCTTTTAAATTATATAACCAGAATTCTTCGCGAGATACTAATTTTCGCTACATACGCAAGTGATTTGGAATCGTAAAAATATATTTCCGCGAAAAAATGTGTTTTATAAGTATATCATAAATTTGTATATCATTTACATTTTGTTCTTATTGTGCATGTGTCATTCTTCACTTTTTTCTTATTAAACGTTAAGAGAAGTGAACTGAATGTATTCTTATGATAGAACTAACTAACAGCTAAATGATGAAAAGTACCAAGCAGTAACATCATGTGTTCATATTTTGTAATGTTTTATTATTTAGGAATCGCAAGAATTGTACTTGCAAAATCCAAAAAATCGCGAAATTTGATACTCGCGAAATTTCTGGTTATACGGTAATACCATGCAGATCTTAAAATATTGATGCCCTTATCGAAAGCATATGCTGATCACTAAACGTTTAGACATCATTCGATCATCGTTTGACTTTTGTACTCTTTTCGCATTTGATAAGAATGTCTTTAGGTGTTTAATTCATTTTTCAATATGAAACAAAATATCTTCAGATGGCGCGATTGTACTTGAGTTATGATATCTTAAATAAAGTCTAAGATGTAGATGTATCACTGGGTTGACTGCATCCACCCCACCATCCTCCAAAACTTAGTAGCATGTTTTGAGCTCTTTCAAATAAAAATTGTTTCATGGAAATTGCAATTGCAAAAGTGTTTTTTTTTTTGGGGGGGGGGGGGGTTTAGTCGATCACGATGGACAAATTTTATAGATTTTAAATGGATAATGATTTTGAAATTTTATTTTCTATCAAATTGTTTGTTTCTCGGGGTGATGCAACCAACTCAATGAGACATCCCAAACTGAAAATGGTTGTAACAAGAAAATTGAAACATATTTTAAATCTAAATTTGGTAGGATTAACCTTACATTTGACATGACTAATACCTTATGAAAGAAAGTTTCATGAATAACAGTCTTCTTAACCGGTACTGAAATTCCGTCTGTTTGCTCTTGGCCACCCAAAATAATGCTTAGTGAAGTTGAGATTGCAGAAAAAGAATTTTTACTTTGATTACTGCTGTAATTTCATTTAACATATTAGACCGCGTGGTTTTCGACTCTAAAAATGGAGACGTTTACAAAGATATCTCTTACAGTGAAATTGGTTCTTTTCTACAAATAGAAATTACAATTCCGAGAACTTCAATGAAGATAAGGTAATGCATTTGTTTGTAAACAGATATCCCATGTGGGGTTTTAGTGAAATAAGAGTTTTATAACACTTAGAAACAAACCATTAACACTATAAATTGCGGTTCGGAACAGCTATAAGAATTCCATATAAAATCTTAAATTACCATGCATGGAAATTCTATTTTCATAAGTCTGAAATTGAAACCTCAGTTCAATGTGGTGCAAATAGTGACACTCCAAATTCTTATTGTCGCTATTAATGCAAAGCAACGCTGACATTTCGAAATGTAGAGGGAAATTGATTGGTTAAGTAAATGACGGATTCCTTTTTTTAAACTGTGATTCTAATTTAGAACGACATTGTCAAAAATGAAGCCTTGCAATACACAAAAGATCTCGTTGCCATCAAAAAATACCTCAGACATGGATCACATGAGTCAATTTTAAGCACAAAAACTATATGAAAAATAGCCTGCCCTGTACATGTGTTTCCTTAGGAGAAAAATGTGCTACATTTCTTTTATAGAATTTTATTCAGAGTGACGCTACTAGCTATTATTATTTGTCATTCTGTGGCATAGAAGCGAAACTGTGATTAATACTAAAACAGAAATTGGGATGGGCTTTGGGATTTCTTTTTTATTCTTCCGTTTTGGATACTATACTTGCATTAGATATGTTACATGATTCATGTTAAATATGGAAATAATTTTAAAATACGGCGCTTTTAAACAGCGCCACCAACTAATATTCTACAATGCCCTCCGCACTTATAATGGAGATGGTTCATTAGATAAGTTATCATTCGTGTTTCTTTGGGGCTTGTGCCATGGTATCCGTCTGTTTGTCCTATTTTCATCCCCCGGCCCCCTCCCCCCCCCCCTTTTTTTTTTTATTTGGTATTTTTCCCAAATTCGTATTCCTTTCGATTTTTTGAGTTAGTTTTCGGCTTTTATGTTTGACTTTCATTCACTGACAATTACCCCCGTCTACCTCTATTTTTTGAAAAACGAGGTCTAATTCTTGTTATACCTTAGCAATGGTTTATAAAGAGGGATGTGGTTGTTATACATTTACTTTCACATGTTATAGAAAAGCTATTCGAATTTCCAAAAGTACATGAAAGGCCAGGAAGAAGATAACAACATAAAATAACAATTTGAGTACCAACAGAAATAAAATGGGCATGTGATAGATGAAAACAAAAACCTTTACATTCATATACTATAACAACAACATTTTACAAAAATCAGTAAAAATCGCTACGTCTTCAAATCCATAGCATCATTAAAGAACATATAAATTTGCATGTACCAGACATGCACGTTTCGTGTTCTTAACCCCCGTGATCTTAAGGGTCTGTCTTAGTGATCTTAAGTGATCTTAAAACTTAGAAATCATTAGGTCAAACTGTTATAAACAATGATTCATTAATCAATTATTAATTATAAGGTCTTTGTTCTATTGTGAAATACTTGTTTTGAAATTTTCTGTCTTTCAAGTTATTGTCAAATTTAAGTTTTTTACTGAAAATGACTAAACACAAAGACTTTCCGACTACAATTTAAAGCAAACACTGAACATTATAGGTATAAAGAGAACATATATTTCAATATTGACAATAAACATTTTGACCATTTCAAATATTTGGTTTTGTGGGAGGTTTTTTTTTTTTTTGCAGGGGTTTTTTTTGGGGGGGGAGGTAATTCTTTTTTTTTTTGGTTACTGTTGTTGTTGTTTTTCTTTTGTTGTCGTTTGTTTTGCTTTTGTTTTGTTTTCTGTGGAGGGGGGGGGGGGTTGGAACCGGTTAGTCGTGACGAACTTAAACAATTAAAGACCGCACTGGTTAAACGACGTTTCTTCTTTGAGTTATAAACACCATTGTTTTCATGACAAAGAATTATCAATTCCTTAACACAAAAATGTTTAAAGCCTGAATGAAACATGGTGAATAGTTTTGTTTCTAAGACTTATAAAATCACATCAATGGTATGAAGCATTATCTGTAGGACAAAGAAAATGAGGAACAACTCCAGCACGTAAAATAACATTAATCAAATCCCTAACACCATTTGATTGACCTTCGGAACACTATTTTGAAGAGAAAACATTGGTTCCCAGTCAATAATTGGGTAACAAATTTACCCTGAGGGACCAATATTCCATTATCAATATGATTGTTAATTATATTAATAGCATGATGGACATATAGATCAGCATCTCTGATAACCGTAGTTATAAGAGGTAGCATCTGAGAGATGATTACGATGATTAAACTCTCACAATAGAAAAATAATAATTTTGGTTTTCTCTTTTTTTTTCTTTCACTACATGCCTATAGGCTTGCCCATTAAGTGTGCAAGATGTGTGGATAGATTAACATGTCCGTAAGAGTTGATGCCAACTTATAAACAAGAATGTGAAGGCATTTCAGGCGAGATTTGTCTCTTTTGCAGTGGATGATAAATAGCATTGTTATCTATTTTTATCTATCGTACCAATAATATACTTAAAGTTTTATAATCAGTCAAATGAGTTAAAGAAGATCCTGACGATAATCTCAACAGCACTCACAATAGAGCACTATGTTGAGCATCGAGTGTTAAGGTAATCTCCTATACCTTGCCGATTTTTGATAAACAAGTTACTTCTATAGAAAATTTAGTCTTTGTACTTATATGAGTACAAATGATGTCTCCTCGCATAAGAAATTGAAAAGTAAGCTCTTATTGTTAAAGAGAATTTTTATACTTCACGTATAAAAGCCGATTTTCTTTCTATTATCATAACTTAAACAAGGTCTTTTATGATTCAAAGATTGCTTGTCATCAAATACTCTTCATGACCAGAAACCAATTCTAAAATACACGTACATGTGTATACGTAAACTGAAAGTAGAAAATTTAGTCTGCGTACTTATGTGTGTACAAATGATGTCTCCTTGCATAAGAAATTGAAAAGTCAGCTCTGATACTTAAAGAGAATACCGTATAACCAGAAATTTTCGCGAGTATCAAATTGCGCGATTTCATGGTAAAATGGGGTATCTTTATTTTCGCGAGTACAATTTTTCGCGATTCCGAAATTACAAATAAATATGTACATATGACCTCACTGTTTTGCACTTCCTTCCTTGAAGTTTCAGTTATTTCTATCTTAAGAATTCACTCCATTTACTTCGGGATATATGAAGAATGACACATGTACAGTAAAGCCAAAATGGCACTAATATACCAATTGACGTTATACCTTATCAAACACAATTTTTCGCGAGGATGATTTTTCGTGATTCCAAATCACTCGCGAATATAGCGAAAATTAGTATCTCGCGAAAATTTCTGGTTATACGGTATTTCTACTTCACGTATAAATGCCGGGTTTCTTTCTATTATCATAACTTAAACAAGGTCTTTTATGATTCAAAGATTGCTTGTCATCAAATACTCTTCATGACCAGAAACCAATTCTAAAATACACGTACATGTGTTTACGTAATCTGAAAGTGATCGTTGTATTTGTTATGAGTTTGTACCATTATCCATCTCACTGTTCCTTGATATCCATTCATTAAGATTTAAACTGTGATAAAAGTGTAAAAGAAAGGGAAAAATCGAAAATCAGTATTTAAAAAAAAAAAAATATGTAATAAACACCACACAACTAGAAAAATTCAAAACCTTACAATACAAAAGAAGCCAAGTAATTACCGAAGCAAAATGAGAACCGGTATCCAGTGAAGGTCAGCATCTCCTGCTGACAACATCGGTCAATCTAGTCAAGCTAAAGGGGTCAAAACCAGTGAGTGTCGTTATTTTGTATGGTTCAAAGTTCCCCCGAATTGGACAAAGTTTATTTATAATTTACAGTAAACATGGAAGTAAGTCTATGATAACTGAGGTATCTGAAAAAAAAATATAAGGGAATATACGATCTGTTAGAAAATTTTTATCTCATTTTTCTCGTCACAAATTATTCAAAATAATACGGAAGTGAGCCAACTCTATACATTCTTGAATAAAATTTCCAACCAATTTATTATGGACCAGATATATGTTTACATCCTTAACAGTGATACTTACAGCCAATGTGATTTTCATACGCCGCCAAAATTCATTTCAGCGCCCTATAGTTTTAATTTTGTTCTTTTGTTTTTTACTTTTAATTTGTGCAATTACTTTACAGAGAGCGCGCGGCTTAAAAAGTTTATTTCACTCGATATTTTGACAAAAATAAGCTTTCCTAGATTAATGCAAGTACATGCAGTTTATCGGAGATATAGCGATGTGTTATAAAGTAGACTTAACGAAACAAAAACAAAGTCAAAAAGTAATAACGTCATGGACCTACCAAATCAAAGGAACCGGAAACAGATATAACAGGTTTGGATAAAATGCAAAGTGAAAAATCAAGACGAAACTGTACACCAAAGAACAGAAATATACATTTGTAAATCGTTGGTAAGAATTCAACCGATATTTTATTCAAGTTCATCAACATATTTCTATGGCTATTCATCATTCATTCCTAAAAGACCTCCATATTTAGATAATCATTCTGTTTAATCTTACAAGCTGGCAGGATCTAACAGTGGTGGGAAGTAATTACTCTGTTTATACAATCTTCATAACACTGGATGAATAGTTTTGGTAGGATAAAGGGTAAGAGGATAACGGTAGTATAAAGGTTAAATCCTGCGATATTTCATTCGTTGCGGAACATTTCTTAGACCAATACACAAATACTAAAGGAATGAACGATGTGGGCTTCGTATGACAAATTGTTAATAATCATTGTGCAAAGATCAATGTTAGAATAGAAATCGAATTAGATTTTTTCGACATCATGAAGGATTATTTCAATCAAATATCTTTTTTACTTGAAAGAGTTAAATACTAAACTTTCAGAAAGAAGCATTATATATGCTACATATATTTTGTTCCTTTGATATCTTTATTTTTATGCCCGGTAATCGAATATTCGGGGGCATATAGTGTTTGGTCTGTCCGTCTGTCTGTCTGTCTGTGTCTCTGTTTATAAGCAAAAACTTTAACCTTTGCCATAACTTTTGAATTGTAAGTAATATGACTTTCATCTTTCACATGTGTATTCCTTGTGACAAGACCTTTCCATAGATACCAAATTATGTGACCTTGTGACCTTGGAGTTTGACCTTCTTTTGAAAAACTTTAACCTTGGCCATTACTTTTGAACAGTAAGTGACAGGGCTTTCATATTTTACATGTGTATTCCTTGTGACAAGACCTTTCCATGGATACCTTTTTTTTAGCTTTTGACCCTGGAGTTTGACCTACTTTTTAGAATCTAAACTTTAGCCATAACTTTTGAATGGTAAGTGATAGGGCTTTCTTATTTCACATATGAATTTCTTGTGGCAAGACCTTTCCATGGATACCATTTGACCTTGTGACCTTGACCTCAAAATGTGAACAACTCTACAGCTGTTTTACCTTATAAAGATGTCAACGGGGGTATTCGTGTTTCACAAACACATGTTTTTTATTCAAATTCGTTTGGTCCGTTTGAGGTGTTAATCATTTTTGTGGACTTTAAATGCACAAATTTGAATTTAAAATAAAACCAGAGGGCGTTACTAAAATACATTTGCTGCAAATATATTTGCTGTGTCGGAAAATAACTTCGGCATTTAATTAGTACATGTACCACTGATAAGGTTTGCTATCCGAAACACGTGTCTGGTGCATTAAAATTAGTTTGAAATTTTCTTCAAGAAGGTAAAGAGTTGGAACACTTCCATATAGCTCATAATTACAGAATAGATAAACATAGCAAAAGCTGCAAAAGGGACATGAAACACAAAACACGACATCAAACAACTAAACACAAAAGACTACAAATAAACATTAAAGAAGTACCTATCAGTTATTCAGTCTCAACGTCGAGAAGGCAAGGCAAAATCAGTAGACTTTCCAAAGGAACGGTTGCGGACCTCGGTTGAGTAACATTCCAAGTGAAACTAGGTGCCCGGGGAGAGACAGCATTTCCTGGTTGCATGCAATACCATTCGCAACAGCTCTATGGAAGCTTGTCAAAGTCAGTGATTTTCTCGATGTAGAAATTAACGAGACAAACGCGGTGACTTAGGACGACCATTCAATTAATCAGTTCAACTGAACTATATGACGTGAATGGTGCATGTTCTTTAATGAAAAATAAAAACTATAGAACGGGAAGTCAAAGCATGAAATGAACATTCCATTTACATGTAACTTATATAAATACTCTCGGGGTCTAAAGAAAAGATCTGCAGCCACCAGGCTTTCACGTGTGATTAGAATATGTATATTAGAAGTCAGTGCAATAGCCATTTTGTATTATATTGAAGACAATTAATAAACACACGGAAGAGTCAAAACATAATCCTTCTTAGATATTTACTTTGTTTCTAGAAATTCATTAAATCAAGAAAACATTGTCTTGATTATTCAGCTTTTCTGTTTTGAAATATCCTTCTCGAGAGATTTCAAAAGGAAGCAATCAGGTGTTATTCTTGAAATTCAATATTTTGTTTACAAAACTGATACTGCGGGTATTTTTTTAGCAAAGATATATTACGCTATCTAGAGATTGAAAAGGATATATATGATTTTAAGAGCAAATAATTTTGGTGCATTTCAATTACAAAAATTGAATCTCATCTCTTTTTAAAGCAACCAAGGCGCTGCTACATCTAAGACTGACGGTGGACTGATATTCATGGCGTGTCTGCAGTATGAACTACGGAATAAATAGAAGCTAGATACAATTATGCACCAAGCAAGTCAGACAATCAGTAAATTACATTTCCATGGACATTTCCTCTTACTTGTTCTCAGAGTTACGATTCAACAATTACGAGCTTTATACTAAAAATGGTAAATTGGTCTAATTTAATGGGTCAATACTCATTGCGAAGCCTTTGATCTTGTACGATATAGCGGCTCTCTTTCCCAGCACAGCATTACCAATTTGCATCCCAAGTGACTTACGAATAAAGAATTTCCTTCTAGATAATAAGAAATTATTCTTTTTACTAGATTTTTCTTTTTCCTTTTCTTTGACTTCTTTTTCTTCTCTTTATATTGTTCTTCTATTTATTCTTCTGTTCCGCTTCATTTGTCATTTGCCTAGATTCGTTTGTGTGCTGAATAGATAACAAGAGGTACAGAGAAAAAGAGAGTCAGATAGAGAACATGTACATGTATAACCAAAGGACTAACAGAGGGAAACATCTCACAAGGGAAATGTCATGGAAACTATCGTCCTTAAAGACGGTGTTCTGTTTTCCGGGGGGAGGGGGGAAGGGGAATTCTATTTTTCTTTTATTGACATCGTCTTTTCCGTGATTATTTAAAAAAAAATATCTTTACTTGTGTGCATTGAAAAGGATATTCGGAACCCTATTACAAGATCATGGATGGATTTTGACCTCCTTCCATTTCGATTATATTTTAGAATTAAACTTAATTTATTGACATGAAGATTAAAGGAACACATTTTTCACTTAAAGAGAAAGAAAATTTTCGCCTCCGCATTTGTATTGTATTAGTATATTGAATATATTAGATTTGTACAGTTATTCGAATTACATTACTCGAAATACTTCATGATTCGTGCATTTCCACTATTATGGTTCGAATCATAGTCACATAGTATCGCCACGTGCTCTGAACTGATGCATCCTTATCTGGAATTTTATTTTGAATCAAGTTTCCTATATAGTATCAAGGACGTGCTTTATTATTTGACAAAATCATGGTTTGCATTCCTCTTAAGACTATCAAGCAGGTATAATTGCCATCTCATACCACGCCTCAATCATAAAAGAATTTTTAGTATACCCTGAACACCAATCATCTTTTAATCACGTAGGCAGGGACACAATGCATACTGATATAAAACTTTATGCAATGACAATGCGTTTTTAAAGATGAGTTCTAAAGATGGAAATGAAGGATTTGTACAAGGTTACGACCATGTTTATATCATCTATATAATGATCAAAATGAACAGAATGACAAAATGACCATATCCAAATACACAGTACATAATCGACGATTCAGAAAATCATAAACCGAAGGCATACAAAATAAGGACAAAACAGGAACCAAAGCAACAAACAAAAACATCTACCATATGAAAAGAAGCGAACTTCCAATATGGGAGTGAGACCATGTGCCCAGGAAGAGTCAAGATCTCCTTCTTGCATGCAACATTCATTCATACAATGTTGATAAAATAGTTTAAATATATCTCTAGAAGTTGATACAAAGAATTTAAGGTATCCGTTTTACAAATAATATCATGTGTATTAAAAAGGTAGAATCACGGTATATCTTTACCTAAAATATACCATAACATAACACAAGAGCAACATGACAACTGTCATCTATAAGAAAGGAGGAGATCTCCTACAACGCCTAGTCGCAGCACCATCATCCAGTTTACTGTGCCCAATCGCAGTAACGCTACTCTAAGCAACCCTCTATGCGAGTAACAGTCCGTAGCTATGTATCAAGATGTCGTCAACGTGACGTCATAAGCATCCAGCCATCGTCATTCCGAGCGTTACAACGTCATTATCCAAATTTACTGAGCTCAATTGCAGTAACGCTACTCTAAGCAACCCTCTGAGCGAGTAATAGTCAGCAGCTATGAACCAGAAAAATTGTTAAGAAGTAATGTTTGAAATGGTTCAGGAATTCTTGAGAACATCACATGCTTTTTTGTAGAAAATTTTAAAGAAAATATCGAATGTATTATCTCTGGTCCTTTCCTACGTAGGACACTCTGGAATATGAACTTTCGCACATGGATAAAGTGCATAAGAGGATATAAGTTATTTAGAGGTATTATAAACTGATACGTCGGGAATATTAAAGTTCCATGATTAAGCTTCTCTATCCTTATCATTCCTAGATGATCAGGCCCACAATTACGTAATAAAAGTCTCATAAACGTAGTAATGCATTTGCCTTATCACAAGACTGATATTATCAATCTATTTATGGGGTGGAAAAATTTGAATCCGATGGTTCGAACTCTAGATCTGCGGAAGTCCGTAAAGATTGAAAGGAAATTTCAGTACAAAGAATCGATTTCGTCTGATTTAGAGATCATAAAGCAATTATTTCAATAAAGATAATTTGGCACTATTTTCTAATATTGATGAACTGAAGATGACTTTTTAAATTACGTAATATCTAGGTAGCATTGTCTTAGAGGATGGATTAACCTTATTTCAGGAATGAACGGTCCATGCCTCTCGGCAAACAAGGAAACAGAAGAATCGCGATTTTGATCGTATAAATATCACCACTAATTAGTACCTTAAGCTAGTATTTGATCGAGAAATTATTGTTATTCTCTTATCAAGACAGCTGGGGATCGGAGTCTAAGGTAATAATTAACAAAGTGACTGTTTTAAGCCACTACAAATGACGAATCTTAGATTACGTTGAATGCTGGTGACTGCATCGATTTTTTGAAGGGGGGGGGGGGGGGGTTGGGGGCTGGCATAATAGAAACAGTTGTTTACATTTTCGTAGAAAATGAAGATAAAAAGCGATATAATTATAGATGGGTTTATCATTTCATAAACATCGAACCGATCGTCATTTATGAAAGCAGATAATAACATTTGTATACAGTACCTGTCTGACAAATATCTTGACGGACATTCCTTCAAAAATGACAAAATTAATAAGGAATCCTTATATTACGGGTAACAACAACAATATAATATTTGTTGATTAAGAGTGTCGTTATCTCCTTTCAAAGATTTTTTGTACTTTCAGTGACAGTACTTTTGAACTCTAGAAGTACTAATATGCTGACATTTGCATTAACCTTTAACAAATCTAGAGAAAGACGAAGGACCCATAGCAAATTAAAAGATCGCAAATTAGACCATTCTGGAGTGAAGTGCTGACGTATGAGAGAGATGGTTATGAGATTTCCACAGCTGTCCTGACAAAATGTTCAAATTATAACTGGTGGATATTTAATGACAAAAACGTACGTGATCAAGAATAAGCACTTTTGATCTAACGAGACACGTTATTAAACTAACAAATGTTTGTAATACTTAGATACCTAGTGAAACACTACAGTGAATAATCATCCTGCAAACTGTTATGCTTTAATTTTGCTAGAGTTTAGGTAAGGAACGTTCCAGCAATGCAATTTCTACGACATTTTAGGTAGGGGCCCTGCACGATAAAATGCAGTTTTTAAATAATTAATGAATTGGATATTGAAATATTGCTTTTTTTAATTCAATTGGCCAAGATCTTAAATTTGAATAACCACCATGGAGGAAGTTACTTAGTAAGAAGATATTGCTAAATCGAAGATTATTGTTAATGATGTGATGCCCTATCTAATTCTTCATCTTGGGGTAGATAATGATATAACCTTGTTCTATGGCTTTCAATTCGAATCAAGATTATTAAGTATTGTCTTCTTAGGAAGTACGAAGCCGATCTAGACACCACATGCGTCGACTTATTTATCGTAAAAATCCTTTTTCCTCAAAAGAAACTGGAGCTACAATGAATCCTAAGCCATTTGACATAAAAATTGTTGTCACTCTCTTAACGAAGCAGCTGGGAACCAGAATTAATAAAAAAAAATTCTAGCATGCTTCTAACCACAAAAAACAGACGGTTGATATTGAGTTTAATTCAAGATTTCATCCATCTGATAGCTAGAACAGACATAAGAGACTTTGGAACCATTTGCATTACAAGAAAAAAAATCACCTTCCATTCCCTTCATAAAGGCGATGAATCATTACAGCGCCGAACGATATCCATTGCTGGACCTTTCAGACAGTTCTCAACTTTAAGTTGATGTTTACACAGTGAATGTAGAACAAAATGTGATGTAGCTTAAGGTGCGTCATTGGTCACAGTTTTGGACCATTTTTGCACATCTCCTGTTTTAGCACTCATTGAGCTTGAATTTTATACATGTTTCAATAAATTATGATCAATGTATTATGTGTTACCACAAAATAACACACTATGTTTAACGTCTTCAAATTCATTAACATCATTTTAGAGCAGATAAATTTACAGCATGGACCAGACATGCACGTTTTGGGTAATAATCCTCAATCTAAACAATGTAATATGACCAAAATCTGTGAAAATTATGTCCTAAATATATCGAAAGACGTAGCAAAATGGCTGGGAAATGATGCTACAGGATCAAGGTTTTAGAAATTTGAGAACATTTTGTAAACAGAAATTTTCAAATGCGTTTGAAGGAACGACCAACCGAAATTAATCGAACTTGGTTACATGTGCCCTCGAGGACTCTTGGTCCACCAGCAGTGACACTCGTAAAGTGGTACAAATGTTTAACGTCTTCAAATTCATTTGCATCATTTTAGAGCAGATAAATTTACAGCATGGACCAGACATGCACGTTTCGGGTAATAAACCCTCGTCGATGATCCTCAATCTAAACAATGTAATATGACCAAAATCTGTGAAAATTATGTCCTAAATATACCGAAAGACGTAGCAAAATGACTGGGATATGATGCTACAGGACCAAGGTTTTAGAAATTTGAGAACATTTTGTAAACAGAAATGTTCAAATGCGTTTGAAGAAACGACCAACCGAAATTGATCGAACTTGGCTACACATGCCCTCGGGGACTATTGGTCCACCAGCATATTGACACTTTGTTAATTTTTATCCAACAGACTTTAAAAACTATGTGCAACCGATTGTACTGTCAGTCCCTACTTCCTTTATTCAGGATAATTTACATAGCACCGAATGATATCCATTACACAACCGATCAGATAATTATTAACTTGACCAACATTTCCCTCACATATGTCAACAAATTGGACAGTTCTTACAGCACAAGTTACAATAACAATCTAATTGTAAGAGTCGCTTGCAAACTGGAACCTTTTTATCGTTCTCAATGATAAAATTGTTCTACCAAGTTATAACATGCTTGATATTGAATTTTCCCCTCTACTATTATGAAAAGAATTCTTCAGCTTTAAAGATTTTGGTCACATTTATTATTTTTCAAATAAACCTGAATTTTAAGTTCCAGAACATGAAGGATCTCCAGCATGACCAACCTACACACACCCAGCGAAACAAACCCTAAAAAAAGTAACACATGAATGACAGCAGACAAAACTACAAACCGCAAAAAAACGCAATATTCACTAGAACATCATACAAAGCCATCAAAGCAGACGTACATAAACATCAAACATTAATGACAACACATAAAAGGAAGGAGGCCAATGTGCATCCGGCGCCGACTTTGGACGACCATCTGCTATTAGCAAATGGTGTAGTTATCCGGATTACGTGCGCACAACCTGCTCACTTATCCGGATATACAGAGGTATCTTATGACGCATAATTGGTGTATAAAAATAACACTTATCAGTGAAGAAATCTAAGGCCTAAGGTCTGTATTAACTTTTAACGCGTCACGTATAAAACAATTGTGTCCATTATGTCTAACGTTTGTTGAGCAGATAATGAAAGAATCAAGGAAATTTGTAAGAAGAAATGTCAACATCAAAGAAGAAAAAAGCATAGGGAAGTCTAAATGGGAAAATTATTTTGAAGCGCATAATGAATGGCAATGACATTTGGACAACACTTTGAACTTGAAGGAAGTTGAAAATTGGTCACCCTCAAAGAAGTATCCAAAAGCTGCAAAATGCATTGATTGGTTATGGCACGTGTATATTGAGTATGTAGTAAAGGTCAAACGACACAAAACATGCAGGTGAATTCAGGGAGACAAGCATCCCAAAATTTTGCAAAGGAACATTGTTATGTAATACGGTAACATTCGACAACATAGAAATAAGAAACTTCGTAATTGTAGTTATAAGTAATCTATAACAAAAGAAAAGAGTTCATATTCCCTACATCAAAGAGATGATTACATATAACATAGCACCGAACGATATTCATTACAGGACCGGTCAGACAATTATCAGCTTACAAGACGGTCATTCCCTTCCATAATTATATCAACAAATTGGACAATCCTTATATCACAAAGTACAATAACAATCTAATTGTGATGATATAGAGTGTCGCTGTGCCAAATCAAACTTTTAGTGCTCTCGGTGATTACACGTTTATAAACACTACTTTTCAAGTCCAATATATCTGACTTAAAAAATGTATCAGAAGTAATAGCTTCTGTGAACTCGGTTAGGTAAATACACGTGTAAGATATCGACTTGGTAACCCACCAAAATTGACATAAGACGTATAAACAAGCATACAAGAAAGAAGGGGATCTCTAACGTTTGGTCGCAGCACCAAGTGGAAAACACCGAACACCCAAATGTGAGATCGATCATGGAGTGGAAATGCACAACTAGAGACACAGACGAGACAATGTATTATACACACCGACATTAGATGGCAAATTTGCGACGTTGGTAGGAAATGGTGTGACTAACAGCACACAATCCTCAAACTTGTCCAGTAACCAAGGGGTTTAGTGCTCCGCCTGCTTTAGCGAGCTAATGCATGTTATCACCCAAGGAGTCCAACCAACTTTGACAGAGGGCATGTGGTCAAGATCCTGTCTCCGCATGAAAATGTCTTGAGATATTGTTTTCATTTTCGTCCATGAACATCGACGGTGGGTGCGACTAGCCAAACAGGGGATGCTTACTCCTTCCGGGAACCAAACCCCACCTCAGGCTTCCTTAGGGTCCGTCGATGCTCAGTTTGGTGCTCTATTGTGAATGCTGTTGAAATTTTTGTCAGGATCTTCTTTATCTCATTGACAGGACCCTTATTGGAGTCCCTTCGTTACAGACAGTGAGTATGCAACTCTTTAGAATGCTCTTGTACACGACTGTAGATGGGTGAAGTATCGTGCTGAGAGTTCGTCTGGTGACACCAGGATCATAGTCATGCGTAGTCTTAGAAAGAGTTTTGACGCGTACAGTGAATGACAATGACATGTGGACAATACTTTGAACTATGTCATTAAGTTCGAATGAGATGCAAAAAAGATCTACTATTCAACTGATTCAAGATGTAAAAAAGGAAAATATTGCTCCCCTCCATGAATTATTCAAACCTGTCAATAACATAGATTGGTTATGATAAGAGTACAGTGATCATATCGTCAAGGTCGAATGAGGCAAAGAAGATAGAATACAACTTCAGGAAGAAAAACATCTAAAGGAAACGTCCTGTCGACACTTGCAGTTCCCTTGGTATTAAGATAACATTTTGTGAAAGAGCAGTTTTAAGTCGATGACAAGGGAAACTGATTCATACGTTCAAGGATAACTGTAGCTATGACGTATATGGAATGGTTATGACATCTCCAATGTTATTTTGACAAGATACTTAAGGCTTTAACGTAATATGTAGCATGGGAATGTCATGCAACTCCGCAAACACAATTTGTACAGTAAGCTGATACATTAGAGGAATGTTTATTAAGGTGTTCATTAGGGGACATCGCTTCTTCAAATCTTCGCCCTTTTATATATCACCAGTCGAAGAATTGAAGAATTGAAGTAATGATGCGAAGAATTGAGGTGACGATGCGAAGAATTGAAGTAATGATGCGAAGATTAGAAGAAATGATGCGAAGAAACGATTATTTCTTCAAATCTTCGCATCATTTCTTCAATTCTTCGCATCATTGCTTCAATTCTTCGCATCATTTCTTCAAATCTTCAATTCTTCGCATCAATTCTTCAATTCTTCAAATCTTCGCATCATTACTTCAAATCTTAAAATCTTCGCATCATTACTTTAAATCTTTAAATATTCGCATCATTACTTCAAATCTTTAAATCTTCGCATCATTTCTTCAAATCTTTAAATCTTCGCATCATTACTTCAAGTCTTTAAATCTTCGCATCATTACTTCAAATCTTTAAATCTTCGTATCATTACTTTAAATCTTCAAATCTTCGCATCATTTCTTTAAATCTTCAAATCTTCGCTTCATTTCTTTAAATCTTCAAATCTTTGCATCATTACTTAAAATCGTTAAATCTTCGTATCATTACTTCAAATCTTTAAATCTTCGCATCATTTCTTTAAATCTTCAAATCTTTACATCATTACTTTAAATCTTCAAATCTTATAGATATTCACTATATTTTTCAGTAACTCAATCATATATATATGATTTTATGCACTGATTTACTGTATATTTATCATTTTAGGTAACTTAATGCTTTAATATATATATTATGCTAGAATTTTATTTATTTTGAATCTTACTGAATTATTTTCTTATGAAAAAATGAAGGGGTGATTTTCATACATTTTCAGCTTCTTTTCCACAAACACTCGGAAGAGGGGGAGTCCAGAATTCTTATTGCATCACATATACAATAACGTGTTGTAAGTCGATGCTTTTTCAACTGTACAGTATAATTATTTTAAAAACTGAGATATCTTCGAAATATTTAACCCAAAGTCCTTGTTTTTATAAATATACTTCTGAGTGATTTTGTATTGTTATTTTTATGATGCGAAGATTTAAAGTCATGATGCGAAGATTTAAAGATTTGAAGTAATGATACGAAGATTTAAAGATTTAAAGTAATGATGCGAAGATTTGAAGTAATGATGCGAAGATTTGAAGATTTAAAGTAATGATGCGAAGATTTGAAGATTTGAGGTAATGATGCGAAGATTTGAAGAACTGAAAAAATGATGCGAAGAATTGAAGATTTGAAGAAATGATGCGAAGAATTGAAGTAATGATGCGAAGATCTGAAGAAATAATCGTTTCTTCGCATCATTTCTTCAAATCTTTGCATCATTACCTCAAATCTTCAAATCATTACTTCAATTCTTCGCATCATTACTTCAATTCTTCGACTGGTAATATATAGTAGGGCGAAGATTTGAAGAAGCGATGTCCCCTAATGAACACCGTAGTATATAGCCATCTGTGACAGTAACCTTGTGAACTATAGCAGGAGAAAGGTATACTGTAAAAGAAAGAAAGGAGGGGATGTCAAACCAGACTCTGCTGCAATACCCACAGCAAAGGACCAAACACCTGATGCGAAAACACAGAGTAGGCAAGCACAACAAGAGACGTAAAAGAGACGCAAGACATAGAAACATGAAACACAAAAGACCACACATAAACAAACGAGACCAATGGGCAATCGATACCGACTTAGGACGGCTATCTGTCAAGCAAGTAACAAATGGTGTGGTTAGTGTTATGACGTGTACACTACCTTCCCATTTATCCGGTTACTTGAAGTCTCGAAGAACGCACAATAATAAGTGTAGTATAGAATAACCTCCTCACTTTTACATGACCATAGTTCCTGACCACTGTAAAGCATAATTCAGGTTTCTGTCGTTGTTTTAAGTGTAGTCTTTTGAATGTGTTAAATGTTTTGACGTCGTATATAGTGTCTCTTGACCTTTTGTGACTCTTGTTGTGTATTTCTACTCTGACGTTTCGGTGTGTTGTTATGGGCTCTGCAATCGAGTTTTGTTGGCGATCTCCTGCTTCAAACTTGTTATGCGTGATATTCCAACTTTGATAAAAGCGGTGTCTACTCATCTTATATTCCTAGAATCGTATATTGTTTGTGACATCAAAGACATACTGACTAATAAGCTTATAAGATATCATCGGTTTAAAGCTGTCAATAAAAATCTGAGAGGGGTAAAATTGATAAAACAGACAAATCAACTTGCGTTTACAGATGTAAACCCAATAGTGATCAAAGAGGATATTTCCATTTCCGGCCTTTAAATAAGAGCTAAGTATCTTATTCAAAGCTCATTTTCAGTTATAGCAACCAACAATGAAATAAATCCTCTAGAACAATGAACATATATTTCAATGACTTATTAAATCATCCTTTGTTCAATTCAAATCCCTCTTCTATAATACTTCTATATCGGGAAAATTTGCAACAAAGAGTTCCGTTCATACCAGAGATAAAGTGCTCCTATCCTTATGCAACTTAAAACATCGAGAATTCTGTCCGATTTCATGACGTGTCACTGGAGTTACATGTGGTACTTGATCCCACCTCTAGCTTGCTAGGGGTCCGTTGATGCTAAATTTTGTGCTCTATTGTGAGTGCTGTTGAGATTATCGCCAGGATCTTCTTTAACAACGTAATATTGTTTATTTGTGATGTCATCTTACAGTGAGGAGGTTGTTTTACACCACAATTTTACGTTCTTCGAGACCTCTGGGTAATTGGAGAAGTGAGAGGGTTGTGCGCACGTAATCCAGGATAACCACACCATTTGCTACTTACGTGACAGATGGCCGTCCAAAGTCGGCACCGGTTACCCATTGGTCTCGTCGGTTTATGTGTAGTCTTTTGTGTTTGATGTTTACATGTCGTGTGTCTCTTTTCCGTCTCGTGCTGTACTCGTCTTTTGTGTTTTTGCATCGGGTGTTTTGGTGCTTTACTGTTGATGCTGCAACGGGGTCTTGTTGGAGATCTCCTCCCTTCCTTTGATATTTTACATGACATGCCAGTACACTATCTCTTTACCCGAAGTTGATGTAGACCTTAAATATTATTATGACCTCACAGTAGAAACGGTTATGTCTTTTGTAGAAGTTCAAATATTTAACCTAAAAATGTTAAAAACTGACAAGACAAGAAAAGTAGTTCTGAAGTACATCTGAGAAATAATGATGCTATAGTATTCCAAAACTACTTTCAATACTAATTATACGCTGGATGGATTTTGTTGATGGCAACTGCTTTTTGAGATCCACTTTATTTTTCATAAAGAATCTTTAAAAACATTTGTTTTATGATTGTGTTCCTATTATATCTAATACTTATACGATATTTCGATGAACATTTTTGTTTAAAGAAAAAAATCAAATCTGAAGCGAAAACCTAATCCGCGATCTTCGAAGCAACGTCATCACATCCGAAAAAATAAGGTCTAAGATAGAATACTTTTTTTTCAAATGCAGTTTTACATAGAAACATTGGAAACATTGCTTTATTCACGATTCATTATCATTGAAACATTTCAATGAAAATACCATTCTTTTTATTCAAGGCATACTTTGTGAAGTGTTTCTAACTTTCGATTGCGCAAGCAATTCTGCAAATCCAAAATTACATGTTTGCGAATTAACAACACAAGCTTAAAGAATGTGTACATCTAAACAATCACCGAATTTGATCAGTTTCCATGGAACTGTTGCATGCAAACAGGAGACGGTGACTCTCGCCGGACACGAGGTCTCGCTTCGGAATGTTATTTTCCCCGATGTTAAAATGGAAATTCTAATGATGTTGGCTTACCTTCTTGGCTATGAGATTGAATACCTCATGGGTACTTCTAAGGATTGGTATTTTCTTAAATAATGCTATTGAATTTGAAGACGTTTCACATATAAGCATCGAGAAACAACAAGACTTTGAAACAATACAAACAACGTCAACGTAGCATGCACTCACAAACAGAACACAGAATCAAAATATCATACAAAGTACAAATAAGAAGAAATATAATGTCATCTTTGACCAGAGCAGTGCAGTGATTGGTTATGACACATCTACAAACATGTACATTAGTTATAATATCGACAAGGTGGAGTCAGAATTTGAACTGTGTGTCTACAACCATGAATTAAATTCAAGAAGGGAAATATTTGCACCCTTAAAAGTACTAATATGCTGACATTTGCATTTGCTTTCAATTAATTTTGCGACAGACAAAGGACCCATAGCAAAATAAAAGATATAAGAAATTACACCATTCTCGAGTGTTATGGGATTTCCACAGCTGCCTTGACAAAATGTTCAAATTTTATCTTATGGAAGTTTTCATGACCAAAACATACGAGCTCAAGAAGAAGCACTTTTGGTCTAAATGAGACACGTTCTTAAACTGGTCATGACAAATATTTGTAATGCTTAGATACCTAGTAAACCACTACTGTGAATAATAATTCCGCTAAATATAATGCTTTTATTTTCCTAAAGTTTAGGCAAGGAATGTTTCAGCAATGCCATATTGATGACAATGTAGGAAGGGGCCTTTCATGAAAGAATACATTTTATTGATAATTAATAGATTTGAAGCTAAACAAATCCATTGTATAACCTCAGTTTTAGGAGGTTATTAATCGTTTTAAATTCAATTAGCCGAGATTCTAAATTTAAAAAACCACCATGGAGGAAATTACTTATGAAGAAGATATCATAAATCCATACATCTAGAGCCTTAAGCGTAAGATTGAGTCTTATACATGTTAAACAAAACATCAAAAAGTACCTATCTGTCATTCAATCTCAAAGTCGAGAAGGAAAAGCAACATCTGATTCATTAGAATCTCCATGGAGCAGCTGCGAACATCGGCATGAACAACATTCCGACTTTAGACCAATTGTTCGAAGGAGTCAACGTCTCCTGTTTGCCTGCAACACGTGCAAAGACCCCGATCCTTCCATATATTTCAAGCCCACCAAAATGCAATGAAAGACTCGTGAGATGATATTACATATGGTCTATAAGAAGAATGCAAATTATTTTCAATTTACTTAAATGATTTAGATTACGTCAGAGCATTTTTGCCTAAGGCTTCCTACAGACCATAGAGCTACTAATTACTTTGGTGTGACAAATGTATCCAAGTTCGATCAACTTCGGTTCATCATTTCTTCAACGTATTCGAAAATTTCTTATCTCAATATTTCTTGAAATTTCTAAAACGTGGGTCCTGTAGCATCATGCCCCACCTCTCGGTACATAATAGGACATAATAACTTTCACACTCTTTGGCCATGTTACATTGTTTAGATTGAGGATCACTGACGAGAGTTAAATACCCGAAACGTGCATGTCTGGCCCATGCTGTAAATTTATCTGTTCTAAAATGATTTTAATGAATTTGAAGACGTTTGAAATAGTTATCATATACGGTCTTTTTTTTACAGAGGATATTTCGACACTATTTCTTTTTTTCCTATTGTTAAATGGAAGATATTTGTTAATGATGTGATGCCTTCCCTAATTGAGATGAAGAATACTGAATCTTGGGGATATAAAGCGATTCCAAAGGCAGTGATATAATCTTGTTCTATGGCTCTCAATTCTAATCAAGATAATTAAGTGCGGTCTTCTTAGGAAGTACGAAGTCGATCTAGACACCACATGCGTAGACTTATTCATCGTAAAAATCCCTTTCTTAAAAAGAACCTGGAGCTTTAATGGATTCTAAGCCATTTGACATAAACATTGTTGTCATTCTCCTAACGAAGCAGCTGGGGACCAGTCTCAATAAAATCCATTGTCTGCTTCTAACCACAAAATAATAGACGGTTGACATTGTGTTCAATTCAAGATTTCACCCAGATAGAACGGACATTAGAAACTTTGGACACATTTGCATTACAAAAAAAACCTCCTATTCCCTTCATTAAGGCGATGATTACAATCATTATGGCGCTGAACTATATTCATTGCAGGACCGGTCAGACAGTTATCAACTTGAAGTACATTCCCATCCATAATTATATCAACAAATTGGACAATCCTTATATCAAGAGTTACGATAACAATCTCATTGTGCTGCATCAAGATGTGGCTTACACTAAGGAGAGCCGTTCGGTTCACACAGCGATAACATGGAATTATCCCTCCTGGTGTAATTAGAGAAGTCACTACCTTTTACAATAATTCAGAAAAACTTTGTTCATTCTATGCATATTTGTTTTATGTATGCAGTTTGATGTTGAATTCTCATTCATTGTTTCAAACCCTTGATAGAGATCACTTGATAGAGATCACTAGATAGAGATTACAAAATTTCTTGAAATTTCTCAAACGTGGGTCCTGTAGCATCATATCCCACCCATTCTCTACGTCTTTTTGGTGCATTTTTGGACATAATCATTTTCATACTTTTTGGCCACTTTACATTGTTTAGACTGAGGATCACTGACAAGGGTATAGTACCCGAAATGTGCATGTCTGGTCCATGCTGTAAATTTATCAGATCTTAATTGATGCTAATGAATTTGAAGACGTTTAACACTGTATAAAAGTCATACACAAAAGCCAAAACCAGATTCCAAAAACACAATCGAAAGGCTTACAAATTTTAGAAAATACAAA
This sequence comes from Pinctada fucata, assembly GCA_028142955.1. Taxonomy (NCBI): domain Eukaryota; kingdom Metazoa; phylum Mollusca; class Bivalvia; order Pterioida; family Pteriidae; genus Pinctada; species Pinctada fucata. The sequence goes on along the minus strand of AP027112.1, from coordinate 33,993,028 downwards.
AAGAACTTTTTTTCACACGAAAAGAAAATAGGACAAACAGACGGAGACAATGACACAAGCTCCAAAGAAACACGAAACACAACTTATCATCAATAAATTATCCTCTAGTGCAATCTCGGAAGGCATTGAAGAAATCATTGAGGGTGGTGCTGTCAAAACGCGTCTTAATAATTATTACCATTTATCACATAAATTACGTTACATCTAATGCAAGTATAATATCCAAGTAGGTAAAACTATAAAATTTTCTTTAACAAAGTGAGCACCTAAGAATTAGTGCATCATTTCGCCTCTGAGCATGCGCATGTATATCAACAATCAAACAGCAATGGCGGCTTTTTCTTCTACCTCATTTTTTTTATCTGATAGACAGTATGAAAATTTTATTTCAACTTCAGCAAGTGTGGAAAATGTTCAATTTTTAATAAAATTTGAATTATTAAAGAAGAATTATTCTTGAAAATCCCCCCTAAAAATATCCCCCCCCTTCCGCCAAAGTGTTGGGGTTTAACCCATTTCCAGACTCAATAATTCAATGTTGAAAATATATTTCTAGGTCTACGATCTACCAAATATTCAACTTATTCTTAAAATCGTTCAAAAGCATAAAATGTGTGCCCCACCCTCATCCATGTATGCATGCCTCATCTTCAAATTTAACCCCCTCCTACTTAATGAGCTCTACACGAGGATGGAATATTGTTCCAACTGGCGAAATTTACTGAATTTCACTGCCTATTGCCAACGTAAAAGTAAAGACTCTGAGATACATGATCCGACACGAGAAAATTCAAACATCAGTTGTTAGATCAGAGGATATTCGGTCTGAAAATGTGAATGAAATACCTTATTTCCTCACAGATATTTTGAAATCATTCTTGAAAGGTAATCAAATCAACTTTAATTTTTTCCAAAATAATACAGAAATGTTCCAACTCTATACCTTCTTGAAGAAAATTTCAAACCAATTTTCATGCACCAGACACGTGTTCAACAAAAAAATAAAAATTCAAGAGCTCGACCGACTTCAATCGGGTTTTCACGTGCAGGTCAAGGAATAATCATTCTTTCTAATTATAGTCACTGCACATCTTATTTGAGTGGATTTCCTACTTCTATTTATATTGCACATGTCATGATTCGCTGAACTCTGGAATGTTATATCTGTACCGCTTCAGAGCAGTGACGTCAGCTCGGATCACGTGAGCCCTGATTATTCACAGATCTGAGGAATATTGGAAGTTGTTAGTGGGTACGACTAAAAAGGAAGCTCAAAGCTCATCCCAATTCCTGTCTCAGTGTTGAAATAGCAAACTAATATTGAACATTAGTCATTTTCAGCCATTTGTTATGCACACAGTGAATAAAAAGACAATACGATGTAGCTTAGGAGGAAAGGTCTTCCAGCAAATTGTCGGAATTCCTATGGGGACCAATTTTGTGCCCCAATCCTTGCCGACATTTTCCTTTACTCGTGCGAAGCTGAATTCATTCAATCTTTGGTCTCTGAAGGGAAAAGATACTTAGCTTCTGACTTCAACTTCACTTACAGATACATAGACGATGTGTTGTCCATCAATAATTCAAAATTCGCGGATTACCTCAGCAGTATCTATCCTTCGGAGCTTGAAGTGAAAGAAACTACAGAGACAAATAATTCAGCATCCTATTTGCACATAATGTTGTCCTACGACACTGATGGTCACAAGAACACCTCACTCTATGACAAATGTGACGACTTTAATTTCAGCATTACAAACTTTCCTTTTCTGAGTAGCAACATCCCTTCATCGCCAGCTTATGGCGTGTTCATATCTCAGTTGATGCGCTATGCCAGAGCAACTACCAAATATACGGATTTTGTTCTGAGAGCTAGGCGTCTTTCAGATAAGCTTCTCGGTCGGGGATGTGTTTGTAACCGACTAACATCGTCACTGAGGAAGTTCTACGGTCGCTATGGGGAACTCATTTCTCATTATTTGTTATTAGGACCACAACAGGACAAGCAGTTGATACTACATTGACTTTACCAATGGGATAAACATACTTTAGAAATTTCATGTTTTCAGATATGCGCAGCCCATTGTTTATCGGAAACGGAGTCCATAATTCCTTTGTTTCAGGAAAATTTACGTAGCACCGAATAATATCCATTACAGAACCCGTCAGATAATTATGAACTTGACGGACATGCTCCTCACATATGTCAACAATTTGGAAAATCCTTATTTCAAAAGTTTCGATAACAATCTAATTGTCGATAGCAAGTCTCTTTCACCAACCAAAGCCGTTTAGTTCTCGATCACAGCGATAACATAGTTTTGTCAAGTCCCTCCTCGTGTAATCATAGAAGTCCCTACCTTATAAAATAATTCAGAAAAAACATAGTTCAATGTTTACACATTGGTTTTATGCTGTTTGATGTTGAAGAAAGGAGGGGATGTTGAATTCTACTTCATTGTTCTTAAACCATTAATAATAGACTAATAACACAATTAAGCTACTTCCGTCCTTTTTTAAGTTGATGTAAATAGTGAATATAGAAAATAATGTGGTGAAGCTTAAGACCACAAAATAACAGACTATTGACACTTTGTTAAACTTTATCCAACAGACAATATTACATTGTTAAGAATTGAGGACCACTGACGAGGGTTAAGTACCCGAAACGTGCATGTCTGGTCTATTCTGCCAATTTATCTGTTCTTAAATGATGCTATTCAATTTGAAGACGTTTAACATTTACAACTACCTATTTGGAAATATGTGTAACTAATTTTACTTCATTTTCTGTTTTCAATGTGTATGTTATATTCTTTGTAGTAGGCATTAAGCCTAATGCCGGGCGATATTTTTCAGTCATTAGCCTTAAAACCTAGACTTTAAGTCTACTGCCCAATGCAGTTTAGGCATTAGTCCTAGCGACTAGTCATTAAGCTAATACCTAGGGAATAGGCTTAATGCCTCATTTTGCTTATTGCCTCTAACATTTACATCAAAATAGGAAAATATGAATGAACAAAAAATGAATAGAAGTTTATCCATATTAATGGTTGCTTTAAAAAAAGGTATAATTGTGAAAAAAAACCAGATAACTAAGGTATTTACACTTGATTAATAATTTATAATTTATTCTATAAGGAAGGGACTTCCTATAATCACACAAGGAGCAACCTCATGATATGTAATTACTGAGTGCACTAAAAGGTTTGATTTGGCAGAGCAACACTCTAAATCATCACAATTAGATTGTTATTGTAACTTGTGAGGTAAGGATTGTCCAATTTGTTGACATAATTTTGGAAGGGAATGTCCGTCAAGTTCATAATTGTCAGACCCGTCCTGAAATGAATATCGATCGGTGCTATGTTGATTGTAATCATCTCCTTGATGTAGTAAACATCAAAGAAGTACCTAACCGTTATTTAGTCTCAAAATCGAGGAGGCAAAGCAAAATTGTGAGAATTCCCATCGAAAGAGTTAAGGGAATAGGATCTCTTTTCTTCAGCGTAATTGAGTGACCATATCTGCATTCACGAAGTTTCTTATCCTCTGTGATGTCGAATTTTACCGTTCTAAATTTCATCATCGATTAAACAATGTTCTTTGCAAATTTAAACCTTGATGAGAAGGCAACAGCAGATCACATACCGACAGAACTCTACTTTCTTGGGATATTTTTCTCCCTGAATTCACTTTCAGATGTTGTTTGACCTTGACCATATGCTCACCACACACGTGCCATAGCCAATCTCTGCATTTGACGGCGTTTGAATACTTCTTGGAGGGTGACCAAAATTTTCTTTCCTGCTTCTTGAATCAGTTGAATGGTAGATTTGTATTCATCCCAGTTGAACTTGATGACATAGTTCAAAGTAGTGTCCAAATGACATTGCCATATGTGCGAAAATGTCCGTCATGTTAATAATTATCTGATCGGACCTATAATGGATATCATTCGGTGCAATGTTAAATATCCTTAATGACGGAAGTAGGGACTGACAGTACAATTTGCAACACAAATTCCAAAAAGGTTTTTTTTTTAAGTCTGTTGGATAAAGTTTAACAAAGTGTCAATAGTCTGTTATTTTGTGGTCTTAAGCTACACCACATTATTTTCAATATTCACTGTGTACATCAACTTAAATGAATTATTCAAACTTGTCAAATACATGTAAATAGATTAGTTTTGACAAGGGTACAGAGATCATATTGTCACGGTGGAATGAGGCAAAGAAGATTGAATACAATTTAAGGGAGAAAAATATCTAATTTAAGGAAATGTCCTGTCAACTCTTTCAATTTCCTCTGTATTAAGATTTAATCATATGAAAGAACAATGTTAGATCTATGGCAAACGGAAATGATTATACGTTCAAGGATACCTGTAGTAACGGCATATATGGAATGGTTATGACACCTCCAAAAGACTTTTCGAATTTTTCAATATACAAAAAGAACTTTTTCGCACTAAAAGAAAACAGGACAAACAGACGAAGACAAAAACACAAGCTTTAAAGAAACACGAAGCATTGCTTATTTTGTGAACGATCGAACGTGCAAGTGCGTAAGGCATTATGGAATGCATTGTAGGTGGCGCTGTTATACGCGTCTTAATAATTATTACCATACAGCACATGACTTACGTAACATCTAATGCAAGTATAGTATCCCAATAGGTAGAACCAAAATGGAAGTTCAAAGCTCATTCAAATCCATGTCTTAGTGTTAAAATAGCAAACTTAAATTGAAAATTAGTCATTTCCAGCCATTTGTTATGCACACAGTGAATAAAAAAGACAATGTGATTTACCTTAAGACTACAAACATGATAGACAGGTGATACTATATAAACTTTACCCATGGGATAAACATTTTAGAAATTTCATACTTGCATATATGTGCAGTCAATTGTTTATCAGAAATGGAGTCCATAATTCCTTCGTTTTAGAAAAATTTACGTAGCACCGAATAATATCCATTACAGAACCCGTCAGATAATTATATGAAGTTGACGGACATTCTTCTCACATACGTCAACAAATTGGACAATCCTTATATCACAAGTTACAATAACAATCTAATTGTGCGAAAGCAAGTCTCTTTCACCAAGAATAGCCGTTTAGTTCTCTAAGCGATAACATTGTTTCATCAAGCCCCTCCTCGTGTAATCAAGGAGGAAGTCCCTATTTTATAAAGTAATTCAGTAAAAGACGTTGTTCAATGTTTAAACATTAGTTTCATGCTGGTTAATGTTGTAGAAAGGAGGGGGTGTTGAAGAAAGGAGGGGATGTTGTATTCTAATTCATTGTTCTTAAACCATTTATAGCAAACTAATAACAAAATTAAGTTATTTCCGTTGATGTACACAGTGAATATAGAAACAAAATGTGATGTGACCATAACATAACAGACTATTGACACACAAAATTCTTGTATGTTTCTAACCACAAAATAACGGACATTTATTATTTTGTGTTTAATTCAAGATTCCCTACATTAAGACGAAAATTATATGTACAATTAACATGCGACAACAGATATTCATTGCAGGACGGGTCTGACAATCATCAATTTGCAGGACATTCCCTTTCATGATAATATAATTTAATTTCCATTGTTATTGGCTGAGAAATTCCTGTATCAACACAAAACGGAAGTTCGCGCTTTGCAACGTCATAAGCATCGTCGTTAGCAACACGATTTTTAATTTAAACGTAATGACAAGTAATCAATATAATATTTTTTTGGTTGATCGAGGTATCAACACCAAAAATTGAGGGAAAACTTATGCATCTTGGGCTACGCGAAAATATTACAATGATTCTTTAAATCAACAAATTGGATAACCTTATATCAAGAGTTACAATAACGCTCTCAATGTGCTGCATCAAGATGTTACTCTTACCAACGAGAGCCATTTAGTTCTCACAGCGATAACATGATGCATTTAATTATTTTATAAGGAAGGAACTTCATTCACTTCGTTAAACTTTATCCAACATACTTTAAAAACTACATATTTGGAAATATGTTAAACCAATTGCACTGTCAGTCCCTATTTCCTTCTTTTAGGATAATTTACATAGCACCGAATGATATCCATTACACAACCGATCAGATTATTATTAACTTGACCAACATTTCCCTCATAAATGTCAACAAATTGGACAGTTCGTACAGCAAAAGTTACAATATCAATCTAATTGTGAAAAGCGCTCGCAAACTGGGACCTTTTTATCGTTCTCAATGATAAGTTACTTTGGGGCCGCGCACTCTCTGTAGTGTGGTTGTGCAGGTCTGAATTCGGAAAGTAAGAGAGGGCGCTGCTGGGGTGGTTTTTGGTTGCTCTGCTGGGGGCGTCGCTGGTGGGAACTTAATGTTCGAAACACGTGTCTGGTGCATGGAGGTTGGTTTGGAATTTTCTTCAAGAGGGTATTGAGTTGGAACCCTGCGACATTATTCATGCGTGGGTATATGATTATCCCTTCTACAATTATGAAAAAATCTTCAGCTTTAAAGATGTTGATTAAATGTAATTATGTTTCAACTAAACCTGACTTTGATGTACACAGAACATTAAAAAAACCCGAAGTTCTAAGTTCTGTAATAATTTTAACGCATCATGTATAAAACACATATCCAAATGCATAACGTATGTTGAGCAGGAAATGGAGGAATCAAGGAAATTTGTAAGAAGCGTCAACATCAAAGCAGACAAAATGTATCATAGGGAAAGCTAGATAGATGCCAGAAATTATTTTGACGCGTGTAATGAATGATAATGACATGTGGACAACACTTTGAATGTCATCAAGGTTGAATGAGGTAAATAGAAATGCGTCATTTAATTGATTCATGAAGCTAGAACCCTCGAAGAAGTATATAAAATCTGCCAAATGCATTGATTGGTTATGGCACGTGTGTATTGAGCATATAGTCAAGGTCGAAAGAGACGTAGACACAGATGACAAATTCAGGGAGAAACATGTCTCAAGAAAATACAATCCCGACGAAACTTGCAGTAAACAAAGTTTGATTTGTGAAGGAACAATGTTGAATTAATGGCAAAAAGTAGAACGGAAGATTAATTCTAAGGGAACTGTAGTTCTGACGCATATGGAATGGTTATGACATATCCAATGTTATTTTGACAAGATACTCAGGGATTTAAAGTAAATAGGCAGCATGGAGATGTCATACAACCCCGCAAACATAATATGTACTGTAGCCTGACACATGAGAGGAATGTAGCCATCTGTCACAGTAACCTAGTAAACTACCGCAGGAGGAAGGAACACTGAACATGACATAGTCTAGTATATGTGTAGTCTATTGTGTTGGATGTGTTGACGTCATATGTGGTGTTTCTTGTACCTTTCGTGTCTCTTTATGTATATTTCTACTTTGTGCTTTCGATTGGGATGTGTCGGTGCTTTTTTTTCTGCGCACTGCAACCGAGTCTTGTTTAGTATCCCCCTTTTTAGACATCTTAGGTGCGATATTCCAACTTTGATGATAGAGGTGTCTACTCAAGTGATAATCATAGAGTCGCATATTGTTTAAACATCAAAGACATACGACTTTTAAGCTTATAAGATATCATCTGTTAAAAGCTGTCAAGAAAAAATTAAGAGGGATACAATTGATAAAACAGACCAATCAGCTTGCGATTACGGATGTCAACCCAACAGCGGACAATATCCGGCCTTTAAGAGGAATAATAGTAAAATTACGAGGGCTGATTGATATGTTGTGAGCCTCATATTTAAGGATTTGTATCCGACAATTTGAATCATTTTCAACATAATCCTCTTCAGTATCTACACACTTTTGCCACCGGTGTTTAAAGGCCTCAATACCACTGTTAAAGGACTCTTTATCTTGACTGTTCAGAAAGCCATTCACTGCAAGTAGGATGTCGTCATCGGGCTGAAAGTGGGTGCCAGAAATAGCTGCTTTCAATTTTGGGAATAAATGAAAGTCTGAGCAAGATCAGGTGAAAAAAGCAGACGCTCAATCAAGTTAAGGCCACAACTATGAATGACAGCCATGGCAGGGACAGACTTGTGAACAGGAGCATTGTCCTGATGGAACAACACACCTTTAACTAGTTAGCTTTCCGCGGCGCTTAAGTTTAAATATTTTCCCGTAACTGTGTCAGAAGTGAAGCATAGTACATGTATGTGCCATTGGTTGTTTGCTCTCGTTGGATATAACCTATCGGTAGAATGCCTTCTGCACCCCAGAAATCCGAGGCATACAAGATATCAATCAGCCTTCGTAATATGTGCATATTATATTACAGTATTGTATTACACATTCATAATATCTTTCTTTCCATCTGATGTTTTGTACCTGACACAAATGATTATCCTGCATTACCTGGCATAATTTATGGTTAAATTCATAATTTTTTTTTAATCGTAAACAGTTAAAATAACGTACGGAATATTTCTACCCATAATGAAATATTTTCCAAAACAATCAACTTATCTTTCAAATAATTTATTTTGTCTCTCAATTTGTTATTCAAATCCCTTCCTAAATTCTTCGATATCGAGAAAATTTGCATAAGAGACAGTGATAAAATGCTCCTATTTCTATTTATCAAACTTTAAACATCACTAATTCTGTCAGATTTCATGACGTGTCACTACATTTACATGATTAATAAAATTTAAAGTCGGTAAACTCCATACGGCGGCTTTGCCTAGCATACAAAGCCTCGGATCAGCCCAAGTGCAATCAAATTCAAACATCAATCAAATTTAATATCGCTCAAATTTCATTGTGTCATTTGATATTTTCACATGACAAGTGCAATATCATTTTACCCGAATTTGATGTAGAGCTAAAAACTTTGTTATGACGAAGATTGAAACGGCAATGTTTCATGATTTCTACAAGAAATTGAGTTTTCTTTTGTAGAAGTTTAAAAAATTATCCTCAAAATGTTTAAAACTGAAAAGATTTAATGTCACATTGCTGTATATCTAAAACAATTTTTAACATTAGACATAATAATACTAGTTTTCATAAAGGATTGGGTTGCTAACCCCTAAAAGTAGCCCTATAATTTCGATGAAAATTTTATTTAATGAGTAATGAAATGTAATTTATTGAGATGTACAATATTTGAGGAAATACTCTGTCATAATCTTGAGTCCTCGTAACGTCACATTGTTTAACTCATATGCCTGCTGCATGACGTCATATTCCGACGTCATTTGTCCGGAATAATGGAAAACAGTGCAAAATCATCATATTTTACATACAAATCTTTGAAATTCGAGTGCGCGCCAGGCATCACCCACAAAACTTTAAACGCAAATTGAAAAAAAAGGAGGGGATCTCCAACAACACTAGGTTGCAGCACCCACAGCAAAATCCCAAAACACCCATGCAAAAAACACAGAACAGATACCCACAGAAAGAGACGCAAAAGGGACAAGGAACACCAACTCACAACATAGAAACATAAAAGACTACACATAAACCAACGAGACCAATGGGCAACCGGTGCCGACTTAGGACGGCCATCTGCCAAGTAAATAGCAGACGGTGTGGTTATCCTGGATTACGTGCGCACAACCCTCTCACTTCTCCAGTTACCTAGAGGTCTCGAAGAACGTACAAATGTGGTGTAAAACAACCTCCTCACTGTAAGATGACGTCACACAAACAAGACCGCGAAACGCAGAGGCCCCAGAGACACAGATGAATATGTAAATGGATATAAAAAGAGGGCATGCGTAATACAGTCCGTGCTCTGCCGGCTGTAGCGAGCTCATGTATGTAATCACCCGAGGAGTCCGACTGACATTCAGAGAGGACAGGTGGTCGGGGCCCTGTCTTCTCTAAAGAGGTTTGGACAGGGCCCGTCATGGAGTCCCGTCGTCACAGTCAGTCAGAGTGCAAGTCTTAAGAATGCGCTCGTACAAGACTGTATATTGGTCAAGTACCAAGCTTAGTGTCCGTCTGGTGACATTAGGATCATATCCACGGTATAAAAGGCGTTTGATGACTCTGACGCATTTTCGATACATATGCTGTCTACCTTTGATCCTTCTTATTTTGTTGATTATGTCACCATAAAATGCAGGTTGTGAAATACCTAAAGTAATATACTCCGTTGCTTTTATGGGTCCGAATTTCAAAAGAAGTTGATCATAATTTTTGTAAAATTTCCAGAAAGTCTTTACTAGTTTGTGAAAGCGAAAACCTTGACCTAAAAGTTTCTTTGTAATTTGCAGATTTCTATTATGAAAATCCAAAACATCAGTACATGCTCTAGCATACCGGATGAGCTGTGAAATATAGATACCGTATGACGGTAATCTAGGGACATCACCGTCAAGCCAGGGGAAATTTACTATGTTGAATCCAAAATCATCTCGTTTGTCATATACACTTGTATGAATTTCTCCATTGACAATTTTGATATTTAGGTCCAAAAATGGTGTTTCAGTGTCTGTAAAGTTTGCTTTGTTTAGAGTCAATTCTTGTGGATAAATAACATCTTTATACTTTTCAAAAAGAGGATTATCGATAGTAAGAATATCATCAAGGTACCTAGAAGTACTTATGAAGCATTTCACATCATCATGTTTTCTTTGCTTTTGAAGATTTTGAATAAATTCCTTTTCATATGTGTATAAAAATAAATCTGCAACAAGAGGCGCACAATTTGTACCCATAGGAATCCCTACAACCTGCTTGTAGAGATTCTCACCAAATCTTACATAAATGTTGTCCAAGAGGAAGGACAAGGCACTACACAGGTCGCTACATGTCCATGACTTGTATGATTTGTATTCTGTAGCGGAAAAGAAACCCTTTGATTCAGATGTACAAATATAAAGTTTCCCCTCTCGATTATAGCACCATTTAATGAGTTTCGGTTTCGTCGTCTTCCGTGAGACCGAACTGCCGATATGACATCTATCAATTTTTATAAAAATTAAAATGGACAAGGGCTGGCAAGCTACTTAATTTCATAAATTTGTATTATAATTTTTTCCCGTTTATTGATATTTTCAATGATTCTACCATTGTTAGACGTTTTGAGACTCCTAGTAAACAGTGTAGGGCTTTGAAATCAAACCAATCTTTTCTCATTTCGATTCGATACGTTTAACTTTATGTAAACTTAAAACTGATGAATATTTTCACGTCTCTAAAAATAGCGCCAAAATTGCAGGTTACCGCACCTGCTCCTTTAAACTCATGTCATTGCTTATAATCATTGAATTTGCTGATGACAACTCTAGTTCTATCTGCTTAGTTCTATCTTATTTTTATCTCAAGGTATTTTCAGAAAACGTTTGTATTATGGAATGAAGTGGCGTCCTCCGTAGAGGAAGTTTAATATAATAAATAACAATGAACAATCTATATCCACAAATTTTCGGCAACTCGGCCTTTATCTAGTGGAAAAGTACGAATACAAAAGAATTCGACGTTATATCCATAACTGCTGGTAAACAAAGCCCAGCGTAAAATGAACAAGGTATGACGTCAAACATAACAATCAACAATGCGTAAAGCGCCATTTGTTTAATGTTTTCCTATTATATGTAATACTGAAAGGATATTTCCTTGAGCATTCTTGTATTAAAAAAAATCTTGAATTTTAAGAAAGATACCTATAACGTGATCATGGTAGCAGCATCCTCACATCGGCAAAATAAAAGGAACGTGTACTTTATTAAGATAGATTTCATTTTCTCAAAATCGTTTTTATGGAAACATTGCTTTATTCACGATTCGTTGTTAGAATATCTCACAGTTTTTATTCAAGGCATACTTTGTGAATCGTTTTCCAACTTTTAATTGCGCAAGCAATTCAGACCTGCAAATCCGATATTTCATGTTTGCGTGTACCAAAATAACAAAAGAATGTTACAGAATTTGCATATATAGTGTATCTTACAATTGGACAAAAGGCTTCAAAATGCCCAGAACTTTAAAAAAAAGGAAAGAAACATGAAATAACAAAAATAATGATACATAAAATGAAAGACAATAATAACATGAAAATGCAAATAAACTAAAATCTTACCTTGGTTTTTATGGCTATCTCCATCGCTTTTCCAGACAGCAATGAACCCAAGCGACTTCAATACACAACATAACCACATATTGAAAATTAAGTACTTCAATGCTTTCTATTCTTAATATATTTAGCTATAATTCAATATCCATCTCTACTCCATTAGAATCGGAACCCGTCAAGTTGAGTCAAATGAATACATTTCAGGACATAATCAGGCGCCGTTGTACTTGAGGTACGGATGCTGGATCTATTAGTATTGGCTTTCATATAAGTCAAGCCCATGTCGTTGAATGAGACTAGATCTAAATATGCTATCAATCGTTAGGAATGTCAAGCCATTTCGTCACTAGCCAGATTGTGTTATCTTCGAAAACCAATACTTGATTACTATTGAATCAGATACTATACTCATCTTATTTATCCCTTATTTTGATTCCCCATTCAGCTGGGTTTTGTAGAATAATAGGGTCAACTACTGCATTAAAAATTTTGAAAAATGCAAAAAAAAAAAATAATAATAATAAAACTTCAAAGGGTTACAAATGAGAGGAAGGAATCTCCAAAAACACTCGGATGCGGCACCAACAGTATTTATAAGGTAATTCTTGATTCTTGTTGTTGTTGTTGTTGTTGTTGTTGTTGTTGTTGTTGTTGTTGTTGCAGCAGCAGCACAAACAGTTTTTTTTTGCATTTCTTTGTGTATATATACATGTATAGCTCATGCAATAAGTATCCAACAAACGCACAACACCAATTATCTCAAGAAATGCTTAAGGAATGTTTCTAAAATTCATTTTCGTTATGGGAAATAACATCAAAAAGCCGATGCACAAACGTGGTATAATTCGCGTACATGACCAAAAAGAATTTTAGAAACATTCCTTTTAATTTTAAGTTGTATATAGTACATTTTGTTCATCTTATTAGATCTTGGAAAATCGTTAAAATAATCGATGCAAAGTTCCTGTGTAGGGATTATCTCCCTCGTTGCTAATAACAACAGCCGACAGTACAAGAATGGAGGCTAGTAGTTGAACAGCGCCAGCGTTTGTTTTTATACATTTCAACCCGAGTCATTTGATATATTTTAAACGATGAGTACTGTAGAATGACTCTGGATTGTATGGCAAAGTATCTGACAATCAGGTACATGTTTGATAGTGGGAAAATTTGATTAAAATGCAATCTTTCATCAGCGTGACCTATCATCGCACCGACGCGATATGTTTACCTACAAATATCGTGGTAAGTACTTCATTAAATCGTTTAATTGTTGCTACAATCGATTATTTTCATATATCTAAAGATGAAAATAGTATAAATGACGTGTATCTTGTATCTAGTCTTCGTTCTCGAGGTAAAATTCAGTGTATTAAGTTTACGGGATCCGCCATTTTGTTTTCTTTGGGAAGCAGTTCCAGAAAAGGGGATGTGTCCTAATATTTTTTAGGTTATGCAAAATAACCTCAACTTTAAAGCCAATGACAATCCTTGTTACATGTAAAGTGAAATTATTAAGAAATATGAGTGTACTGTGGAGTAATTTCAAATTTGCAGATACTAAATTTTCAGTTTATTTCCCTATTCAATTCAAATTGCATAATCAAAAATATCTGTAAAAGCTATAGCTAACGCTTCAGCATTTTCAGAAGTAAGCGTCTGTTGACATCTGTCTAAGAATATAAATGAATGGATCTTTTTTTCGAATAATATCGTAGAAGTACCAATCAGTTATTCAGTCTCAACGTCGAGTAGGTAAGGTCATTGAAACAATTAAACAATATTTCGAAGCAAGTCAGACATCATTTTAAATTTCTTTTGAATAATTTTCTTCAAACCTGTTTTTTTTTATTATTATTATTATGATTATTTTCTTTTCAATTTTCCTTTTTCTTATTATCGACGAAATAAGTAGGATCAAAAGTACATCCAATTTCCAAGAAAATTGGGAAAAATAAGAAGTTGTCAACTTTCATTTGATCTTATAGGCATCAGAGGGACATCTCTACTGTATTGCCATTTCGTCGTAGGTGATTATACTCATAAAAGCTTGCTAAAAAAGGAATACACGGAGGAGTGTTTACAATCACAATCCGTGCATGCGACTCGCCTAAATGTATTTCGTAACATAAGCACCTGTATTTCATTGTCTTGTTCCCGTTGTTATATTGCAGAGGGAATGCTATTAAATGCAACTTTTTCATAAAAAGAAGGAAGTTTCAGTGCATGATGTACTTTGAAGAATTTATTTTGAATGTTGAAGAAGTACAAGAATTGTGTACTCTATCAAGTTCGAGTTACAAGTATTCCAATGGAAATTCTAATAATTTTGCCGCACCTTCTCGACTTTAGACTGAATAACTGATGAGTTCTTCTTCGATGTGTATTGCATAGAAAATTTCCCAGGAATGTAATTCAAATAGTAATATCTTTACCAGAAGAAAAAATGACGAGTGTTTTAGCTTGTTACATTGTTTGGATTGAGGATCACTCTCGGGGATTTAGTGTCCGAAACGTGCATGTCTGGTCCATGCTGCAAATTTGTCTGTTCTTGGGTGCTGCTATTGAATTTGAAGACGTTTAACATTGTTTGCAAGCGGGAGATTCTTTTCTTCTACAAGTTTGCTCGTACCCTGTGAGACAGCCTATGTGAGACACATAAGTTGTCTCAAAGACTCCAATTGACCAATGATAAAGAGAATCTTATTGTGACGTCACAGTTACGTCGTCAGAAAACATGGCGTAAGATTGCTTGAAACGTTGGGGTTTTTTTTTTCTTATGTTTCATGGAAAAAGAAATGGATTCCATCACTTTCTACTGAGTGAGACATAAAAATTTACACTCGTGACGGATCTTTTTCATCTTTCTCCTCGTTCCGCTACGCTCCACTCGGGAAAAGACAAATTTCCGTCACTCGTGTAAAATTTTATGTCTCACTCAGTAGATCGTGATAGAACCTATTAATCTCTCCCGGACATCATTGAATCATCTTTATTTTGGATTAACTTTAGTTTCTTTGTAAAATGTTTGCTGGTTTTGTTTGGTTTTGAATATTTCATGGTTTTGTAAGCCTTTTGTCAATTTCGAGTTCTGAATAGACCATTTCCCGATTTTGTTATAAATCTCAAAATGTCCCAGTCGACATCTTTCTGGCATTGTTTTTTTTTTTATTATGACGTCTCTGTTGAAAGACGCAATATCATTGAGACGTAACAATGATAAAATGCGTCAAAGTTGCTTAGCTTGGACATTTATCGTCATTTTGTCAGCCATTATGAATTTCGGCAAGTGGAGTATCGGGCATTGTGTTTTGCTTTTCATATGGAATATTACGTCTTCAAATAGCATAATTTAATAACAGATTTGCAGCATGGACAGGACATGGGCCAGACCATACAGATGAGTCCCAACATCGACTGTTGCATTCTAAATAATTTTGACAATGTTTGCATGACTGACCTTCTACATATTACAGAAAAATAAAATCTTTGAAAATGAAAGAATAGGAGGAAATATACATCACGGTCAAACACAAACTCTTGACTCGCGAAAACAAATGTCATTGAACAAAAAGACGGGGACAATCAGAAATCTCCCGTTTATAAGTAATTACACTGCTCAAAACAAAGGAGCAATTTTACGTTGTAATATAACTGTGCAAAGGATGAAATATTATTTTAAAAAATTAAACTTTATTTATTTTACAACGTTTAACAAACAAGTTACACAACCTATATTAATGTCTCACTTTGGCTCAGATGTTGTCGTGAGGGGATACAAGGAGCAGGAGGAAATCGGAATACCCCAAAAAGCACCCTTCGGAGGCCTGGATGGGGACCACCTACCCTCCTACAAAAGACCATTCGCTGAATCTGAGACTCGAACCCGATACCTTAGAGGTGAGAAGCGAGCGCGCTACGACTGTGCTTACCCGGCCATACTACCGTATAACCAGGAATTTTCGCGAGATACTAATTTTCGCTATATTCGCGAGTGATTTAGAATCGCGAGTAATTTTTCTCGCAAAAAATGTGTTTGATAAGGTTCACCATAAATTGGTTTATCCGTTACATTTCTTCATAATATTGTACAAGTGTCATTGTTCATTTTACCTTATTAGACGTAAAGAGAAGTGAGTTGAGTATGTTCTCAAGATAGAAATAACTAAAACTTCAATAATGAAAGGTACAAATCAGTAACATCATATGTACATATTTGTTTGTAGTTTAGGAATCGCGAAAATAAAGACACCCTATTTTACCACAAAATCGCGAAATTTGATACTCGCGAAAATTTCTGGTTATACGGTATTTGTAATCAGAAAGGCTGTCTAATCGTGTCTAATCACGTGTAACGTTACATCTGTTCCATGACCATATTATATGTCAAAATGAATTTTTGTTTATTACATGTACATAGAATAAGCATCTGCAAATATCTTAAACATGCAAGTAGAAAGCTTGCTCCCTTGATTTGTTTTAGCAGTGTAGATTTCCCCAATGATTATCCGATTTATTCGTTTACCGGTTGTTGGCATTTTTATCTTCTCGAACACTTCTAAGAATATATGATATTCATATGTTTTTATTTTTTGCATTTTTCTGTAACACAAGTCATACAATTGATACATTAAATGGAGAAGAAGATGGAAAATGGTTTCGGGATGACAGTTATTTCTTCATTCTTTTGCATCATACTTATATTTAATTCATGATGTCTGATTAAATATAGAAATGACTTAAGCTCGCACATCTCACTTCTTTAGAAGAAATAGACAGAGTAAACAGATTACGGGCGTCAACGTAAAATTGTTGTACTTTATCTATGACATGAATAATTCATAAACAATATTTCTATAATGTGTAGTAGAGGATTGCTATTTCCGACGGAAATCATACGTAATCTTATTAGGGTTATATTTACGCTGAGATGAACCTGTAGAGTATAATTTCCATCAAATCACCAGGAATACAAAAGGAAGGAAGAGATTTCCTAGGACTTGATGATAAATGTCTACTTTACCGAAGTAACTCTGACGTTTTACAGAAGGAATGTCGCGGTGCTACCGGATGCGCACTTTTTAGTTAAAATCTTATTTCAAAATTAAGAATCATCTTAGGTTGGAAAGCTTTTAGATTACATCCTCTCAATATTTGATCTTAAGATATTTTCTTCTTAGTAGAACGTTTGCATAGAAAGTACAAAATTACAGTCAATAATTGCAGATGTTTTACTTTAAGGAAATTATATGCGACACCAGTGATATCCCTTATTTTGAAAATACTCATATCCCTAATAAAAGTAGTGATTTTAATATTTGAATTATTGATAGATAATCAATATTTGAATTAGTGATATCAATAATTCTTTCAAAATTAGAGATATCTCTAATTCGAATTATTGATATTTCTAGTTCTGAAGAATACTTCAAATCACTTCTTACAAAGAAAGTCAATGGCCCGGGATCGAAAACCGAAATAGAATTAGTGATATCTGTGATTCTAAGAATTAATGATATCACGAATATTGAAATAGTGATATCACTATTTTAAATAAAGATAAACTATTTTTTATAAAGATATCACTATTTTTGATAAATATATCACTATTTCAAATAATGATATCACTATTTCAAATAAAGGTATCACTATTTCAAATGCAGATATGACTATTTCAAATAAAGATATCACTATTTCAAAAAAAGATATCACTATTTCAAATAAAGATACACTATTTTTGATAAAGATACACACACTATTTCAAATAAAGATATCGCTATTTCAAATAAAGATATCACCATTTGGAAATAAAGATATCACTAATCTATTTACAGATATCACTAATTGATATATTTACAAAAAGTATTTCAAATAGTGGCATCGCTTATTTTATTACAGATATCTCCAATTCTATTACTAATATCACTATCAAACTAAGTGATATTTCTTTTTTTCAATATCTGTGGAAATTTGGTGATATATCTATTTAATTAGTGACATCACTAATTCTTATCAGTGATGATACATTTTTATCTCTATTAAATTAGTTGTATCATTATTAATATAAGTGATATCGCTATTTAATTAGTGATATGACTAATTAGATATATCACTAATTAAATGAATATAATTATGTTAAAACGGCTGCCCATAGAGATAGACATATTTCATATGCAAATTGCAGTTTTATTTGCATCCTATTATTTTGACCCAATTTCTTTCTTTGTATGAATTATTTATATTACATAACACGTCTTAAGTTACTATCTACTTCAATACGTTCATTATCTACGAATCATAGGTGTATATCAGGGAGTATCGATAAGAGTAATATTATGGAAATAACAGCGCAGCTCATTTATAAGACTCGCTGCAGCGTAAAATCACTAATTTGGTATGCATGGTTTTCGTAATAAGCTTTTTGTAGTATATTTCATAGATATTTGAAATCTTCAAAGATCGCAAATTCCTCTATCACAACTGGCCGATTTAAAAGCGAATAATGTTTGTACTCGAAATATTAAATTTCATTTATCTGACAGAATAATTCCTCACGCTCTTCTTCCCTTATCTTTCCGAATGATGAGCAAAAAAAAAAAACAGTTTTATAAAATGTACACATTGTGTTATTTTATCTTTTTTTACCTCTTTAGTTCTAAAACTGTGGTTTTATTTGTCTTGATAATAAATATATATTTATCAATAACGACTTTATTTCTAAGGATTCCGACTATTCCGTCGGAATTCTTTGTTATTTCTTTTTCTTTTTTCTTTCTTATTTTCTTTGGTAGGAGAAGAGGATCGAATGGCCTCATCATGGCGTGTTGTTGGGCTCTGTGTCGGGGAGGAGGGCAGCGGAGAATACGCAAAGATAAAGGATAGTCCGTGTGGAAATAGAGCAAGTACCGGTGTTAGAATTGCTTATCCCTCCCTTCCAATAACCGACAGAACCCAATTTGATCGGTACATTCCTTATGCAGCCCATGGAATTCCTATGCATGTATATATGCCGAAAATTCTAATGTAAGTTATGTTGTGAATAAAGAAGATACAAAAGATTTCAAAAGTTCTCTTGGATCACGTACATAATAAAAAAATCTTCTCGTTAGATATCTAATGAAACCTTAATAAGAATAAACATACTTCTACGAATACGAGGGCGTATAAATGAAGAACCATAGAAATTATCAGTTATCAGTCATACGGTTCGCACATAATTAGTCCTTTGTGGTCAAGAGGTCTAAGGCGTGACAGAAGAATAAAGAAGGTGAAAGTCGTTGGTTCGAATCCGCATCCAGCTTTCTTGAAAGAGGTCTAAATTTTCATTTTGTTTTGTATTCTTTAAGTTGAAAGTTAACCAAATGGAAAAAGTCATATTTTCACATTTTTCTTCTACTGAATTGATTACTTAAATAATTCTTTAATCACAATGATTTATTGCACGTCTCAGAAGAGTTATACTTTATATAATCAAAATCAATCTACATGTATCTATTTTGTGGGAAAAGTCTATAATACCTTCAGACCAGCAATAATGTCTTAGTGCCAATCACTTGAATTTTATTAGATATTTTGCAATATTTATATGTTTTGAGCCTCGGGTTTTTTTTTTTTGTTTTTTTTTATGTAGAAGATATTCTGTTGATTGATTACATGTATCTCCGAAATGGAGTACCAATCTATGGCATAGATGCTTCACTTCTGGAACAGTTACGGGTCCCGGATAATATTAAAATTAAGCTCCACGGAGAGCTCACATACATGTAGTTACAGGTGCCTGTTCACAAGTCTGTCACTGCCATGGCTGCCGTTCATGATTGTGACTTTGATTTGATTGAGCATCCGCCTTATTCACCTGATCTTGCTCAATCAGACTTTCCGTGTTGGCTAGTCGAACCCGCCGTCGATGTTTAAGCACGAAACTGAAAAAAATATATATAAAATTCAAGCACTGTCTGACTTTATGTCTATATAGAAAGTACTATGGCGACAATGTCAGGGAAATATATTCAAAACACTTGCTGTCAAACTCCTCGCGGGGAACATTTTTACGAGCTGAAAACAGTTATTTCTAACACCCTCTTTCAGTCCGACGATGACGTCATACTTGCAGTGGATGGCTTTCTGACCTGTCAAGCTAGATCAGGAGTTCTTTAAAAGTGGTATTGAGGCCCTTAAACACCGGTGGCAAAAGTGTATAGATACTGAAGGGGATTATGAAGAAAAATTATGCAAAATGTCTGATCAAATTCAAATTCATAAATACGAGGCTCACAACATATCAATCACCTCTTTCCTTTCATACTAACCTTTTTAACCAAAGGTCCTCAAAGCTATTACAATAAATGAATCTAAAACCGAATGTTCGTGGCGCCGCACAAATCGCCAATGTTTTGGATAGGCCAGTCCTCGCGCGCTCGCGATGCGGCTCGTCAAAATGAGCAATTACAAAAGTACACATCAGAAACAATACATATAGATGAAATTCAGTGAAAATGAGTTAAATCTTGATACAAACAACGAAGCAGTTTTTTTCTGCTGTAAGTCAGATTATATATAATGTGTCCTAATTGTTTGCTTCACTTTTTTTACTGAAGAAATAACTGTCTTACTTTTGGTGTTCATGGTTGTATAATTCTGGTTGGTCACGTGCAAATTCCATGAATCGCGAAGCGATTCTCGGAAATTTTGCACGTGTTTAACCAGAATTATACACCCATGAACACCAAAAGTAAGACAGTCATTAATTATATTTAAATTTATTGTAATTATCGATTATTTTTATTTGCATGCACATCGCTCATTTTGCCTGTAAGAGCGTCAAATGTATTTTAACTTTGGTAAATTCTCCCTACATGCAAATCTTGAATGTGACGTCACAATAGCAGCCCAAATTATCGAAATATAATTCTAGTTGGGCGTTTAACATGGGGAATCTTCTAGTAATGTAAATATTGTTTGATATGCTGTGTGAAAGAAGCACAAGATGTTTATTTCACGTCCCCTTGTTAAGAGTTATCATAACCTACAAGATCGGTACAAATCACATGGTTCCTTGGAGCTCTTCTGCTCATTAATATGCATGAAGGGGCGCAGCTACAACTGAAACTTTGAACGTCCGTATCTCTCGAATCGGGGGAGGGGGTATCCGATTTGATACGTGGTACACTGACAAATTACCATAATATGGATGTTAAACGTCTTCAGATTTAATATTTTCATTTAAGAACAGATAAATTTGCAGCATGGACCAGACATGCACGTTTCGTGTACTTAACCCTCGTGATCCTTAATCTAAACAATGTAATATGAACAGTGAAAGTTAGTATGTCCAAAAATGTATCGAAAGACGTAACAGGATGGGTGGGATATGATGCTACAGGACCCACGTTTTAGAAATGTCAAGAAATTTTGATAACAGAAATTTTCGAATACTTCGAAGAAACCATCAACCGAAGTTGATCGAACTTGGTTACGTGTGCCCTCGGGGACTCCTATTCCACCACAGTGACACCCACCAAGTGTCTTCAAATTCAATAGCATCAGACATGCACGTTTCGGATACTCAACCCTCGTTAATGAATATGTAATACAAGTATCAAACTTTTAAGAACCTTGTCGCTATAAGTGGAGTCTATGACCAAAATAGCATTTTGCATGTCTGTGTGCTGTCAAAACGTGCATGTCTGGTCCATGTTGTAAATTTATCAGGTCTGAAGGAGGGTTTGAACACCAAGATGGCGGCGTTATTATTTGTTTTCTCGCTTCCTAGGAAAAGTACAGTCTTAACTCCCCTAAAACATTTGATACTCTGATTGATATACGCATTTGATTATCCTGATGAAGTTTGAATAATTTTCGGCGTCATTTGAAGAAATAATGGCGAATTTCGAAATTTAGGACTTTGGGGGTTTTATCCATGAGCAAACCACGACGTCCTTCTGACGTTATCTGGGGAAAATGGCGTCACTAACCTTCGCATTCAAAATGCAATAAAAAACATTATTGCTGGTGGACCAAGAGTCCCCGAGGGCACATGTAGCCAAGTTCGATCAACTTCGGTTGATCGTCTGTCTCTTCAACGCATTTGAAATTTTCTGGTACAAAATTTCTTGAAATTTCTAAAACGTGGGTCCTGTAGCATCATATCCCACCCATTCTGCTACGTCTTTTGGTACATTTTTGGACATAATTTTCATACTTTTTGGCCATATTACATTGTTTAGACTGAGGATCACCGACTAGGGTTTAGTACCCGAAACGTGCATGTCTGGTCCATGCTGAAAATTTATCAGGTTTTAAATCATGCTATTGAATTTAAAGATTTTTAACATTATTAAACGTATTGCATTGAAACTTAGCATGTATAAAATAGAAAATTAAATCTTCATCACTGTGTATTCGTTGACAAACTTGCGTTACAGGAAAGCGGATGTCACTTCATTGAAAATGGACGCTTTTGGAAGAAAAAATTGGAAAATATAAAGCTTTGTAATATTTTAATCCTAAATTCAATTTTTCCCATTTAATCATGAAATTATCTCTGGACATTCTGGATGATTTTGATAGTTTTTGACAAAGATTTATCCACATGATTCCTAATAATTAACTAGCAACTACAGTAAGTTGGCTCTATTTATCATCTTGAAAAGTTTCAGAAATATCGAGGGTTAAAATACTTCTGTTGTGAAGGAAAGAAAATTAGAACCAGCAACTTTGTTTTGCGGCCATTCACTAATGGCTGGTATTCTTACATTAACAAAGCATTTCAAGTTGTTCTTGTTTTTTTTTTTGTGTGTGTGTGTAATATACCTTACTTAATTATGGGTTGTATGAAATAATGGTGGATGTCGTCGTCGCACAAAAACAATTTTTATACTTATTTCATTATTTTCTACTCAAAACCTGCCGATTGTTACTTATGTTTATCGTAGTTATTGGAGGATTTTAATGTCTTCCCTGTGACTGGATGTTTTAAGTGTAACAATTACTTCGTTCCAGTTCTGTCGCGCCTACAGAAGCTGTGTTTTGCCTTTTATCAGTTTGACATCATATATTTCAATTTGCTATTTTTGAAACTAGTCATTTAATTCATATTATTATATATAAAATATTACAAATATCAAAGCACCATCCCTCCAATGTTAAACGTCTTCGAATTAAATAGCATCATTTAAGACCTGATTTTACATCGCCGAAAGTGTCAACCAATATGCCATTAAATTATGCACAAGGGACGATTTGTGCACATACATCGACACACCGGCTATTTTCACGAGGAATGGGATACTAGCTGTTGAATTCTACGATTCAAATGACCCATCAGGTCTACATATCAATCAATCAGGTGCAGGTAAAATGCTTGACAAAATCATGGCATATGTCCACTCTCCTACCTCACCTCTTGAAGCTCATTTTTTTAACACCCCCCGTAATAGGAAACAGTTTATGAGCCATTCAACACCCCCATCGCCTGACAAACAGGTCAGCAAAATGTCGAAGTCAGGATCACCGGATGTTCCTGACCAAGACCATACTTAGTTATGTAACTGGACTGTGGTCTTTTTGGTCATTGTGTTTATTAACAATGAATGACAAAGTATAAACTTGTTTTCATTTTATTTGTATAAATCTATGTCAATTATCATTTCAACTTTAAATGTAAATGGAATTAGGAAAAAAGAAAAAAAGAAATGATTTGTTCTATTGGTTAACGCAAAAGAATTGTGATTTATTTGCACTGCAAGAGACACATTGCACGGAAAAAGAGGTAGCACGATGGGGGAAAGAGTGGAAATTGGTAGGTGGAAGAGATAGTTATTGGTTCAATGGTTCATCATCCTCAAGAGGAGTAAGTTTTCTTGTAAATAAAAGGTCAAATATAGAAATAATAGAGGTAAAAAAAGAGAAAGAAGGAAGGATAATAATCCTCTGCTTAAAGTTAGACGAAAATAAAATCAATGTTGTTAATATTTATGCCCCAAATGACATCAATGAAAGGAAAAACTTCTTTAGATACATAACAGGATCTCTATCAACCCTCGACGGAGAAACAGTAATAATGGGAGACTTAAATTGTACGCTTTCTTCTAAAGACCGAAGTTCAGCACGGTATGTTGTTGACGGAGCTGAAGGTGATTTGGTACACATGATCACAGAGCTGAATCTTGTAGATATTTGGCGAAAACGTAATCCTGAAACAAGACAGTACACCTTTAAAAGAGGTACCTCGCGTTCTAGAATCGATATGATACTTGTACCAATAGAACGAGAATGTGATGTAACTAGAGTAGGGATAACAAACTGTCCTTACAGCGATCACTCCTTCGTCCATTTGACAATAAACATAGAAAAGATAAGTAAAGGACCGGGTATATGGATTATGAATAAAAGGACTATTCAGTCGGAACAATTCAGAGATACTTTTAATGCATTTTGGGATTATTGGAGATACGAGATTAAAAATTATGATTCAATAAAAATTTGGTGGGAATTAACAAAAAAGAAAAGAAAGGAGATAACAGTAAACAGTTCAAAGGCTCTTAATAGTCAAAACAAAAATTTGTTAGATAAAGAAAAAAACTTGATATTCTACTTAGGGGTGATGACACTGACGAAAACGAAATAAACAAACTTAAGACGGAAATTAAAGAATCTTACAATATAAAATCAGATGGCTATAGGATACGATCTAAAATTAAATATTACGAGAACAATGAGAAATCAACAAAATACTTTTTGAGTCAAGAAAAAAAAATGCAAAAAATAAGATTTGGAGGAAATTAAAACTCGAAAATGGCGATTTTAGTACTGACATCAAAAAGATAACGGAAGAACAAACAAAATTTTACAGTAATTTGTTCTCAACGGAAGACTGGAACCTTGATTCTGCCGAAAATATTTTACGAAATGTTGACGCCAAATTAACATGCGACGAACGACAAGCTTTAGAATCAGACATCACAGACGAAGAATTACTTAAATCTATCAATCAGTTAAAGAAAAATAAATCACCAGGGGAGGACGGAATTATAGCAGAAGTCTACCAAACCTACTGGGAAATCATAAAACCGGAATTTACTAAATTAGTTAAAGAAATTCTACTGACCGAAACCCTTCCAGAGTCACTTGGTAAAGGTATTTTGACCCTCATTTATAAAAAAGGAGAGAGAGAGGACCTCAAAAATTGGAGACCTCTAACGCTACTGAATGTGGACTATAAAATTATTTCTAAACTACTAGCAAATAGAGTAAAAAATATTTTATCCAAAGTAATTCATCCGGACCAGAAGGGCTTCGTCCCGGGGAGAAATATACATGAGGCAAATCGTCTAATTCAGGACACAATAGAATATATAAATACTTCAAATGACTACGGCTCTATAATATTTCTAGACCAGGAAAAGGCCTTCGACCGTGTAGAATGGGGCTGGCTGGACGCATGCTTGGAAAAATTCAATTTCGGAACAAAATTTAGATCTTGGGTGAAAATGTTATTAAGAGACGCACAAACATGTATAAAAAAATGGCTATTTAACAAATTACTTTAGAATCTCAAGGTCTGCCAGACAAGGTTGTCCCATTGCACCGATATTGTATATTTTACAAATAGAACCTCTGGCATGCGCCATAAGAAAAAATCGACAAATTAAAGGAATATTGCTTCCGAATGATATTGAGGTAAAATTATCTATGTTTGCTGACGATACACAGCTTTTTTTGCGAGATGAACAGTCTATTATTTCTTGCTTTAATACACTTGAGATTTTTGAAGAGGCTTCGGGCTCACGAATCAATATGCACAAAACAATGGGGATGTACTTGGGCAAATGGAAAAATAAACTCCTGAATTTAGATGTATAACATGGACAAAGACCTGCGTCAAAACTTTAGGCGTCCACCACGGTAATATTGTTAATGATGACATAATATGGAAAGAAAAAATTGACAAAATTAAAAGTTGTCTTGAAATATGGAAAACAAGAAATCTGACGATAAAAGGAAAAAGTTTGATAGTCCAAAGTCTGTTATATCAAAAATTGCATTCGAAATTGAGGCACGAGGGCTTCCAGAAAAATACGCAAAAGTAATAAATGATATGATTTGGTCTTTCATATGGAATAACAAAAGAGAATCAATAGCACGTAATACAATGATCCAAAATTTCACTGTTGGAGGTATGAAAATAATCGATATAAAGGAGAAGGGCCACTAACCATCAAAATCGGCCCTCTTACCGTTTTTGAAGAAAATTTACGTATATATAATACAACATTTCTAGTTTCTAAAAATGTAAGCATTATGAAAATCTGACAAAAGGTAAACGTTTCATGACCCGGCGAAGTTGGCATTGTGAATCGTCAAAATGCGCTTTCTTTCACCATGACGTCATGACGTAAAATGACAATTTACAACAACTATAACTCTACATTAAAAGTATAACTGTTCTATTTTTGTTGCAGTCAAATTAATTCAGAGGATAAAGTTGAAACATATAATGTTTTTAAAGAATATATTTGGATTTCAGTGTTAAATTAATCGGGAAAAGATCTCCGAGAGATATCAGAAGCATCTGAATCGCAATGAAACTGTATCTTCGCTCTCAAATGACGTCACGTCACATTATTCATCTTTGAATTCTAGATTCTTATGGAAAGCGGTTACATATATACACATTTGACACATTCACTATTTTGTAGGGGAAGGGGCAGGGATCTCAATAAATTTTAAAGTAGGTGGATACTCTGAAGGAAGATGCATAGAAAAAGAAAATTCTTATTTTGACATGTTTAATACCTTTACAATACAAAGTAGGCGACGGCTTTTCTCACAGTAGGTGGTGACTTCTCGCCAGCTTCCAGCTTATGAAGGGGGGCTGTCATTATATACTTTTCAGAATAAGCAAGTTAGAATTTTCTCTGACTTTAATGAGGTCAGGTTACATGTTCTAATCAGATTCAGGAGCGGATCGAGGAACTCAAATGCCGGATGCACATACAACTTTTTATTGGGATGAATTGCAACACAATGCAGATCGAAGGATTGAGAGTCCGGACGGGAACTTATATCATCAATGTTTTGTATAGACTGCTCTTACAATATTTAAAAAACGCAATAATTATCTGAAAAATTCAAAACAATGCAATTTAGGACAAAGGAAAGGGTAAGGTTCATTACGCATTCGTGTAACCAAATTTTGAAAAAAAAGGGGGAGAAAGGACAAGCTGTAAGCGACTGTGATCGTCATTTTTTTTTTTTTTTTTTTTGTTTGTTTGGGGTTTTTTTTTTCGCCGAGAGGGCTTTACAGGAAGTTGAGAGAGAGGGATAGAGATCCATCTCATAATAATTATTCTATGTACATCTTTTTCGTTTTAAATATGAATTATACTTACAACACTATATCAAATTAACAGTAAATTTTCTACTTTTGAACCAGTAAATTTCACTGATTTCAGTGATAATGTAAACGTCTTCAAATTGAATAGCATCATTTAAGAACAAATAAATTGGCAACGTGGACCAGACATGCACGTTTCGGGTACTTAACCCTCATCAGTGATCCTTAATCCTAAATCTAAACAATGTAATATGCCAAAAAGTATGAAAGTTACTATGTCGAAAAAGGGTACCGAAAGACGAAGCAGGATGGGTGGGATTTGATGCTACAGGACCCACTTTTTAGAAATTTCAAGAAATTTTGATAACAGAAATTTAGATTGCGTTGAAGAAACGATCAACCGAAATTGATCGAACTTGGCTACATGTGCCCTCGGGGACTCCTGGTCCACCAGCAGTGACACTCACCAAGTGGTATAAATGTAAACGTCTTCAAATTGAATAGCATCATTTAAGAACAAATAAATTGGCAACGTGGACCAGACATGCACGTTTCGGGTACTTAACCCTCATCAGTGATCCTTAATCCTAAATCTAAACAATGTAATATGCAAAAAAGTATGAAAGTTACTATGTCGAAAAAGGGTACCGAAAGACGTAGCAGGATGGGTGGGATTTGATGCTACAGGACCCACTTTTTAGAAATTTCAAGAAATTTTGATAACAGAAATTTAGATTGCGTTGAAGAAACGATCAACCGAAATTGATCGAACTTGGCTACATGTGCCCTCGGGGACTCCTGGTCCACCAGCAGTGACACTCACCAAGTGGTATAAATGTAAACGTCTTCAAATTGAATAGCATCATTTAAGAACAAATAAATTGGCAACGTGGACCAGACATGCACGTTTCGGGTACTTAACCATAATTCCATCTATATGTGATTGGGAAATTTTAGAGCCACAATTGGCGAAATAGGGTACTATTTCTCATTTGGAACGGGACCGAATAACGGTCCCAAAAGGGGGGAAATCCCTGAATATTATCTGACATGGACGTAGATGTAGCTAGGGTGTTTTCGATGTCGACGCCTAGTCGCCAACGACAGGA
Source organism: Pinctada fucata (assembly GCA_028142955.1). Classification (NCBI taxonomy): domain Eukaryota; kingdom Metazoa; phylum Mollusca; class Bivalvia; order Pterioida; family Pteriidae; genus Pinctada; species Pinctada fucata. Next base: position 33,964,524 of record AP027112.1, on the reverse strand, counting down.
GCGGACCCAAAATACAAGGGACACATTCTTTTTTATGAGGATGACTTGTAAAGTCAAAGTAAGGGACAATATGGAAGTAAGTTTCCCTCTTTCATTGTTGTTGGATAGGGGATCGGTCAGAGAAAATTTTGAGGAAGTGAAGCAAATTGGGGGGCTATTGAGCGTATTTGAGCTGCATTTAAAAGGGATCAAGAGCACGAAACGTATCTAAGATAAAGGAAATATCCGATATGCCGATATGAACATAAAATTAATGCTGTATTCTTTTTTAAATTAAAAATGATAAAACTAGGGACATCATCTCACCCAAATTGACCGTACGCACATTGTTAGCGCGAAATTCTACGCCTGAGAAAACTAAAAAAAAGTCAAAACGATCATTATTGAGTGTTTTGGACTATATCACTGATATCACTTTTATTATTTATTACGTCCTTTATGTAGACCCCACATTTTGGGGAAATGGCGGGGTCTATTTATCTCTTTCCCTTCTTTTTTTTTTACGAAAAAATTGTGAACGTTTTTGCGTACAAATGTACGCCTGGTTACGCCCGTTAAATCTCCGTCTTCACAAATCTGTAGAATTTATATATTCTTTATTGTTTTTATCGCTAACATGGGATGTTTTTATTTTATTAAAGTGTCGGTATGAACAATTATAATATTTGTCAGTGACAAGCATACGTATTTAGTTTGAATTTCGTCTTTTTATTGTCGGTTACCGAAGTAACTCTGCGTTCGGAAAGTACATGTATATATCCTTTATTTATTATGACCTTTAACTGTCCTCACTTCTCACTATTAAATTCTGAATTTCATGTCTACATAGATTTATTCTCTACGAAAGCAAACAGGAAATAAGTTTAACAGGAGCTTGAAACAACCAAAACAAACAAACCAAAACACACACACACACACACACACACTCACCCTCACACACACACAATAAATAAATAAATAATAAATAAATAAAAAAAAAATGAAAAGATATGAAATAAAACTAGTTACTCCGAGTCGATCGAGAAAACCCTCTTGCCACCCAGCATTCGACTTGGTACAAGGAAGATTAATCCCATGATTCGTTTATTTTCATTTGTTTTCCTTACACACCTGTGAAATCGTCTAAATAAAATCAAAATAAAGAAGTTTACAAAATACTGTGCTGAAAAAACAATCAATTATTTAACATTTTTGTGTAATGGTCAAGCATTATTCATCGACCTTTTCTTTTCATGTCGCTTGAAACGCAAGAGCGACAAAAAGAGATCACTTTGCATGGCGTCCGTCTGTCTGTAGGTCATACTTTCATATACATGTATTTTGCTAGAACAAATAAACTTGATACACATCAGACATTTTAAATTTTGTCGGAATTGTATAGCATGATGGAACTCGGCATCCAATGAAGGTCAAGGTCACTTTAAAGTTCAAAATCACGTACTTCAGGGAGAGGGCGTTTATAATGTTGGTATAACTTTTGACCAATCCCATTTTCATGTTTAGAAAATAAAATATGTTTGAATTAAATTTAGGAACAAACATACAACAAGCAACATGCCTGTTCTTGGACAATACTTGCTAGTATATAAACTGACATGTCATGCTTTACTGGTAACAGTTTTGCCACACACACACCCCCCCCCCCCTCTCCCACATATTGTGCTTTTTACGCAAATACTCAAAGCTTTGAACAAAGCAGGGTTGAGGCTAAAATTAACTTGCTCAAAGTTTCCAAATGAAGACATTTTGTTTGATATTATTAACTTTTCGCTGCAAAGTACGAAAGTTTAAAAAGAAATGGCGAAAAATCCTTATAATCAAGGATAATTAAAGATACCAAACTTTTGATATATCTTACCCAATAAATCGTTTAATCGTTAAACTTAAATTTTCTTTCCCGGTTTCATCAATACAAAACTTGTCAAAATCCGCCAAGAAACAAATAAGAGGAATTTGTGCACCGAAACTACAGAAGGACACGCAGCGATCGGTAAAACGACTCCTGTGACCCCTACTGCAATCAGATGGTTAAAAGTAAAATATCGTAACATTTTAAAGGTTTTCATATAGAGCACAAGTAGGTACGTAAATGAAAATTCGTTTATATTGAGAATATGTCAAAATAGTTTATCTAAAATAAAAATTAGGAACGTACCCGCCTGTGTTGTTAGCGAAAAACTGCAAAGAATGTATAAAAATTAACGAAAAATACGGATATTACCGTACCGTCACCAGTTTCTGACGTCATAAATGACGTCATGGGGCGCAAAGTTTCGCAAACTTTTTACCGTTGACAAATACCGATGTTGATAGAAAGATTTACATCAAAATGATTCAAAATTATATCTTTTTAAAAAGTCACTAAATACAGGGCCGTAAATCACGGTTAGTGGACCTTCTCCTTTATACACAACAAGTGTCCATATAAAAACTATGTACAAAATTATTCATTCTCACTTAGATACCTGGAACGCTGTAGGAACAAATTGGCTAAAATCGCTAGATAATTAATTTAATATCAGTTGGTTCTTGTGTAAATTGTCAGACACAAAAGGTCTGAAGATGCCTGAAATGTCAAATTTCTATAAGAAGCTTTTGGAAGCATGGCAATCAACTTTTAGATTTTCCGACCCAAAATCAAAATCTTCTATTTTAAAAGAACACATATTTGGAAACAGACAAATTCATTTCAAACGTAATTCTTTATTTTTCGACTCTTTCACTAAAAGTGGAGTATACTTGATGGAGCATATATGGTATATTAATTCGAAATCGTTTATCAGAGACACTGAAATATACAGAAAATTACATGATAAAAGAAACCGTATCTCAGAACTTCAGAGAATAAAAAAAGCTATTCCACAAGACTATTTGGAAAAGTTAAGATCCGATACTGACATAAACATTGTAGAGGGTTTAAGGATTGATGAAAATTTATTTATGAGAAATAAAGAAGGAAAAATTTTGATACCGAAAAAGCTCAAATTATTCGATATTATGTCGCATTTAGCTAAAATTCGACTAAATACAATAAAGGCCCAAACATCTTGGGAAAGAATTCTCAAAATCGAACTAAATTGGAAGCAAATATGGGAGAACGTTCACAACGCCCTTTTGGCTAATAATATTGAAATTTCTAAAACGTGGGTCCTGTAGCATCATATCCCACACATCCTGCTACGTCTTTCGGTACGCTTTTTTTCGACATAGTAACTTTCATACTTTTTGGCATATTATATTGTTTAGATTTAAGGATCACTGACGAGGGTTAAGGACCCGAAACGTGCATGTCTGGTCCATGTTGCCAATTTGTCTGTTCTTAAATGATGCTATTCAATTTGAAGACGTTTACATTCAACAATTTCAATGGAAATGTGTACATAACACTCATTATCTGGAGGCAATTATACGAAAATTCAGTCCTTTTGTCGGCCTATGCCATTTTTGCAAGATAGAAACTGAAACAATGACTCACTTATTTTTTCAATGCAATAAAATAAAAAACACGATAACAGTTTTGGAGAGAAAATTAAAATCGTTAGTATCAGAACATCAGAGCAAGATCCATTTAAACGAAGAAATAGTACTTTTTGGTTTCACAAATGAAATAAAAACGAGAATTTTAAAAGAATTCTTATTTTTTTGCATATTTACATTAAAATGGTTGATCTGGAAAGAAAGAAACGAAATTAAATTCAATAAAAAATCTCCCTTCTCAGAACCTTTAGTAAATAGAATAAATTCTTATATTTCTAAGGAAATACAAACGAATATAATTACAACGAAAAATGAAAATACCAGAAAATTTCTAAAAAGCTTATTTTCACGATGGTAGATATGTAACTTACCAATTTCCAAAGATCATTAACATGCACTTCAACGATTAACAAAAAGATAAACTATTATAGTAATATTGTATCTATATCCACTTCATAGTTTCTATATGTATTGATTTAATAAAACAATTTGAAAAAAAAAACAAATGAAAAGTGCAATGATGATTCTCAAGGCTCGTAAAATGATAGATTTTGCCAAACGAAATATACACGTACTAATACATATATAACTCATAATTTGCACACGCACTTGCACAAAAGCACTAAATGATATGTAGGGATAAACAATATGACAGCCTTGAGTTGACTGAGCACAAAAAAAAGACCTGATTTTACAGCATGGACCAGACATGCACGTTTCGGATATTAAACCCTCGTTAGTGATCCTCAGTCTAAACAATGTAAAATGACCAAAAAGTATGAAAATTATCATGTCCAAAATGTACCAAAAGACGTAGCAGAATGGATGGGATATGATGCTACAAGACCCACTTTTTAGAAATTTCAAGAAATCTTGTCAATCAACCGAAAATGATCGAACTTGGCTACATGTGCCCTCGGGGACTCTTGGTCCACCAGCAGTGACACTCACCAAGTAGTTCAAATGTTAAACGTCTTCAAATTCAATAGCATCATTTAAGGAGGTATTGAACACTTGAACGCCAAATTCAATTTTTCTGAAAATTTCTGAAATTATATTATTCTTGTCTGTTTGATTCTATCCAAAGGAAAATTGTCTACGAGACTTTGAAAAATGCATTAATCGACGTTTTCGTGAATTTCTTCATGACGTCATAATATTGAAACTCGTAAAGCTATTGGAAATTAATTTTGATTTAACTTCCAAAATATCCATAAATATATTGCACTTACATATGGAAAAGATAAAATGAATTGTGTTTTAAACACAGGCAGGATACTTGAATAAAAGATGACACTGTCGCTAAAATAATTGCAATTTCGACTTTTCCGGTTACCCAGAGGTCTCGATAAAAGATATTGTTTATAATAACCCCCTTACTGTGAGACGACCACACAAACAAAACAGCAAAATGCAGGCATATGTAAATGGATATAAAAACAAAGGGCGTACGAACAAAGTTCATGTTCCGCATGTCGGAATCATCGGAGGTGTCCATCCGACATACATGATCAGAGAGGACAAATGGTCGAGACACTTTCTTTCTAAGGACGTTTGAAAGGACACGTCATGGAGTCCCGTCGTCACTGTCAATCGGTCAGAGTTCCATTTTCATCACATTGGTCCCCTTCCATTTATGTGTTGTCATTAATGTTTGATGTTCATGTAGGTCTGTTTCGACTTTTTTGGTCTCTTTTGTATGATGTTCTAGTGCATATTATTTTCTTGTTGTGGCTTGTAGTTTTGTCTGATGTCATTGATGTGTCATTTCTTTTGGGTTTGCTCCATATCTACGGAACAAAAGGCATTTGATGATTCTTACAAATGCAAATTATGTCTATCTTTGATCCTTATTTCTTCTCTCTTTTTTTTTTTTTTTTTGTTTACTATGTCACATTAATAGACAGGTTGTGACATTCCCAAAGTAATGCATTCTGTTGATTGAATCGGTTCGAATTTCAAAAGAAGCCTATAGTATTTTTTGTAAAATTTACAGAAAGTCTTATCTAGGAAGCGCAAACCTTGACCTTAAAGTGACTTGGTAATTTATAAATTTGTACATTGAAAATCCAAAATATTGGCAAATGCTCTAGCACATCAGATGAGTTCAGATACATCAATACCATAAGTCGGCAGCCCGGAATATCACCGTCAAGCCACGGATAGTTTACTATGGCGAATCCCAAATTATGCCTTTATCGTACTTTAACCCATATGAACTTTGTTTGTTACATTTGTGTTGATGAATATCAATTCTTGCGGATACATTTTATAGTGATATTTTTTTTTCAACACAGGGTTGCCAATAGTCAGAATATCATCCGAGAACCTAAAGTACCATATAATGTTAAACGTCTTCAAATTGAATGGCATCATTTTCGCAGCATGGACCAGACATGCACATCTCGGATACTTTACCCTCGTCAATGATCCTCAATCTAAACAATGTAATATTTTCAAAGAGTGTGAAAGTTAATATGTCCAAAAAATGTACCGAAAGACATAGCAGGATGGGTGGGACATTTATTTAAATTCATCACGTTTTCTTCTAAATGCTCTACTTATTTATAGATAATTGTACCGAGTATTCTAATTTGGTTGATGTAATTATTTGAAAAAAAATACTGTAATTAATACAGAAAGAAAAATGTTGAGATCACAAAAAGTATAAAATGCTGAAAGGGAAACCGGATTGATCAATTTATTGTTAAAATATTGAACTAATTATATCCTTGAGGTATCTTCTTTGCAACAAAACACCTACTCAGATTGACTTGTTAATCCCTAGAACACTTGAGGATATATTTTCTCTAGTAAATAAGGACGCGGCTTTGATTTCTGAAATAGATATCCAACGATGAACTAAAAGGCGTCGATTATTTTTCAGGCTTCTTTTTTCAGTTATTCATCAGGCTTCTTATAAGAAAATATTTGGATATGAATATGTCATTGTAATCAATTATCAAATTAGATAAGAGTCAAAACATGGCGCGAATTTACTTCTGATTTCGAGAAATCTCTCTCCCTCTCTTCCGTTTCTGTCCGCATATTGTTTTTGAAAGAGTTAAGATAAAAACGATTAAAATAGAAATTTTAATTATTTCTACAATACATCACCCTTCTTGTGCTGTGTATCTAATTTCAGTGAATAGAGATTATCTCCAACAGGACCCATTACAAAACACACCGCAAACCACCGAGACAACCCAACTGAGAACACAGAGTAGATATACACAGCAAGAGACACAAAAGGGACAAAGAACCACGACAGCAAAAGACCATACATATAAACCAATGAGAGCAATGGGAATTCGGTGCCGACTTGAGACGGCAATCTGCAATGTTTGTAGTCAATTAAGCGTTTGTCTTGTATGTTGGTGCTTTTGGTGTGATTTCATGCATACGTCTATTTTAAGTGCCCGAAACGTGCATGTCTGGTCCATGCTGCAAAATCTGTTCTTAAATGATGCTATTAAATTTGAAGACGTTTTACATTTCTCTAGCCGTGTGCTTGTGTCTTTGAATAAGTAACTATTATAAATAGGGAAAACACTTCATTATAACAAACATCGATATCAAAGCTGCAAAAGTTCTTCAATCGTTGAAATCCTTCTTACATCTTTCGGCGCGATTTATCCTTTTGATTCATACTCCAGCTATATCACTGTTTTTAGGTTTTCCTCTTATCAGCCTTAATCAATGAATGAAAAATAAAACACTAATCCGGAAATCGGAATCCACATTTCACAATTAAAATATTTACAATTCTTGAAAAATACAAATCAAAACTTTCTCGCGTGAAAAAAAAAATCGAACAAATCATATATGTTAACATATATTTATTAAAAATATGTTAGAGATATATTTCTAAGAGCGGCTTTATGTATGATGCATTTGAATATCCATTGACATACTTTTGTGGTAGATGTAACAGCGATATAGCGAAGGTCAAAGTTTGATGGCGTTCACCGTTTTTGATTGACATTTGTTCAGACAGTCTATCTTGTTTTGTCGCTATATGGATTTAATGGTTTGTTTCTGAAAATTGAAAATGGATAAAATGTTATCCACTTAATCTTGAAATCTGTACACAGTATTAACTTATGTCTATTTTGTGATGTGTATGGATTTAATGGGATTCTTTGTCTATCTATCCAGATAAAATGTTCTATTATATGTTCAGGTACATAATTTGAATCATTACAAAGGTGATTTTCGTTTACGAAAGGGCATCGTTATCGAAAAATGTTATTTTCTAGCGCACTGAATGTTGTCTACCGTGATCGTTTAGTAATATCCCCCAGCAAAAAGTCAAACATAATTTCTTTATTTCAGAGTATGTTGCAAAGTCTTCAAAGTTAGAATGTCGTTTTAAGATTTCTTACAATGTTAATCCTTTTCTCTTAGAACATTTTCAAATTCTTAATTCTTAATTCGAATGTGTATAATGAAAGTTTCGACATTTAGTATTTTTCGGACTTTGTACATTTTAATTCCTACAAACTGGTCTGTTATATGCACGAAATATGAATACGGTCACATATCACGAGATACGCAAATGATATGTTCCAAGGAAAAACGCTTCGATTGAATAAAATTAATACTATCTAAATCTTCTGTATATGAATTTATTTTAGGCCTGTTATATGGGCATCATTATCAATTACATGATGGTCATCTGGTCAAGAATAAAGGTACATTTAAAGAACATTTGTGCAGAAAATTTTGTATCTGTCCGTGCACCATAGCATCGTGTGTGGTAAGCATCGCCAATTTTCTGCTGAAGTATATTCTCTGAATATACCTCTATTCTTGACCATAATGGAATATATTCAAGTATTTGATAATGATGCTCATATGATAGGCCTAAAATCATATAAACATATATAGATAGTATTTACCTTGTTAAATCGAAAGAATTCCCGTGAAACATATCTTTCATGTATCACGTAAAACGCAAGCGTGATAATAAAGAAAGAGGTTTCTTCGACTCCTCAATCCAATTCTTGTATCCTCTGTGTACTTAAATGCATGACGCTCGATATCACATTTAAACATTCTTGCCAATGAGAAATTTGTTGCAAAGAATTTTTATTTTTATACTCCAATTTGACTTTTCAAACATTAAGTCAGATTTGCACCAAATCCCAATCAAACATTCAAAAGTTGTTACATAAGATACCCATAAAGCCATTGAAAATTGCCATCGCCAACGGTCTAAGTGAGTTTCCCTGGACGATAAGACATTCTTAGATTGATTAAGGAGTATTAGAGTGTCGGGTTATTTCGGAAATAAAATCACTCGCTTAGAATAGGAACGATTCAGATAATTTATATTGGTTTAATATTACATCACTGGTATGGGCTGTCGACTTTAATACCCTGTTAAAGAGGCGTGACATATTGCATATTGGTTTGCACCGCAAAGAGGTAAATCTTTCTGTCAATATACAAGGAAGGAGATCGGGTCTTCGATAAGTTTGTCGGAAAACAAGAACAAGTCAAATTTATGGCCGTCATTGTGTTCTTTTCATCGGTGTAAAGTGTGTTTTGATCACATTCTTCAACGCATTCGAAAATTTCTGTTAGCAAAACGTGGGTCCTTTAACATCATATCCCACCCATCCTGCTACGTATTTCAGTACATTTTGGACATACAACTTTGACACTCTAGTCATATTACATTGTTTAGACTGAGGATCACCGACGAGGGTTTATTACCCGAAACATGCATCTCTGGTCCATGCTGCAAATTCATATGCTAAATGATGCTATTTAATTTGAAGACGTTTAACATCAACATAAACAATAATGGATATGCGCCATAGTGAAGAAAAATACATGTGTTTTTCTATTAGCGTTAAAATGTTAAAACAATACACAACAGACAAAGTCCGTGAAATTCAGGGGCATAGAAGTCATGTGAATCAATCAAATATGTATTTTTTTATATTATTTACCCTGTTGGTCTGACCGAGCTTATGTACAAATTAAAAGATTTCCAAAATCTTTGGAAAGTAATGTTCTCAGTACAACTATCTTCGGTGATGCGTAGACAGGCCCACCTGGAATCCCGTCATCATAATAAGTCATTATGTAACACGTAAAAATTGGATTGAGCGATCCAGATGACTACACCACTTGATATTAAGTAGCAGATTGCCATTTTACGCCGTCAATGGCAACCCATGGGTTGTTTAATTTTTCTTCTCCATTGATGCCTCTTGTTGTTTATTCCCACTCTGTGGTGTCGAATTTTTGCGTTTTGGTTTTATTTCTGCCATCAAATCCTTTTGAAGATCCCGTCTTTTCAATTGCTCTCCTTTAGACAATTTCTCCTGTGAAAGTCACTACATTAAGGTAATCAAATCAACAGAAAAAGTCTGTGTTGCAATTTGTTATAGGTTGGGCCCCTATATGCTGTACTTTGACTGGACTATAAGCCATCTTTAATAACTACGCAATAATGGATATGCGCCATAGTGAAGGAAAATACATCCAACGATGGGTGTTTTTTCTATTATTTATTAGCGAAAAAAAGTTAAAACAATACACAACAGACAAAGTCCGTGAAATTCAGGGGAATAGCAGTCATGTGAAGGAAATATGTATTTTATTATGTTATTTACCCTGTTGGTCTGAGCGAGCTTATTTACAAATTAAAAGATTTCCAAAATCTTTGGAAAGTAATGTTCTCAGTACAACTCTCTTCGGTGATGCGTAGACAGGCCCACCTGGAATCCCGTCATCATAATAAGTCATTATGTAACACGTAAAAATTGGATTGAGCGATCCAGATGACTACACCACTTGATATTAAGTAGCAGATTGCCATTTTACGCCGTCAATGGCAACCCATGGGTTGTTTAATTTTTCTTCTCCATTGATGCCTCTTGTTGTTTATTCCCACTCTGTGGTGTCGAATTTTTGCGTTTTGGTTTTATTTCTGCCATCAAATCCTTTTGAAGATCCCGTCTTTTCAATTGCTCTCCTTTAGACAATTTCTCCTGTGAAAGTCACTACATTAAGGTAATCAAATCAACAGAAAAAGTCTGTGTTGCAATTTGTTATAGGTTGGGCCCCTATATGCTGTACTTTGACTGGACTATAAGCCATCTTTAATAACTACGCAATAATGGATATGCGCCATAGTGAAGGAAAATACATCCAACGATGGGTGTTTTTTCTATTATTTATTAGCGAAAAAAAGTTAAAACAATACACAACAGACAAAGTCCGTGAAATTCAGGGGAATAGCAGTCATGTGAAGGAAATATGTATTTTATTATGTTATTTACCCTGTTGGTCTGAGCGAGCTTATTTACAAATTAAAAGGTTTCCAAAATCTTTGGAAAGTAATGTTCTCAGTACAACTCTCTTCGGTGATGCGTAGACAGGCCCATCTGGAATCCCGTCATCATCATAGTAATAATGTCGAAGGGTTCCAACTCTCTACCTTCTTGAAGAAAATTCTAAACCAATTTACATGCACCAGACACGTGTTTCGAATATTAAAATAAGTAATGATATAACACGTAAAATTGGAATTGAGCTATACTATTTATTTGTTACATAATTTTCTAAGTGAGTTTATGATTATTCCTACATGTACTCATTTCTTTGGAATATCGTAACGTATTATTTATCGTTCTGTCCATGAAAACTCAGTAACATTTTTCCTTTTTTTCCATTTCAGTGCTTAGGGATTCTTATAATACGTATCAAATACTTAAACATGTAAATTAACCCTATATTTTCATTAGTTTATAGTATAAGAGAGTGTTATTGCTGCTAATACACGTGTCATTTATATGTTACCTATGTATTTCATCAATATGAATAAGAATTACCAAAACTTTATGACATATCATTTAACAAAACACAGAAAAAGTAATAAATTTTGGCCGTGCTTTGCTTTCCTAAGTAGTCGGAAAACTTATTTTCCCTATAACGTTATAGAGCGTAGCATTTGACAAGCGACAAGACGTGCGTTTAATTCTATATAATACTAGAACTTTCATAACATCTCCGAAGAACGGTAATATCGTCATCCCCTTTTCAGGGTTTTGATCGATATATGAAAAAAGCTTGCAATTGGTGTCAGAGATGGGATTGCACATAAGGCTACTTAACTAGAAGTGCTTTTTACTATCTTAAGAAATGCAAATTATAAATGTTCAATGTCACGGGAACGTAAACATCTTTCACACCAGCTTCACTTTAATCAAGGAGGAGGCTGATCAATTGAACAATTATTTGCCCTTGTATGGATTTTCATCCATTTTCTTGTCAAAAGAAGCGACCTCATTTTACAAATTGGTCTCTTTCCATATTTGCGCTGTTTTTCGTCGAAAATACTGCATTGAATTTCGTTATGACGTTTATAGCAGCCATCACGTGCAATTGTAATCCTTAGTCGTTATACTTTTCTGACATACTTAGTTCTGGGGTATCTTATGGAGATTCCCTGCTTTCCTTTTTCCTCGGTGATTGTCGGTTTTATTGGTATTTTCTACGTTCTATTCTTTGTCGTCTGCAACGCAAGTGCGACATATCCGGTTCACTTTTTCAGGCGTCCGTCGTCTGTCTGATGTCACAATTTTACATATTCGGTTGTAACTTTCTCGATATATTTCCTTTCAAACTTATAATGTGACTCAGCATTAAAAATATTCAAGGTCACTTTCAAGTTCAAGGTCATGTACTTAAGGTCAAACTAGTTTGTTTAGTGAAAAAAGTTTTGAAAAAATAGGACGATCACTTATGAGGGTTAAGTACCCAAAACGTGCATGTCTGGTCCATGCTGCAAATTTATCTGTTCTTAATCATGTCGCAATCATGCAGACACGTGTTTTGAATATTAAATTCTCATCAGTGATGCTTTCAGCGGAGCCAACAAAAATAATTTCAGTAGCGCCCTCTTTTATTTTTTGAACTTAGATTTTTACATTTACATTTCAGAGAGTGCGCGGCTCAAGATTTCTTGGATGGTCGATTCAGTAGCATATCCAAATAAAATCTATGTGCAAAATAGCATTGGAGGGATGGTGCTAAGATGTTAAACTCCTTTATTCGATGATATTTATCGGTAAAATGGCTAGTTTCCGAAATAGCAAAACAAATATATATGATGTCACATTGATAAAAGGCCAAAACAAAGCTTCTTTCAGGTGACAGAGCTGGAAAGAAGTAATTAATACACTTGACAAACATGAGGTCACGGGCAACGATTTTAACTGCTCCACACTGCAGTGTGAAATACGTGTCTATATTAATAATGTCCAAGGGTTCCAACTGATGATGATGCTATTGAATTGAAGAGAGTAATATTTAAACTTTGTATGGTTCAAGAAATAGGTATGTTCTTTCATTTATGTTTTTATTCCACGTGTCGCATAGTTGTGAATGTTTAGTGAAAGCGAGAAGGGCTTGTGTTCCCTGATAATATACTTTCATATTTGTGGTTATAGCTAAAGTGATATGCACCATATTTGTGCGGAGATAATTAAGTATGTTTAGAAACAATACCAAATCATGCAGCTCAATGTTAATTTAACGGTCAATGTTGAACGTCTTACGATTGAATAGCATCATTTAAGAACAGATTGATTTCCAGCATGGACCAGACATTCACGTTTCGGGTACTTGATTCTAAACAAGGCAAAACGTTTCAGACACAGAAACACCTTTTTTGGACCAAAATATAACAATGATTAATGGAGAGATCCATACAAGTGTGCATGACAAAAGAGATGATAGTAAATTTCCCCTGGCTTGACGGTGACGTTCCTAGATTACCGTCCTATGGTATCTATGTTTCACAGCTCATCCGGTATACTAGAGCATGTACTGATGTTTTGGATTTTTATAGTAGAAATTTACAAATTACCAAGAAACTTTTGGGACAAGGTTTTCGCTTTCACAAACTAGTAAAGACTTTCTGGAAATTTTACAAAAATTATTGTCAACTGCTTCTGAAATTCGGACCAATACAGGCAACAGAGTATATTACTTTGGGTATTTCACAACCTGCATTTTATGGTGACATAATTAACAAGATAAGAAGGATCAAATGTTAAACGTCTTCAAATTCGATAGCATCATTTAACACTTGATAAATTTGCAGCATGGACCAGACATGCACGTTTCGGTTACTTTACCTTCGTCAGTGATCCTCAGTCTAAACAATGTAATATGACCAAAAGTGTGAAAATTATTAAGTCCAAAATGTACCGAAAGACAGAATTAATGGGATATGATGCTACAGGACCCTTGTTTTAGAAATTTCAAAAGATTTTGTAACAGAAAATTTCAAATGCGTTGAAGAGACAGACAATCAACCAAAGTTGATCGAACTTGGCTACATGTGCCCTCGGGAACTCCTGGTCCACCAGCAGTGACACTCATCAAGTAGTTCAAACGTCTTCAAATTCGATAGCATCATTTAAAACCAGACATGCACGTTTCGGGTACTTAACCTTCGTCAGTGATCCTCAGTCCAAACAATGTAATATGACCAAAGATCGACAACATCACTATTGAAAATGCGTAAGAATCATCAAACGCCTTTTATACCGTGGATATGATCCTAATGTCACCAGACGGACACTAGGCTTGGTACTTGACCAATGTACAGTCTTGTCGCAGCGCATTCTTAAAACTTGCACTCTGACTGACTGTGACGACGAGACACCATGACGGGCCCTGTACAAACCTCTTTAGAGAAGACAGGGCCCCGACCACCTGTCCTCTCTGAATGTCATCGGACTCCTCGGGTGATAACATACATGAGCTCGCTACAGCCGGCAGAGCACGGACCGTATTACGTACGCCCTCTTTTGATATCCATTTACATATTCATCTGTGTTGCTTGGGCCACTGCGTTTTGTGTGTGGTCATCTGACAGTGAGGAGGTTGTTTTACACCACAATTTTACGTTCTTCGAGACCTCTGGGTGATCGGGAAAGTGGGAGGGTTGTGCGCACGTTATCAAGGACAACCACACCTTCTGCTATTTGCGTGGCAGATGGCCGTCCTAAGTCGGCCGTAGTCCTTTGTGTTTGATGTTTCTGTTATTTGCGTTGACTTTCCTTGTCCCTTCTGCGTCTCTTTCTGTGCTTGTCTGCTTTGTGTTTCGCATTGGGTGTTTTGGGGTTTTGCTGTGGGTGATGCAACCTGGTGTTGTTGGAGATCCCCTTCTTTGTTTTAAATGTCGTCAGTTATCCCTAATCTAAACAATGTAATAATGTAAACAAAATGTTTGAAAGTTATTGTGTCCAAAAATGTACAGAAAGACGTGGCAGAATAAGATGCTACAGGACTCACGTGTTAGAAATTTTGATAACAGAAATTTTCTGATGCGTTGAAGAAACGATGAACCGAAGTTGATCGAACCTGGCTCATGTGACGTAGGTACTTAAGGGTCAATAATGCCATGTTAGGTGACATACCTGTTCTTAAAAAAGTGTTATTTTTATTATCTGTAAAGTTACGAGTTTTCGATGGTGTTCTACCTCGTTGAATACTCGTTGAGACGTGAATGTTCTTGCTGTTTCCTTTTATTTGTTGTTTTCAATGTTATCTCGCTTTTCTCGTCACATGCGCGTGTCTTCTGCAGTGATCACTTCATTGTTTGGGATATTTTCCTTTTCTTATTTTACAATACAATCATTATCCTTGAATTTCCAAGTACAATTAAGTACATACGGCATGCAATATTTGTTCATATCTTCTCGTTTCAAGAAAAAGAATATTAACCAGGAATCTAAACAATGTATTAAGCTTAATTAATAATGAAAAGTCTTCAATAAACTAAACAAATAAATCTGTTACCGGATTTGTTTGAATGTAATAATGAAAAAAATATGTTCACATTCTCTACACCTGATAATACATTTCCCGAATATCTTTGATGACTTAAGTATATCTTTAGAACAGTATGAAAGAAACTACTGTCGTTACTACTTTTCTCTTCATCTCACTCTTGAAATTGATAATGATTGTGTTCATGTACTGTTTCTGCCGAATATATACTCGAATTCCCGGTGACGACATGTAAGATCAGAAGACTCTTTCATGAAAAGCCTCAGGTTTTACAAGATTTTGAGACCCCTCGGTTGGAATCGATGTATCTTTCATAGAAGAACAAGTTTCTCTCAAATCTAAGGGCCAAAGTTAATAAATCTGATAGAAAAGAGACGAAATTTGAAAAATATAACGTTGATTTAATCGCAAAATTTTGCGATATTCCAATTCAGCGCCCCCGAAAATGGTTTATTTTGTAAGTATTAGGCTTTTCAAAATATTACACAAAAATACATTGAAAAACGATCTTAAAATCGATGTTTTATTGCCACGTCACCGCTAGTTTTTTTCCTTTGCGGGCTGAAATCTTGACGTCAAAATAGCGTAAACAATCGAAACAATAGCGTCACTTGATATGAGATACAGCTGCCACGTCTTATGTGATACAGATGTCGCTAACATAGCTGTATGTCATGGTCCTATTCTGTAACACAAGCTCGGGTATGAGAGAAACCCTTAGAAAGGATTATGATATTGAATAAGAAATGCGAAAGTCATTCTTTATAAATGTAAAGTACGAAGAATTAATTGAATGTAGGAAATTGTATAGGAATAATTCCGTCTTTTCGATTTTACCGTCCTACGTTCAATTTCTGCAGGTATCTGACGTAAAAGCATTGTGACGTCATTAAATTCCTTTGAAAACGTCATATATGTAACCCTGTTTCCCTGAATTTCATGCTGGTTTCCATAGAATTTGATGACGTCACAATGCGTTGACGTCAGATACCTGCACAAATGGGAAGTAACTCTGTATTTCGAAAAGACCGAATAGATTATTGTTACGAAGAGCCTGTTTTCTATTCTTTACATAGCAGATTTCAACATTAATTTTTATACGACTTTGATTTCAGTAAAAGATTTACCATTTTAATAATCATTGATGGTCAGACGGATGTCAAACAAAAGACTTGAAAGCTTATCACTTCTGAATTGTCTGTTATATGAAATTCGATTTTTATTGGTTTTCTCAAATTATGTAAAAGTAGTAAAAACGTCTCGTGCCTTTTCAGATTTATTATTCATTCGACGAATTAAAAACAGCTTTTAAATCAAAAAGAGACAATACGATAATGTCAAGAGATATAATATTCGCTGTCTGCAGCGATAAATGTATGCAATATATCGCGTTTAAGACTTCGGACAAGATTATTTGGTGTTTTAACGTTTTATCAAAGAAATATTAATTTCAATCTTGTCAGGAACAAGGGAAAGCAATGGAAAAGAGGGGATCCTCAAAAGGATTTGATTGCAGCAATAAAACCAAAACGCAAGAAAAACGAAAACACAGAATGGAAATAGACAACAAGAGGCATCAAAGCTCTCAAATGTCACATCGTTTATTCTGTGTTCAGATTTTACATTGATTACTTTAAGATGATCTCCAACAAGACTCGGTAGCAGCACCAACAGCAAAACAGCCTAAGCAAAAACTCAAAGCAGAGCGTAAAAGGGACAAGAAACACCAACCAATGTTATATATTGTTTTCATTTTCTTGCTGAAAGATCGACGGCGGATGCGGCTAGCAAACAGGGGATGCTTACTCCTCCCGGGCACCTGTCCCCACCTCTAGCTTGCTGGGGTCCGTCTATGCTTAATTTTGCACTCTATTGTGAGTGCTGTGGAGATTGTTGTCAGGATCTTCTTTAACTCATAGAAGCATTAAACTCAAATAATTTCACATAAACCAACGAGCGCAAAGGGAATTGTTTGTACAGAAATGAAATACTACGAAACTTTGAATTGAAAGATTACGAAACCATAAAATGAAATGATAGATGACGAAACTTTGAAAAACAACGACTCAAATGCAGGGGCCCAATTCTAAGTAACAAATGAATTTTTAAAAGGATATGTAAAATATACGAGGTCTGAAAAATAACAAGTTAACCGTTTCTCCAAGCAATATTTCATGCGATAATTAATAAGGTATATGCGCAATACGATAGATGGTATCAAATAATCTGATATAAATATCAAAGAAGTACCAAATCAAATTATTCAGTCTCAAAGTTGAGGAGACATGTAATGTAAAATAATTAGAATTTCCATTGGAACCGTTGCAAATGGTAAACGTCTTTAAATTCAATAGCATCATTTTAAACCTGATAAATTTACAGCATGGACCAGACATGCACGTTTCGGGTACTAAACCCTCGTCAGTGATCCTAAGTCTAAACAATGTAATATGGTCAAAAAGTATGAAAATTATTATGTCCAAAAATGTACCAAAAGACGTAGCAGAATGAGTGGGATATGATGCTACAGGACCCACGTTTTAGAAATTTCAAGCAATTTTGTAACAGAAAATTTCAAATGCGTTGAAGAGAAAGACGATCAACCGAAGTTGATCGAACTTGGCTACATGTGCCCTCGGGGACCCTTGGTCCACCAGCAGTGACACTCACCAAGTAGTTCAAATGGTAAACGTCTTTAAATTCAATAGCATCATTTTAAACCTGATAAATTTACAGCATGGACCAGACATGCACGTTTCGGGTACTAAACCCTCGTCAGTGATCCTAAGTCTAAACAATGTAATATGGTCAAAAAGTATGAAAATTATTATGTCCAAAAATGTACCAAAAGACGTAGCAGAATGAGTGGGATATGATGCTACAGGACCCACGTTTTAGAAATTTCAAGCAATTTTGTAACAGAAAATTTCAAATGCGTTGAAGAGAAAGACGATCAACCGAAGTTGATCGAACTTGGCTACATGTGCCCTCGGGGACCCTTGGTCAAACCTCGGAATGAATAACAGTACAAAGTGAGACCAGATGCCCAGGGATAGTTGCCCTGATTGCGTGCAGCACCCGTCGCAACAACTTCGTGAAATCTTGTCACTTTCAATGATTGTATCGATGTACATATTAGGTTAATGTTTCTTGTTCATCTGACAGTGATGAGGTTGTTTTACACCAAAATTGTACGTTCTTCGAGACCTCTGGGTAATCGGAAAAGTGGGAGGGTTGTGCGCACGTAATCCAAGATAACCACACCTTCTGCTATTTCCCTGGCAGATGGCCGTCCTAAGTCGGCACCGGTTGCCCATTGGTCTCGTTGAGTTTGATGTTTCTGTGTTGTGCGTTAACGTTCCTTGTCCCTTATGCGTCTCTATCTGTCCTTGTCTGCTTTGTGTTTTTGCATTGGGTGTTTTGTGGTTTTGCTATTGCTGCTGCAACCTGGTGTTGTTGGAGATCCCCTCCTATGTTTGGTGATGATGTCAGCCATTTAATCACAATTCAGAATGTCACTGATCATTCTGGAAAGGGGGTCTGATATGCTTTTCTTATATCCCCGTAGCGACCGAAGAACTTCCTCAGTGATTAGTTAAGCCGTTGTGTTATATAACCCTGATTAAGTAGTTTACTTACAAGCCGTCTGGCTCTAACGAAATCTTCATATTTGGAACATTCCCTGGCGTACTACCGTATCAGTTGAGAAACAAAAACGTTATAAGCAGGAGACGACGAAATATAAAAGGATTTGCCAAGTCTAATACCTTCAAATGCTGCATTTTAAGTTATGATCAAGTTCTGAAGGAAACATCCGCATACTCGAAAAACAAAATAATTTCGTTAAATAAGAATAGGAATTTCCAGCAATTATAAACCGTTAGCTCCCTTTTCTGGTAAATCGGAAAATTGGGAGGGTTGTGTGCACGTAATCCAGGATAACCACATCGTCTGCTACTGACGTGGCAGATGGCCGTCCTAAGACGGCACCAATTGCCCATTGGTCTCGTTTGTTTATGTGTAGTCCTTTGTGTTTGATGTTTCTGTGTGATTTGACGTTCCTTGTACCATTACGTCTCTTTCTGTGCGTGTCTTCTTTGTGTATTTACAGTGGGTGTATTGGGGTTTGCTGTTGGTGCTGCAACTAGGTTATGTTGGAGATCCCCTCCTTTCCTCTTTCATCATTTCGTCAGTTATCCCACACTTTCAGGACTAAATGAAAGAAAAAAGACCTTTAATGTTATTGTTGCAACTTTTCATGGACTTAAGGTAAAAGAAGGATGGATATGTCCACATGTAGAGGGCCATCTCCTCGAACTATTCAGAGCAAAAATCAAATTTGCCCGTCTCATTTTCTCTGTTGCACACGTTTATTTTATGCCTATCTTAACTTTTTCGTATTTTTGGAGAAAACCACATGATCACTTTGCATACCTATGTAATGAATGAAGTATCAAGAATTCATATATATATATATATATCTGTATTTTTTGGATGAATTTAAAGTAATTTCTCGAAATTCTGAAAAAAAAAGATAATCAGTTTTAAGGTAAACGTCTTTATATTGAAAAGCATCATTTAAGAACAGATAAATTGGCAACATGGACCAGACATGCACGTTTCTGGTACTTAACCGTAAGGCGTTATTTTCTTATAAGTATGATATTGCTGGTTTCCATGGCAAACATCTGTGATCTTAATACCTGAAGAGTCTAAAATAGCATTTTTTCTACGCATAAAGCTATGGTTTTGCTTTCCTAAAGCAGTTATTTCAATATGTACCCGATTTATTTTCGAGCAAAAATAGTGTTTCTTATAAAAATCACAATAATTTAATCAACCATCAATGGATTTGACCCAAAAACATAGAGTTTGACTCAAATATCGCATATTTAAAGAGTGTAATAAATAGTATATATTCTGATGTTTGAATAATTGTTAGCAAAACTCCTACGAAAATGAAAATTGTTTCCCGATTTTCTGCAATGTTTCATTTCAAAACATGTTTTTCTCCCAAAACTACCCATTCAACAATTAAAATTCCAAGTAGTAATAGTGTACAAATTGAAGTCATTTCATATATCGTTCATGTTGGTTTCAAATGTTATGTGATTTGAAATAGAGCTATTCCCTGTAGACGCAGCCCTAAGCTTAAATTTCTTATTGAGTTATTTTGCAAGAAGACCAATGAGTTAAAGGAGATCCTGACGACCAAGTAAATATACCGAATGGCAAAGTTCATTTTAATGAAATTCCTTCTCTCCATTTCAAACGTTATTTCGGTTTCACTGCCTTATACGGGAGTAAAACTTATGAGAAGACATATTTTTACAGTTGTCAGTATTGAAATATATGTTCTATAATACCAATTTTATTGTACTAGATACGTGTTTCGGATATTGCATCCTCGTCAGTAGTACTTCATGTCAAACAAATTAAATAAAGCAACATTGAATTTTCCTGGTGCCATCTAGTGCTAGGAATTTCAAGTCCAAGAGAATGTTCTCATGTTGTAGACTTAGAGCTTTCTTGAAGACGACACTACACTACCGCACAAAAAGTTTGTTTAACGCAATATGTATTGTTTTCACCGCTTGCTTTTGCCAATTCCGTCTTTTCGATTTGACATGCCTACGTTCGATTTGTGCAGGTATATGACGTAAAAGCATTGTGACGTCATTAAATTCCATTGAAAACGTCATAAATGTAACCCTGTTTCCCTGAATTTCAGGCTGGTTTCCATAAAAATTTATGACGTCACAATGCGTTGACGTCAGATACCTGCACAAATGGGAAGTAGCTCTGTATTTCGAAAAGACCGAATTCTCATCTAATGGACAAATTTGATATTTACTTTACGAGCATTTTGAGCTGATGAGTTAAAATTTTCTTCAGGAAGGTATAGAGTTGGAACACATCCGTATTTTTAGAAATAGAATTATTCATTTCAGTTAAATACTCAAGCAATGTAATGATTCTGATCAAATATGGAGAGAAGATTATGTTGAAACTTCGGTGTATCCACGTCTTAAGTAGATATATATACTTAACTATACAATAATTGAATTTATTTAATCAATTATGCTACCGAATCGACCCTACAGG
>AP027112.1:32735353-32743019 GCA_028142955.1 Pinctada fucata | reverse complement strand
ATCTACACGCGGGATACCAATATATGACATTTTTGTTCACCATTCTCAATGGTTCTTTATTAGTCTGAAATCTCATCATCATTCGCAAAGAAGAGTTTTCGAACTGCCACACTGAAGTTACAGTGAAAATGCCTGATAGACTTGTATGATGTCACAAAAAAGATCAATAATTTTTCGAGAGTTCAACATGTACTATGACTTACGAGACATGCATTACACAAAAATTCATGACTGTGTATTAAAGTTGAAGTAAATTATGTTGAAGAAGAATACAAAGATGACTGAGTTTTGTTCACAGCATGTAAGGAGGTCAAAATGTCATGATGTCCTTCTTTCCTGTCGACTGATTCAATATTTTTGTAGTTATACTTATATGTAAATTTTCAATGCTTTAAAAAGAAAAGTATTCATGTACTTATAGTGATGCATACATGTACATACTGGTATTTAAGAAATGAATCTTATATTTTTTTCTGTTGATGCAGGTATCACCCGAAAAATTGGACAGAAAACTGCATCAATGCGCGTAGCGCGTTGATGCAAAAGTTTTCTGTCCAATTTTTCGGGTGATACCTGCATCAACAGAAAAAATATAAGATTCATTTCTTATCATTTAATTATGGAAAACAGACTGTTTTCTTGGATCTAAAAACAATCAATCACTGCACTATATTTCGTAAGTCGGAAGGTTTCGCAGTGATACGTCTGCCAAAACAAGTTATGGCAGCCGCCATGATTCAAACAGCGAACGATCGTCTCTCTATATCTTTGGAATAAGGACCAGTTAGAGCAAATTCTACATGCACACTTAATTTTTGAGTAAGTAGAAAAGAAATAGTACCCTTGAAATGATAAGCAAACATCAACAAATTGTATTTTCAGCAACGAGTTCATTCGTGTTTGAGGGAACCCCCAGTTCTAAAAATAGTGCTATAAATAGACTTCCGTGAAAAATTGTGTTGATCGATGTATCAACAAAATTTCTCAGCCAATCAGAATCTTCGTTTCTTGAAAATGACAATGGAAATTAAATGATATTCACTTAGTCTAATCATTTTTTACTTTCAGAATTACAGCCCATAGGACAAAAATACAGGTTGCCATGGATACCTGATGATGTAATACAGATGTACCCGCGGACAAGTTATCAGGTGTACCGACTACATCCGGGTGTTTACATACGGGCCTCCAGGTTTGTGTAACTATCATGTCGTTTGCCGTTTGTTTTCTGTCAACAATAAATGACGATATGGTGATGGAAGGAGGGTGCTCTTTAAGTCTACCGGACTTGTTCACTTCCTAGCCATCTACTTTGAATACAAAGTATGACAGTAACAAATCCAAAAAAACGATTTTATATGGCCAGGAACAATTTCAAAACGTCTTTCGAAGACTAAAAACTTAGTGACCAAAGTAGCACACCGCGATTACTGTCGTTTTGCAACTTCGTTGGCTGAACGTACATTTTAATGCGCTTTCTAGAAAATGTTCCACCATTTGTTCGTTCGTTCTGTTTTGCTTGATCGATAGGTTTTCTTTCAGGAGGGGGGGGGTCGATTTTTGCTAGTTTCACCAACCTGTTCGCTATTAATCAATGTGCAATATGAATCCCCCAGCATCGGATTTCATAAATAGGCTGGGTTATATAAACGACCCAGATGTTACGTTGTGTACAAGGTGGTCATTTATTGTGTAGATTAACGGGAATATGTTAATCATAACATTGTACTGCAGGCCTTCCAACAATAGGTATAGTAGGTTACATGAATTTTACAGGGGCGAAGCAGCAAAAGGCTTGAAACTATCTGCGCATTAGAAAGATAAAAAGAAACGGAAAACTGGGAGGGTTTAACTTACCCGGTAAAGAGGAGGTGTGGGGGGGGGGGGGGACTTAAGAGAGGAGAGAGCGAGCATGTGCAAAATTTCTTTGTGGTTGATACACACAGAATTTAGGAATTCGAAGTTGTAGGTTGATGCTGTGACGTGAACCTGACTTTAAATGATGTTCCTTAGCGTAAAAGTATGAGAATCAACATTTGTCCCAAGGTTATAAGACACGGAAAGGCTGTCAAGGTTGTTTTCAGTTCATTTACTTTCATTCAGTCTGATGATGTAAAAATTTAAGTTCAAGCTATAGGGGTCCTCGAGTTTGCGTCCGTATGCGTTGGTGTGGTGGAACGGAGGAAAGGGTTGTAAGTGCGGTTGAACTACCCACGCTGACGCTGGGTGTCGCTGATGAAGATCTAATTGTACATGTTGTATGTCGCTCTGTGTTGGGCAGTTTTCACCCAACAGGTTGCTCTCTAACAGCAATGTTTGCGGAAGGTTTCCGCTAGATCCGCCTTACACCTATCGCCACTAGATCCGCCTGACACCTATCGCCGCTAGATCCACCTTACACCTATCGCCGCTAGATCCGCCTGACACCTATCGCCGCTAGATCCGCCTGACACCTATCGGCCGCTAGATCCGCATCACACCTATCGCCGCTTGATCCGCCTTACACCTATCGCCGCTAGATCCGCCTGGACACCTATCGCCGCTAGATCCGCCTGACACCTATCGCCGCTAGATCTTCCTGACACCTATCGCCGCTAGATCCGCATCACACCTATCGCCGCTTGATCCGCCTTACACCTATCGCCGCTAGATCCGCCTGACACCTATCGCCGCTAGATCCGCCTGACACCTATCGCCGCTTGAATCCGCCTTACACCTATCGCCGCTAGATCCGCATCACACCTATCGCCGCTTGATCCGCCTTACACCTATCGCCGCTAGATCCGCCTGACACCTATTGCCGCTAGATCCGCCTGACACCTATCGCCGCTAGATCCGCCTTGCACCCATCGTCACAAGATCCGCCTATAGTGTCAGAATATATCGAATAGTTTAGCCTCAATACGAGGAAACAGGATAGAATTGGCAGTTTTTCCCCCTCCGAATCGGGAAAACAGGATCACGGGCAGGAACACGTTACGTCGCCTTACAGTACCGTTGTCAGAAGTATTTAAAGTTCTGCACTTAAAACCGTCCGTTGACATTATGCAACAGGTGAGGATATGTTGGAAACCATCCGTTGTCATGAAAATTATCGACAAAATTTCAGTAAAATCACAAATAAATCATTAGGTAACCGGTGATTTCTTTTAAAAAGCCAACGGGGGTAGCCATTACGCTTCAGTAATACATTATTACCATGAATTGAATAAAACTCCTTTTATGTTATGAGGAGATCTAATTGGCGATGACCTACTGTCAGCAACGAAAACGGAAATTTCAACAGGAAAACTATCCTGTCTCTTAATTATTTGATTTTATATACCAATTTTATGCAGAAAATTATCGACAACATTATACAAAACAATATATGTTTAATGACCGTCTTTTACATTGTATATTTATTGTATACTTTGATTATTTGATAAAGAATGTCCGTTGTTATGACAAGACAAGAAGATATGGTCCGTTGTCATGACTCTTAACGGTATTTGGGCATGAATGGGGAAATGAATCTTTATTTCGAATCTAAGGCTGAGCAATTAAATTAGCTTAGTTAATTCTTAAAGTATTCGGCTCTCTTTTTTTTTGTAAAGCTGTTAAAGGAGGATATCATATAATTTTCAGGTTACGTGAACATAGATCGTATAGAATAGATTTAAAATTGAAAATATGGTTCATGAATTTGAAGAGGTATAGGATGAGTTCATGAATTTATACATTGATCAACATGATTGTTAAAGGGATTTTGAATTCATATATAGCGTTAAAAACAAAAGACATCAAATATCGGACATTGAAGACATTTTGATTAGCCTCAGCCTTTATCACGTAATTGTTCCGAACGTTCTTAACATGAAATCGCTCTTTGATCGAGAATTTTCGCATGCTTTTTTTTTCCAGAAACAATAAGATTCTTACCTTCAGATGGGTTATTGGGCATCGTTTTATCGAAGAGACAAAATGATATCAAATGCACAAAAATGAATACAAACGTACAGAGTAATAAAATACTTGTAATAAATGGCCACTATGATTTTGTCCATAGTAGCTTCCTATAACTGCTATACACTTACTGGGAGCCTCCCCCCCCCCCCCCCCCCCCCCCCCACCCACACCGGGCGAAAAAAACTTTTTTGTAATCTTGAAGTCCCCTAAAGCAGATTTCCCTCGCATACCATTAATGGATTGGATTTTCTCTTTGAAACATTAAATTTATAATTTGCATTCAATAGAGATCTTCGATGGGGGTATGATATAGACCTTACATGTATATCTCAGGTGATGATGAAAATTGTAGTTGATATGTTATTTACATTTGAGTGTGTCTGTATGTAAGTTCGTGTGGTTATTTTATGTCAGCGTCGATATCGGTGTCTCCCGTCTGCCTGCGAGTGAATTCTTTTGTCCGCGTTCGTAAGCATGTGTGTCTGTATGTGAGTGAGTGCATCTGACTGTGTCTTTTTGTGTGTGTGTCTGTCTATATACATGCCTGTCTGTCCGTTTGTTTTTGCGTATGTCTGTGTATATCCTGTGTCTGTCAGTCTGTCGTTTTGCGCATGTCTGTGTATGTCTTTCAGGATGTTCCTTTCAAAATGTTCATGTCTGTGTTTTGATCAGTGTCTGTCTTTGAGTCTGTCTGTGTGAATCTCTTTTTGTTTCTCCCTGTGTGTTTTTTCTGTGAGTGCTTCACTATGTGTGTCTATCTGCTTGACTTGATGAGAGGTTTTTGTCAAGAAAGAGATATTGGCCTAGTCTGATTTTTCGTCAGTCTTGCATGCTGTGATCAAAGTCAATACATGTTTTTGTTTGTGTGTATGTGTGAGTACATCTGTGTATGGTCCGTCTACCTGTCCTATCCGTCTTCCTATGCATATATTTCTGTTATGAGTGTGTCTGTTGCTGAATGTGTTTGTCTGTATATATGTATTTGTCTGAATATATATGAATTTATCTAAAACCCCATATATGTGTGAGTGTCTAACCCTCCCTCCACCTCCCAGAAACCTCTTACATATTCTACAAAAGAAAAAGAGGAATATGGGTCAAGTGTCCGGGAAGAGTAATTATATCTTGCTCTGTTGAAGTTTTGTTGATTTTTTTGTGTCGCCTGCGGAAGCATAGCGACACTTAGGGATCACTTTGTCCGTTGTCGTCTGTCCGTCCGTCCGTCTGTCAGTCCGTCCATCTGTCTGTCTGTCACACTTTGGGTGTCACAGCCCATAACTTTTGATTGGTAAGTGATAGGGCTTTGATATTTCACATGTGTATTCCTTGTGACAAGACCTTCCTACACATACCATAATTTTTGACCTAGTGACCTTGACCTACATATTTGACCTACTTTTCAAAAAAAATTAAGAATGGATATATCTTTTGATTGGTAAGTGCTAGGACTTTGATATTTCAACATGTGCAATCCTTGTGGCAACCCATTTCTACACATACCATAATATTTGACCTTGTGACCTTGACCTAGATATTTGACCTACTTTTGAAAAAAAGATAAGATTCGCTATACCTTTTGATAGGAAAGCGATAGGGCTTTGATATCTCACATGTGTATTCCTTGTGACAAGACCTTCCTACACATACAATAATTTTTGACCTAGTGACCTCGACCTAGATATTTGACCTACTTTTCAAGAAAAGTAATATTGGCTATATCTTTTGATTGATAGGTGATAGGGCTTTGATATTTCACATGTATTTTCCTTGTCACAATGTCATTCTACATATACCATTATGTTTTACCTTTTGATCTTGACCTAGCTATTTGACCTTCTTTTCTAAGGTTGTATATATCTTTTAATTGGTAGGTGATAGGTCTTTAATATTTCTTATGATGAGACCTTTTTGTTACCAATTTTTACGTAGTGACCTTGACCTAGATGATTGACACTCTTTTCTGAAAATTGGAGAATAACCATATCTTTTTATTTGTAATTAAGGTCTGATATTTCAGATGAATTTCATTTGACAAGACTTTTCTACTGA
The DNA here is from genome assembly GCA_028142955.1 of Pinctada fucata. Classification (NCBI taxonomy): domain Eukaryota; kingdom Metazoa; phylum Mollusca; class Bivalvia; order Pterioida; family Pteriidae; genus Pinctada; species Pinctada fucata. The sequence goes on along the minus strand of AP027112.1, from coordinate 32,737,022 downwards.
TACCAATAAATTTGATCCACTTTCTAGAATAATAATCAAACCGCTTCGCAGGCGACACAAGCATTCCTTGGATTGCTATTTTTTTATTACAGCACACCATCAGTCTTCCGCCGGTCTGTAAACTTTTCAAAATGTCGCGTTCCTTCTGCAGAACCGATGATGAAAATCAAATTATAAAGTCAACTTTTCGAGAGTGATAGAGACTATTGGTGGGTAAAGAGGAGACATGGGTGAAATATATATATATGTAAGACAAATTGGAGCAATTTTCATGTATTTTGCAATATTGGAAGCCAATTGAAGGTAAACAAAATACGGACTTAACAGGGGGAAAATGGTTATATAACATTTCTTCTCTATGGGGAAAATCCATGCTAATATGAGGAAAGTCTAATATATAGCGGAATATCTCCAAGGGGGAGAAACCTCTTATATAGCAAATTTTCCTATGAGAAAACTACTGCATTACACTGGTTTATAATACACTTATAAAGTAAGATACTGTATACATTCAAATTTTCGCCTCCATTTATATTTTACCCTTTTCACCCATAGCCCAGAAGATGAATTTAAGACGGGACGAATAAAATTTAATGTTAAGGATATCTAAACAAAACGGATGATTCGGCGAATTCAATTCTGGGCAAATCAGTCTCCATTCTGAATTGGTTGAAAATTAAATTGTGCGTATTGATTGATGAATTTTACTGATTAGTACAGGTATCATAGTATCATTCCATCCATTAAATATAAAAGCAGACAACGGACATCTGACAACGGACAGAACTTTCGCAACATGGATTGACAACGGACTAATTTTAGAAAAGTCCCCAAAAAGTGGTCCAAAATTGAATTCGTCATCATGACACTACCAGAGGAGCATTATATAGACTTGATATTTATTATTAGTATATTTCTGGAATAAGATAACCTGAATATTCAAAGATTTCAAGAAAAAGGAAGAATAACACATGTGCAGGACGTGGTGATCAAAGGACGCCAACTCGATCTCCTCTTTTCAAACTGTATATCAGTACCAGAAAAGCATATCAATCAATAGCTTAGTGTTATGACTAACCCCCATTGAATTTTCGAGTGTATTACGTCTAAAATTTCAACGTTTATTAGAAAATCATACTTTCCACATATGCTCATTGTCATGACAACGGATGGTTTCCTTCATATCCTTACCTGTGGCATAATGTCAACGGACGGTTTTAAGTGCAGAACTTTAAATACTTCTGACAACGGTACTGTAAGGCGACGTAACGTGTTCCTGCCCGTGAGGATATTAGGGGAAGGAATTGGAGTCTTGAGTAAGATTATCGAACGGAAGTTGGAAAGTAAACTTGGTTTCCTTTGTATCGCTGTATGTGAACATTAACTCGGTCATATTGGTACTGTATCAAACGAACAATAGGTTGCAACGAGTCATGAAGGAAGTTTTTTGAAATTCTCCTTCCTTGGTTAATCTAAAAGCAACCATTATGGGAGACACTGATGGAGGTAATATTGTATTTTTTATAGAAAAAAAATAAAGATTATGGGTGCTTAAAATTAAAAAAAAAAAAAAAAAGAGGGAGCGGGGTAGAGCGGGAGTCACTGTTTGTAAATTAATTTGAGTGCTTGGGGATTTCAAATTATAACTAAGCAACGTTTTCACTTTCGA